>PISX010000292.1:0-317825 GCA_004024625.1 Mellivora capensis
AAAAAAAAGGGCCTACTGTACTCTTTGAAAGCAAGTCAATATGGACAGCTGAGGTCTTTTTTTTTAAAAGCTTTTATTTAAATTCTAGGTAGTTACCATGCAGTGTAATAATAGTTTCAGGTACACAATATAGTGAGTCAATGATTCTATACTCAGTGCTCATCATAAGTACATCTTAATCCCCTTCACCTATTTCACCCATTTCCCCTGTCCACCTGCCCTTTGGTAACCATCAGTTCGTTCCGTATAGTTAAGAGTACAATGGGGCACATGGGAGGTTCAGTGGGTTAAGCAGCTGACTCTTGGTTTCAGCTCAGATCATGATCTCAGGGTTGTGAGGTCGAAGCCCCACGCCGGCGGGCCCTGTATTCAGTGGGGTATCTGCTTGAGGATTCTCTCTTTCTGTCTGCCCTTTCCCCCCACTCTCTCTCTAAAATAAATATTTTTTAAAATGTACAGTATGGAAAGAAGTAACTGGACAATGGAGAAACCTGACAAACACTACCTTACCCATGTGATCAGGGTCAACCTCATATGTGGCACTACAAAGATTCTTTTTTTTACCTGAGATCTTTACAGTTTCTCAATGTAAGAAGAAATCTTTCCATTTGTATATGGTTTTAATTTGTTCTCAGTTTTCTGTGAGTCATGTGTCCTTGATCAGTTTGAGAAGCGAACTCCCTAGTACCCAAGTTCTGGACCAGATCTTGGGCTGAACTGGGTAGGGATTCTCATGAATTCTAAGTTAAAGTTCCCAAAAGTGGGGCAGTCTAGGTTAACCAATAATTTTTTTAAAGATTCTATTTATTTTAAGTAATCTCTATACCCTACATGGGGCTCGAACTCACAACCCCAAGATCAAGAGTCTCATGCTCTACTGACCAGAGCCAACCACATGCCCCCAGGTTAACCAGTTATTGTGCAAAATATTTTCCATGTCCCTGAAGATGATTTTAAGGATTTTCTTATATGCACTGCTTTTGTCCTATGTTGAGTGCTAATCTGTGATCAGAGGTTAGGAGCCCTTTCGAAGAACCACATGAAAAAATAGTCTTCAGCGATTTCAAGAGAAAGAACCAAAGCAGATACAAGTGACACTCTAAAGATTCACCTTTAGTTTTATAGCTCCAAAAGAATGTTTTATTTTAGAAACTTTTCTGCACGAGCTTCAGTGGAATGGCAGCCTAATAACTGTTGACTCCACTAGCAGTGTCCTCAGCTAGTGGCCTATGACGGTTATGGGATGTTGCTCAGAAGGGATGAGTAAGGTTGTTGAGACACTTGTATATGGTGGCTGTATTCATTCAACAAAAATTTGAGTGCCTATTTTGAAACAGTATCTTCTAGGCTAAGGGGCAGCAGCCTCTTTCTGTGAAGGGCCAGATAGGCTTTATGAGCTATAAAGTCTCTATCACAACTAATGTGGGAAACAAAGGTAGAAGAAAAATTACTAAATTTCCTTACTACCTACAGCCCATTGACAAGTTCTTGAAACAGAGGGACGTTCCTCTAGGGACTCAACTGCCTTGATGTTAATACTTTGCAAAGGGCAAAAAACAATTCTAGCCCGACCGTTCACCCCCAGCCCCAGGATCCTGTAAGTCTAATTTAACATATAAAAATTCCTTTAGAGGGGCACCTGGGTGGCTCAGTGGGTTAAGCCTTTGCCTTCGGCTCAGGTCATGATTTCGAGGTCCTGGGATTGAGCGCTGCATCGGGCTCTCTGCTCAGCAGGGAGCCTGCTTCCCCCTCCCCCTCTGCCTGCCTCTCTGCCTACTTGTGATCTCTCTCTCTCTCTCAAATAAATAAAATCTTAAAAAAAAAATTCCTTTAGAAATTTCCTTTATCTCTAAACCCCCCAAGATACGTGTTGGCAATTATCCGCCAAGCATATAGCCCATGATACACATCTGAAGGATCTCATGAGTACGGTTTTATTAGACAGTAATAAATGACTTTTTCCCAACAATAGCTAGCCCCCTCAAGGTCCTGGGAAATTTCCAAAATCCCTTAGAGACTTATGCTATCCCTAACCCCCTCCCAACTTGAGAGTATATAATGAGCCACTCCTCATGACCCCAGTGAAGCTCTTTCTGCCCACGGGTTCTGTCCTCATGCTTTAAGAAAACCACCTTTAGGCACCAAAGATTCTTGAGACATTCTAACATTCTTTCCTACATCAACAACTATTTAATTCTTCCCCCGTAGCATGGAAAAGCTGCCCTAGACGTGCTCATAAAATGTAGACAAATGAGTGTGGCTAGGTTCCAATGAAACTTCATGAATGAATGCTGAAATTTGAATTTCAGTTAATTGTCATGTACCACAATATTGTTTAAAAGTTGCACTTTCAAGCATTTGAAAATGTAAATTGCTTATGAGCCATACAACAACAACAGGGGCACCTGCTGGATGTGGCTTCCCAGCTATGGAGTTTGCTGACCTCTGTTCCAGGTGTTCACCAAACAGCTGTGGCAGGAAAAAGAGGAAAACCATGGAAAGTGCAATCTCTCCCGAGCTTGCGTTCTAGTGTGTAAAAGTCTTTCTGCAACAATGATGTTCTCTTCCCGTGACGGTGTGTTTAGCACGGCAACCTGGAAGGCCATTTTGGAGAGCCCACGACCAAAAGCTTTTTTGGTGGATTGTGTAGCGATTTTCACAGGAGTGCAACAAGCAGTGGTGATGTGTGCGCGTTTTCAGAGAAGCAGGGGACCCTCTTTTCTGCTAGAGCTTGGCAAACAGTGAGATATTTTAGGCTTCTTCTTGTCTGAGTGGGATACGGAGATCTCTACAATGGTGTGCACTCGAACAGAGAGGCCTGAGAAGTTTGGGATTGAGGTGATTTTCACTGAATTCTCAGACAGGTCTGTGCTTACAATACAGCCTGTAGAGTGAGTGTTGGGAAGCAGATGATATTTTGCAAGACTGGCTTTCCCCCCCCTTTCTTCCCTTTGTGGTTCTTTCATCCTGAGCTACTGAAATTTCCTTTCTGAATATAAAAGAAGGCTTCTCAAGTTCATGGCACTTATGTGAAGATTTGGAGCTCAGCTGATTTTTTTCCCCTTTTGGTATGACTGAGTCTCTTATAAGGATTCATATATATTTTATGGCTAATGCCTGAACTCTGGCTAATTTGGGGGTAGGGAGGTTAAGTTTTGAAAGATGCAGCAAAGTTTAATGTCCTAAATGAACCAAATTAGCCACTGTTAAAAGCCAGTCCAGTTAATAACCACTTTACATTTTTTTCAGTATTCTTCAGGTTTAAAGACCAAACTCTGGCCAGTGTTTGTACCATGAGAGTCCACACTCCCAGTTTCCAAATTCTGCTAGGCCCGTCCCAGGAGAGACATATTATGGGCCCTGTGGTTCCCTTGGGGAAAGTCAGCCTTCCGTTCACAGAACCGGGGTACGGTGTTCCTGGGCTACTGAATTGCAAAGCTGTGCAGCACAGTTTCAGTCATAGATCTTTTCTGGAAAGGCCTCTGGCACCCTTGGAAATTAAAAAGCACTGCATGAATATGGGCTAGCATTAGCATCTGCATATTAAAATTGTAGTCTCTCCTCTTCAACTTTTTCCCATTATGAAGAATAATGAAGTGTAAAGTATAAAAATTGCAAGCAACAAAACGAAGGTTGAAAGGTTAGATGAGCTGTTTGTGAGGCCGGGGGCCCGGGGGTCCATAAAACGGCGTTGTTCCTTGTGCTTTCTGGACATAGCATCTCCTGGCAGCTGACCTGCCAGAGGCCCCCCTCACTGCTGCCATGAACAGTTGGCTTAGGAGAATGCCCAAAGGGACATTTCTGAAATGTGTCTTTCCCTACCACATCCCCAGTGCATTCTCTCCCGAGATGTGAAGGGTAAGATTTGAAAACCCGCATCGGGGTCTTTGCAGTTTTCTACCTCTGCACAGGCAGCAGGGTGGACAAGGGAGAGGAAATGCAGACCGCACATGAGAGGAAGAGATTGCTTCTCAGTGAAAACAGTCAAGTCCACAGAGCCACAAGGGGAGGCCAAACCATTTTTTTTCCAGTTTTGTTCCCCAGCGTCTGCCGACCCTCTGGTTGTCTAAGTGCGCTGTAACAAAACTTTATGATGCAAGAGGAATGTGTCTTTCTCCCATTCCCCACTTCTCCTTGCCGTGGGAGGATAAGCAGTCTAGTCTAATAAACCAACTTTATTTAACTGTGCATTCTTGCTTCTCCATTATCTGAGACCTTTCAGGGAACCTTGACATTAGTTTCACCTCTCCTCAGGGCTAAGGAAGCAGGGCCAGGAACTTGGTCGAAACACTGGGCCTCATGACCTCAATCTCAGTATATTACTTCTGTTTCCCTCTCAGAGTCAAAAGACTAGTCCCCAGCTCTCCGCAAAGCAGCCAGTGAATGAAATGTCCTGCTCAGGGTTGATTTCCGCAGACAGCATCATCATGAGGCCGTCTGCTAATCTCTCCTTAAATACCCCTGGCCATTGAGAGAGCTCCCTGGTTCCGGAGACATTCCCGACTGGCTGCTGGTTCCAGTTGTTAAGAATTTTTTTCTGGATGGAGCCGAAATCTCGATGGAATTCCCTTTCCCCCCTGCAGATAGGCCTCGTCGTTACTAGTAGGCATCATGGAAGCCATCAAACAGCACAGGGGCTGATACTTTCCTGGAGCTCTAGCAAGGTAAGATATACACACGTGAAAATAATTTTTAGATAGTATACCAATCCTGTGAGGAAGTGTGATTTCTTAAATGACGAAAGCAGATTCAGAAAGATTAAATGAATGGCCACATCCATTCTAGTGAAAACATCATTAAAAGGCAGATGAGAGTGTTAAATGGGTTGTGGAGAGGATGTAGGGTTTAAGTGGCCTTCTCAAAAGCCTGAATTGTGTGTAGTTTAGTCACACTGACCAGAGAAGTGCTAAGTGACGCCACTGACACTTGTCCTCAAGGAAGACAATGCGTGCACATCTTGAGCCTGTGAAGATAGTAAGGAATCTTTTAGGTATGAAAATAGATTAATTATATTATTTATATGATCCTTAATTTGTAGCAGGAAGGACTTCAATCAGCAAAAGGGAGAGCTTTGGACCTATCGGGCTGCAAGAACACGGAAAGGTGCCATCAACAGAGATGGGTGACATCTCCATCCTGGGAGATCATCAGAGGTGATCAGATAGCTGGTCCAAAATGATTTGGTCACTCGGCTGCCAGAAGGCAGGGGCCTGGATGGAATCCTCCTTTCAGATCCCTCTCTAATCTGAGAATTGGATCTTAACTAATTCATGTAGAGGGAGAGGAAAACATGTTGAATATTCGTACTGGAAGGGCAAATACAAATTAGAAATACTAGGCTTAATTCTTCCTGCTGAAAGCAAGAGGAAAGACCTCTTCCTCTTTTTCTTTCAGAGTTTCTTTCTCTGTCCTTTTCAGATAGATCTAAGTTTTCATAATGGCTAATAGGCCTCTGGCCAGTCTCAAAACGCAGAAATTTGAGAACTAAACAGAAACCTCTTCCCTTTCGCTGCCATCCCTTGTCTGAGCTCCTCCTGCCTCTGTCCCTCCCTGTGTTCAACTGACTCCTGAACGGGGCTGGATGGGATCTTGTAGAAACAGTTCTCTTCTTCATTGGGTTTTCCGGAGCCACTTCATGTCCTAGACCACATCCTGCCTCCAAGAATCCCTTTCCATGCACAGGCTGCAGAGCTGGGAAGGTGTAAACAGTCAAGATCAATGATGGAGATCATGGGATGGAGAACTTTGTAGGCAGGCAGCAGGGTGGACAGTAAGTAGATGCACTAGTGACTGGGAAATAGCCAGACACAAGGGGACTTGGGCTGGTAAGTACAAATACAGGAAAAGAAACCAACCCCCTTTTTTCCATCTCAATGTGAGGAAAACTAGCCCTTCTTATTTGGATCTCAGGCGAAGCTGATGGTGCTGATAATCTACCCAGGCCCCTGGGGCACAAAGGGAATATTTAGAATGCCATGCCCTTCTCCTCTCCTTCCTTCTTCTTCTTCTTCTTCTTCTTCTTCTTCTTCTTCTTCTTCTTCTTCTTCTTCTTCTTTTTAAGTAAACTCTATGGCTCTATGGCCAGCATGGGGCTTGAACTCATGACCCTGAGATCAGGGGAGGAATGTTGAAAGAGAAAACCAAAGCTGGGGCATCATAATTCCGGACTTCAAGCTCTATTACAAACCTGTAATCATCAAGACAGTATGGTACTGGCACAAAAACAGACACACAGATCAATGGAACAGAACCGAGAACCCAGGAACAGATCATCAACTCTATGGTCAACTGATCTTTGAGAAAGCAGGAAAGAAGATTCAATGGAAAACAGACCGTCTCTTCAACAAATGGTGCTGGGGAAATTGGATGGCCATATGTAGAAGAATGAAACTGGACCATTCCCTTACACCAAACACAAAGATAAACTCAAAATGGATAAATCCTAAATGTGAGACAGAAATCCATTAAAATCCTAGAGGAGAACACAAGCAGCAACCTCTCTGACCTCAGCTGCAGCAACTTCTTGGTAGACATGTCTCCAAAGACAAGGGAAAGAAAGATAAAAATGAACTGTTGGGACTTCATCAAGATAAAAACCTTCTGCACAGCAAAAACAAACAAACAAAAAAAACAGTCAACAAAACTAAAAGGCAACCTATGGAATGGGAGAAGATATTTGCAAAGGACATATCAGATAAAGAGCTAGTATCTAAGATCTATAAAGAACTTAACAAACTCACCCAAAAAATAAGTAATCCAGTCAAGAAATGGGCAGAAGATCTGAACAGACATTTCTCTAAAGAAGACCAAATGGCCAACAGACACATGAAAAAATGTTCCACATCACTCGGCATCAGGAAAATACAAATCAAAACCACAATGAAATATCACCTCACACCAGTCAGAATGGCTAAAATTAACAAGTCTGGAAGTGACAGATGCTGGCGAGGATGTGGAGAAAGGGGAACCCTCCTACACTGTTGGTGGGAATGCAAGCTGGTGCAACCGCTCTGGCAAACAGTATGGAGGTTCCTCAAGAAGTTAAAATAGAGTTACCCTATGACCCAGCAATCACACTACTGGTTATTTACCAAAAAGATACAAATGTAGTGATCCAAAGGGGCATGTGTACCCCAATGTTAATAGAAGCAATGTCCACAATAGCCAAACTATGGAAAGAGTCCAGATGTCCAATGACAGATGAATGGATAAAGAAGATGTGGTCCATATATACAGTGGTATATTACTCAGCCACCTGAAAGGATGAATACTTGCCATTCATGTCGATGTCGATGGAACTGGAGGGAATTGTGCTGAGACAAAGTAAGTCCATCAGAGAAAGACAATTAGCCTATGGTTTCACTCATATGTGGAATATAAGAAGCAAAACAGAGGATCGTAGGCGAACGGAGGGAAACTGAATGGGAAGAAATCAGAGGAGATAAACCATGAGAGACTCTTAACTCTAGGAAAAAAACTGAGCTTTGTTGGAGGGGAGGCAGTGGCAGGGCGGGTATTTGGGTGATAGGCATTAAGGAGGGCACGTGATGCAATGAACACTGGGTATTATACACAACTGATGAATTACTGAACTCTATATCTGAAACTAATAATGTATTATATGTTGGCTAATTGAATTTAGAGGGGTGGGGAGAAGAATTAGAAGGACCCCTGCAAGCAAGCACGGAAGTTTGTCAGGCTAGGAGTTTGGGTCTGAGGCAGGGTCCTGTGTTGGATTTAACAGAACCCTCTTGTGATCATGGTCAATACTGAAAAGGACTTTTCTCTTGCTCAGAGACCCCGAGCCTTAAAGTCATAAAGATATACAAGGACTTGTCAAGGGAAGTCTACCAACCCCGTCAACTGGGGGACTTTGTCTCCATGGAGGTCATTCCAGAGGAGAGAGACGTAGTCCCCAAGTTGGCAGGGACCCTTGTGAGGGCTGCTGATCACCCAGATGGCTACCACAGTGAAAGTCAACTCTGTTGGAATCACACTTCCCATGTGAAGCCGGTACCACAACACTGGTCAGCGCTTCCCTCAAAGGACCTAAAACTTTTCCTGGGTAACTGACTAGTATTGACCTCAATGAAAAGGAAATATTCTAGAAAATGTGCTACTGTTCTCATAGGCTGCCTGGCTCCTAGCAGCTGTGTTTATTCTAGTTACTTTGAAAATCACATTTACTAGGATACAATGTTGTGTGTTTATCAGTCTTGCCCTCAGCCCTGGTGGCCGCGGCTCCCAGCCACAAGGTTCTGATCAGCTCACTCTGGTTGCTCTGTATGCACATGGTCTGCACTGACGCCAACAGTCTGGTGATTAGCAGAGTGCAAGCAGGACACCTTTACTGGTGGCTTTTTACAGTAACAAAGTAAAAGTACTGATATGCACCAGGTGCCTAGATTTGATTGGAAGGATGATGTAGAAAAGAAAAAAAAATCTAATTAACAGACAAACCATTAGAAACTGACCTAAGGTCACTAAGCTAACGTTGGGGTGCATGTCCTCTCCAGTCCTACTATAGATTAATACAGGGGAATGACCACTATACTTAAAGGCAATTTCCCTGGGGCACCTTCCTGGCTCAGTCGGTACAGCATGTGACTGTTGATCCTGGGTTTGTGAGTTTGAGCCCCATGTTGGGTGTAGAGATTACTTACGGAAATTAAAAAAAAAAAAAGTTATTTCCCCCAAGGCAAATACTATAGTGAATTTTTAAAATCAATTCTTACATTAAATTGCAATTCTAATAATTGCTTTGTTTGCATTTTACTATGGGCTTGCTGGATATTTAGGCAACTGCAAGAAGCCCAGAGAGAAGATTGGAATGTTATTATTTTATGGTAGCGCAGGGAGGCAATTGTAAGGACAAATGCAAATTAAAAATAAGGCTTAACTCTCTATGTTGAAAACAAGGGAGGAGAAACCTCCCTTTTATTTCCATATTTATTTTTCAGTCCTTTCCGGAGGTACAGACATCTTTATAATGGCTAAATGAGCCTGTCTGTTAACCCAGGAAAGTTTCCTCCAGGACCTGGGAACCACTTTTTTTGAAATGCAAACATTCAGGGAGCTGGCATCCAGTCTCCCACTTCCTGTGGGAGGGTAACTTCTGTGGGTGCCTTCTTCGAATTTGCAGAACTACCTTCTGTCCTAAAGAATGAGAAGTTTGGTTCTCTTCTAGATAAAGCCAACACACGTGGTCTCCTCAGTTACGAAGAGAAAGTGAAGATGAGGTAAGTGTGATACGGGTCTCGGGTCCTCTTCCTTGAGGACTAGTGATTGATTATATCGGGAACACATGTGTAATGGGCTGTGTCTGCTGGGCTAGATAAGGGGGAGATTCCTTTCTGTCTTGGCAATCCCTCTGCAGGCTGCCTGTCAGGCACATCACATTCTGGTTTAATGGTTATTCAACAAGAAAAGTGTTGTCTTTCTCTATGACTTTTGTGAAGAGGATTTTCGACTTGGGAGAAGATCTTACTTTTAATTATATTAAATTATTTATGTTAATTATAATTCTATTTCCCCAACATTCTCCAAAGCATCAGCAAATATGTCTCCTGTGGTGTCACGATATTCTTATATATTTTTTGTGGAAAAGCTGTGAATTCTACTCCAAACAGCAGCTCTATAGCGTGGCCACAGGGGATGGGTCCAGCCCCTGTGCCTTTTTGCCCGGACTCGGCAGCTCCCAGCCAACAGATGACTTTAAATCATGGTCCTTGTCCAGCTCTGACAAGAGGGCTGGGTTGCTGTCGTCTTCTTTATCACTCTTTTTTTTTTTTTTTTTTGTATATTTAGATGCTGCTAGGATTCACCAGAACAGACTCGTCCAGCTCATTTGGTCATTTGGCCAACCTTAGGTGTGAGACATGTTATCTTTCCGGGAGCAGGACCAGGTTCTCCAAAGTTCCTGGGGTCCAAAGGCTTGATCGATGGCTGCCTTCCTGTGCCCTCTCCTGTAGCCCATTGCCCTTGCCTTTTGCCAAGTCAGATTTCCACTGAACTGTAAGGCTCCTCCTGAAAGAAAACTCTGTGTGTGTGTGTGTGTGTGTGTGTGCGCGCGCACATGCCTCTTCCCTCATTTAGCGACTATTCTTCAAAGGGTTGGGCTAAGTAGGGAGGAAAGGGACATGGCTTTTTAGTCATCTCCTCCTTGGTACATCTTTGTCCTATCTTTCCCAGTTTATTCAAAGATACTTGCTTTCCGCATCTGACAAAGGGTTAGCATCCAAAATATATAAAGAACGGATACAACACAACACCCCCAAAATAAACAAGCCAATTAAAAAATAGGCAGAAGACACAAACGGACATTTCTCCAGAGAAGACATAGAGATGACCAACAGACACATAAGAAGGGGCTCAACATCTCTACCCTTGGGCAAATTCAAATCAAAACCACAATGAGATATCACCTCTCACCTGTCAGAATAGCTAAAAACACCACAGGAAACAACAGGTGTTGGTGAGGATGTGGTGAAAAAGGAACCCTCATGCATTGCTCTTGGGAGTGCAAACTGGGCAGCCATTGCAGAAAAACATTATGGAGTTTCCTCAAAAAGTAAAAAAATAGAGCTACTCTATGATCTGGCAATCACACTACTAGATATTTACTGTCAAAATACAAAAACTCTAATTCAAAGGGATATGTGCATCTTTATGTTTATAGCAGTATTATTTACAATAGCCAAAATATGGAAGCTGCCCAGGTGTTCACCGCTAGAGGAATGGATAATGAAGAGGTAGTATATATATACAATGGACTATTTTCAGCTGTGAGTAAGAATGAGATCTTGCCATTTGCAACAACATGGATGGATCTAGAGGGAATTACGCTAAGTGCAATAAGTCAGTCAGAGAAAGACACATACCATATGATTTCACTCATATGTGGAATTTAAGAAATAAGACAAATAAGCAAAGAAAAAGAGAGAGAGACAAACCAAGAAACAGAGTCTTAACTGTAGAGAACAAACTGATGGTTGTCAGGGGGCAGGTGGGGGGATGGGTGAAATAGCTGATGGGGACAAAGGAGTGATCTGGTGATGAACACGGGCTGACGTATGCAAGTGTTGAGTCACTATATTATACACCTGAAACTAATAAAACACTGTGTGTTAACTGTAGTAGAATTAAAAAACATAACTTAAGGGCACCTGGGTGGTTCAGTTGGTTAAGCGACTGCCTTCGGCTCAGGTCATGGTCCCAGGGTCCTGGGATGGAGTCCTGCATTGGGCTCCCGGCTCCATAGGGAGTCGGCTTCTCCCTCTGACCTTCTCTCCTCTCATGTTCTCTCTCACTCTCTCTCTCAAATAAATAAATAAAATCTTAAAAAAAAAAACTTAAAAAAAGATACTTGCTTTCTCAGCTTGATTTTCAAAGTCTTCATGAAATGAACAAATTCTGCCTTTTTACCTGATTCTACCACTGCCCTTCCCCCCATCTCTGAGCTACCAACACCCTGCACTGGCACATAACGGGTGCCCGGATGCTTGCTGGGTACCTAAACAGATTCCAACCTCTGTATTTGCCACAGGAGGCCTGGAGCATCCCTGGATCTCCCATTGCTCGACCTGCTCCCAAGGGAAGCACTGGGCCAGGCACGCCCTCCCACGGTGAAAACCTGCTGTGATTTCTTAGCTGGCTCTTCTCCCTGCACCCCCCTGCCACGGTGCTGACCACTTCGGGCCCTGAATCTTGGCCCCCAGATGCCGGCAAGGCTGCCAGCTGTCTCCCCAGCCTGAGACTCACCTGGGGTGGAGGCAGGGTGTGTGGCCTTACCATGCCTGGCCAGTCCCCAAGTCCTAGCCGTGACCCCATTTCAAACCCTCTCTGACCGTGACAGTGGGCTGTTCTGCCCACAAGCTTCTTGGTGGAGGCAGGGCTTTGCAGCTGAAAGAACAGACAGCTGCGTTGCAGAGGCCCTTCTAAGGAAGCACTGAGTCCGACTCAGGGAAGTCAGGGTCACTGAGTCCTTCTTTCCCTCCCTTTTAGACAAACGAAACCCAGAGGGGCTGGCAGGGAAGGGCAGGAAAGGACAGACAGGCCCCAGACCTGGCACTTCCCAGATAATGAGGCCTTGCTTTGGCATAAGATTTCATATTTCCAGAATTTTCCTGTGTGTCAGGCATTGTGTTATAGTATTTTATTTAATTCTCAAAAAAAAAAAAAAAGGAAGGAAAAAACATGAAAAAAAAAAAGAAAGAAAAACCACAGGTAAAGCAGGTGTGTTCCATGTGTTCTGGCTTGCACAATGTGCCGCTGGGCTGTGTGCAACTGTGTGTATACATGTTACAGGACAATTTATTAAGCCCTGTGAAGTACATGCTGGTGTCTCTGTTTTAAAGAAACCAAGTAGGCGTAATCCCTGAGTCCAAACTCACCTAATTCCTTTGTTTAAAAAAAAAATGGGGGGTGGGTAGGGAGAGGGTGGTTGGGTTATGAACATGGGGGAAGGGATGTGCTATGGTGAGTGCTGTGAAGTGTGTAAGCCTGGTGATTCACAGACCTGTACCCCTGGGGCTAATAATACACTATATGTTAATAAAAAATTAAAAACAAAAACAAAAACCAAAAACAGTATTGGAACACCTGGCTGGTCAGCCCGCAGAGCGTCTGACTCTTGGTTTCATTCAGGTCATGGTCTTGGGTTGTGGTCATCGTTGGGCTCTGTGTTTGGAGTGGGGAACCCTTGGGATTCTCTCCCTCTACCTCTTCCCCAGAGTGTGTGCACGCATGCACATGCTCTCTCTCTCTCTCTCAAATAAAATCTTTAAAAAACCTATTTATTTATAAAGTGACTCATAATCCCTGGTTCATCGCCAGGGCTGGGAGTCTTTGAGTACGGGCTCTTGGGAGTAGAACCTGGAGGGCCCTTCCATGTTTGGTAGAGGGAGGAATTCATAAATGTCTCTATCTTCAAGTTACGTAGGCAGGTAGGCAAGACACCTGCCAGGTCCAACAGGCTTGAGCTCATATAATGGAACGACTTAAGTAGAGGGTTGACCTGAAGGACGCTGCCATCCCTCCTGCCGGTCACATGTAGGGAACATTATTGGAGACACTTTGATGGAGTCATTGGTGGTGCCCGAATTCTCTCCGCCGATAAGTGCCCATTAGGCCTGACATGGGTCATCAAGAGCCACTTGGGTTTTAGCCATATTTGTCTTTCTGGGGCTGGGTTTTTCTCTTCGTGCAGTGTGCTCAGCTGGCTTGGTATTCCCAGACATGTTCGTTTTAGGGGCTGGCCTTCAACTTCATGGGGGTGGGCTGGTGGGCTCTGGCCCGTGGAGGCTAGTTTTCCCCCACCCCCAACACCCTCCTCCCTCCTTTCCCTCCTAGATGTAAGGAGAAGCGGTTCTGAGCACTTGCCCACAGTCTGCCAGGGTAGGGCCCATTTTAGGAAGTCCCCAACAGAAAGAGCTACCTAAAAGTAAGCCAGAACGCAAAGCACTCCTGGCTCTGGTGATTAACATTCATGGAGGTCTGTCTCCATTTGTAACTCCCAGGGTGTCCAGGAGCAAGCAAAGTTTACAGGCATCAGATTCAAACCCATCATTAGGGCCATTACAGCCAGGAATGCAGGGCTGCCTTAGAGAGGCTGAGCCGGGGAGAAAGAGGTAGGGCTCTCTCCCCCCATCTCGCCCCTCTCTCCCCTTCCCACCTGCCCTGCACTGTCACCAGAGCCCCAGGTGGGCTCAGCTCCCCCCTCCTCATGCCAGTACCTCCAGGCGATCCCCAACCTCGCCCCACACTGCTCAGGGCTGCCCAGTGACAGGCACTTGGCCTTCCCCCAAGACAAGCTGTGGCAGGCACCTGCTCCACGCAACCCCCAGAGCTCCGTCCTCCCTCTCGCTCCCCGAGGAGAGTCCTCAGAGTGGTGACCGTCACCTGGTTGCACAGACTAGACTGACTAGCACAGAACTAGCACAGGCTAGTTCTTTTAAAGCAAATGGGTATGTGTCCAAAATCTGAATCATAGCAGGTCGCCTCCCCCCAGGGCCTGGCGTGTGCCATGCGTGTGCCATGCATGCCTTACCTCTTCGGGGAAAAGAGTTGAAGTGATTGTTCCAGAGTGCTTGGAGTTGATGTTGGAGGGGAGAGGGGCTGAGAAAACCCCGCCCACCTGAAGTCCACTTTTTCCCTCATCTCTGGAGGTGCCGAGATGTGAGGAAGTGGGCAGCTACAGGGGGGTCCCGTCTCTAACCCCCTGGCACATTTGCCAGGCACCTCTTATCAGGGATGATGTGGCTGGGTTCACCATTGACCACTGACTTCACAGTTCAGTTTGAAGCAGGACCAGATTTAACATCTTTACCCACCCACCTGCTTCCCTATGTTTTGTGGCTTCATATCTAAGTCTTGAAGGCTTTTGAATGCCTCCTCCTAAGGAAACAGCACCCTAAGCTCTTATTAACTTATGGTTTAGGTACAATAACCTCAGCTGGGGTTAGAAAAAATAGAAGTGCACAAGATAGCATGACAAATAATGTAGGTTGGCTGACCCAAACTCCATTTCCAACTACTGCCCTTTCCCATGGGTGGGGGGACCATGAAACACTGTTCTAGCTGAGGAGACAGAGAAGGAACTCTGCTGTGAGGTTCTTGATCCTTTCTCCATTCTTCTTGTTTTGAGTAAGAATTTGATGGTTGGTACTTCAGCAGCCATTTTGTAGATATGAGGGAATGATCCTAAGAACCTCAGAGGCTTGAGCCCTGATTTCCGAAGCCCTGACTACTGAAACTAGACCTACTGAGGAAAATAAACCCCTATCTAAGCCTCTATCATGTGGTTTCCATTTTCAACTAAAACATTACTGAAAAATATACATAAATACTAGTATGTAGGAGAAGCACACCCATAGCCATGCTTGCCTCTAGGATCCCCAAATAGCCATTCCCAACGTAGTTTCTGGGTTCAGACCTGCTGGATAAAGGGCAGGGTCCTGAGTGACTCAGATCCCTATCTTCAGACTAGTTTCTAGACCAGCTTGGTATCCTGGGTGCTCGGGACATAGTTGGGGCCCAAGGATGTATTGCTATGAAGCAACACTAGGATGTTTGCAGTTTGGTTTCTGAGCAGAAGCCTGTTTAACAGCTACTGTATCACTTACTTTCTCTTCTTGAAGTTGTTGAAGGGAGATACATAGACCACAGCAAAAATTCATAAAGGGGCGCCTGGGTGGCTCAGTGGGTTAAAGCCTCTGCCTTTGGCTCAGGTCATGATCCCAGAGTCCTGGGATCGAGCCCCACATCAGGCTCTCTGCTCCGAAGGGAGCCTGCTTCCTCCTCTCTCTCTGCCTGCCTCTCTGCCTGTGATCTCTGTCTGTCAAATAAATAAATAAATCTTTAAAAAAAATTCATAAAAATATTTTCTCCTTATAACAACTTCCTTCACACTCTGGGGTTCATTTTATCTTAACCAGATCTCTTGGGTTTGGGGGAAGGGAAAGCCTATGTTTACCCCTGAGTGTGACTATGACCCTTGTCCCCATAGGTCCTTCTTCCCTGTGCCCCCAACCTCCCCCATAGCCAGGCAGGCCAACCTTTCCCAGAGGGCGGGGGAACGATTGTGTCACAGGACAGAGCCAGAGTTCTCTCTGTAGCGGCGGGAATGGGATGGCTGGAGCTCGCCTCCACTAATGATGCAGGAGGCAAGAAAGGAGAGGCAAGAGAAGGGGAGGAGGGGGCTTTGCTCCTCCAGGGACCATCCCCTGCCTCACAGCAGGTCACCTCCACACCGAGGCCTTCTGCTTCCTTCCCTGAAAGCCAGGCATCAGGCTAAGGCCCTTTCCAATTTTCCAGTACCTGGCTTAATCTCATGGCCAGGGCATGACCGGACTCCAACTTGATCTCTTTTATCTTTTCAGAGTCTCCGTGGAATTCCAAAGTCACGGGAGGAACAAATCTTTGAGAAGTGCGATGGTGCGACTGCTAGCCACTGGGCACGTTGAGAGGAAGGCAGAGCTGGGATTTAAACCTGGGGGCATCAGGTGCCAAGCCCGAGGCTAGCTCTGGTGTGCCCCGCCTGTGGCTACCAGGGTCCTCTCCCACCTCCTGGGCACTGCCTTGTCCACTGGCATGTGGCACCTGCAGGCACTGTTTCATCCTATCCACAGCTCTCAGGACGGGTTGAGAAAAAGGACAGAGACAGCATGGTGCTGGCTTTGGTGTTGGACTGGGGGAGCCAAGTCCTGCCTCCTCCACTTACTGTGTGACTTAGCGCAAGTTCCTTGACTTCTCTGCGCCTCTTCCTCATCTGTAAAATGGGGTATGTGTGCCTCGGGGCACTCTTGAGGACGATGCCATGGAAAGGCACGGAGAGCTGCGCGGTCAGCCTCTGTGGGTGCGCGCTACCAACTGATTGGTGATGCCCAGCCTTGAGCTCCTCTTGTTTCCCCTGAGATCTGGGCTTTGCTTTCCCAGCAAGCTGCTCTGGAGAGAAGGGAAGGAAGGCTGGGCCTTGCCGCAGGAACCCCGGGACAGCAGGGGTAGGAAGTGCTGTATTCCACGGGAACGATGGCGGCTGAGCCTCTGACTGGGAAGAGATGGAAAATCTCTTTTCACAAACAAAACAGCCACATTTGGAAGGCTTACCACATAAGCCCTTATCCCCATAGGTCCATAGGGAAAATGCTCTGCAAAAAAGCATTTTAGAAAAGCCGTAAGGTGGTCCGTGGGGCCTTGTTTAAGTAACTGATTTATCTTGATTATCCTAGCTAATCCAACTTTCCGTGAGACAACTTAGGAGGAAAATAATAGATGGGAGGAGGGCTGAAGTGGGTCCCTGGAAGCCTTGGCTGCTCCTTCTGTGACAACTGGGAGTGAGGACGCCCCAATCCTGCCCCGCTGAGGTCAGCAGCGCCTGACAAGATGGGGTCTGTCCACGCCTTCACTCCATGGTCACTGGGTCCCTACGAGGTGCCAGCCAGGGGACAAGGCAGACTAGCTCTGACCTGCATGGAGTTCACAGTCCCCTGAGAGAAAATAGAAAGGAAGGAACAGATGCCAAGACCCTCATTAATAAATGCTATTGGGGCATTATAGGGTGACATTGGGGGGTAAAGAGGGCTGGGGAGCTCGAGACACTTAAAATGGCTAGGGGTGAGTTTCTGAAGAGGTGTCCCCTGAGGAACCAAGACTGGGAAAAGAAGAGGGAGTGACCTCAGGGAAATCTGGGGGAAGAACTTTCCAGGTCCAGTGAGTGGTAGGTGCCAAGGCCCGGAGGCAGGACTAAGTCTGTGGGGCTGAGGCAGAGACCACAGGCTGATAGATGAGCCCCCCTTCCACCCCAGCAGAGAGGGGCAAGGCAGCTTCCAGAGGACAGTGTCCCTTCAGGGACAGGCTCTGTACTGTGACCACGCCCCCTCCTCCCTCATGCATCCTCAGCCTCTCACTCTGTACAGGGTCCTTCCCTCTGCCTCTGATTATCCTCCAGTGAGCCACACCGAGAGAAGCAAAGACAATACCTAACCACTTCACTTCCACCTCTGCTCTATTTCCCTTCCCCCTCATGGCCACACTTCTTGAAGTTGCTTCCCGCCCCCTGGATCTCTGTTCCCCTTCCCGTCCAGGGTCCCCAAGCCAGGAAGCAAGCAGTGGGCAGCAGGGCGACATCTGGTAGGTGTCTTGCGGGCTTGCCTCCTCAGCCTCTCACCTTCTGGAATGTTCCTCCTGACCATGGCTCAGCTGCCCCCACCTGCCTCCTCCCGGTATCCAACACTCTTACCGGAATGCATCGTGGCATATGGTACACGCCTTGTCTCTGCCACCCAGCCCCGCCACCACTGGCTTGTCATTTCAGTGACAGGGACACGTATCCGAGTCTCTGGCATCGTTCCCGGCACATAGTAAGTGCTCAAAAAATATCCGTTAAATGAATGAATGGAGGTCAGGTTTTCTGCTTTAGGAGCTTGCCTCATGTTGAAAGAGACAAGCTCTAAATACATTGTTACAAACGTAAGGTGCAAGGTGTGGAAGTGGTGGGATCCTACCCCGGCGCCCGTGGGGTGCAGAGAAGGAACCGCAGTCATGAGCGTGACCTGCTCCGGGAGGCACATCCCGGCTCGCGGCGAAGCTGCCTGTTGGTGGCAATGCACGAAACGTTCCCGAGGACACAGAGCCCTGGCAGCTGCTTAATGCTCTGTCAGTCCTTCGAATGTCAATGTATCTGTGTTTCTATGAATAAATATACAATTCAGCAGCTCTATGTGACACTGGAGACAGAGAATGGCCTGATGGCACAGCTCATCTGGCAGCCGCGGCACCAACGAGTGCACTTGAACCCTCGTCTTTGCAGTATAGGTCCAGGACTCACTTTTCTGAAAAATAAAGTCCGTGTCTCAGGCTAGGGGCTTGCTTTCCTGCCCTAGACCTGCCTGGCTTTGCTGCTCGCAGCCATGTGATGTCACTTCTCTGTGCTTGGGTCCCTCATCTGGGCAGCAGGGCTAGTAAGAGCATTTCCCTGTGTGGTGGCTGGGAGCATTCGATGCATTAATGCAGATAACAAAGGGTTGTGCCCAGAGTGGCACTCAGCCCAGAGAAAGACCTAGAAGGCACCAAGTGTCAGCTGTGATTATGCTTTTACTATCTCCGTGACTTGGGGCATTTGCTCTTCTTCCTGAGCAGCAAGCGTCTCTGTACCTATGAGAACATTCGCTAGCATTTGGAGAAATGTAGGCTGGTGTCCTCCTGGGGGCCGTGGATCAGGAATGGTGCTCCTGGAAGGTGAGGTAGCAAATAAAAACACAGGGTGTTCAGCATTCAGTTAAACTTTTTTTTTTTTTTTTAGGATTTTATTTATTTGACAGAGGGACAGAAAGAGCATGAGTGGGGGTGGGGAGGGGCAGAAAGAAGGGGAAAGGGATAAGCAGACAGCCCGATGAGCAGGGAGCCCAGTGCCGGGCTGGATCCCACGATCTTGAGATCCGTGATCTGAGCCGAAGGCAGAAGCTTAACCTACTGAACCACCCAGGCGCCCCTGTTAAAATTTAATTTCAGATAAATAGCAACTGATTTTTTCCATATACACACGTACCCCCGTGCAATATTTGAGACATATTTACACTAAAAAAGCCACATCATGAGCAAGGTTTTCAGGTTTTCTCAGGGCATTGTCCTCTGCATGCATGAAGCCTCCACCGGCCATCACACAGTGACAGGTCCCAGGGAGCCTCAAGGGGTGTGGTTAGGGGGCCCCTGGAGACGCCGGGTCAGAGATTCTAATCTGGGCCTTTGGGCTCCTGCCTATAAATTCCAACTCCACTCACTGAAATGGCGTTTCCTCTCCTTGTATTTTCCCATTTCAGCCCAGCGGCCTCAGAAGTTGCTCAAAGCCCTGATGTGCATGCTGTGGGGCTTGACTAAGCACGTGAGGAGCCTGAGCCGTGGAGGTGCCGATAGAAGCAGGTGCCCCTGGAGTGGACTGGGCCGGAGCTGGCAGCTACCTGGGGAAAGCAAATTGGGAAGGTAGCCAGAGCTTAGAGGAGCTTTCTGGCTTCTTCCTGAAGTTTCCTGGCCCTAAGAGGGACATGAGCCTGGAGGGGTGGAGGGTAGGGAGATGGTGTCTCAGTAGTAAACAGTAGAGACCGATCAACAACAATACTGGCAGCATTGGTTGCGGGCTCCGTGCCCGGCACCGGTCTCCACGCCTCAGTCGTCACCCCATCCTCAGCAGCCGCTCCTGTCGCCCGGCGAGAAGGCGGATGGACCGTCCCCCAGAAGGTCTTTTCTGAAGCCTTGGCTTGTGTCACACCCTGGGTGAGAGGAGAGGCTGTTCTGGTGACAGAGGGTAAACTGATTCAGGCCAGAAGAGATGGGGACTTGAACTTGAATGGGAGTCAGTTCAAGAAAAACAACCCGCGATATTCGGAAATCCCAACTCCTGGTACACATTCACCAGGGGCCTCGGCTTTGCCCAGTCTGATCTGCAAGGGAGCCGTTCTGGCAGCAGAACTGCCTCTCACGCAGCCCAGGGGAGTGGCTGGGAGGGGCTCTACCTGACTTAGCCCTTAGCATCCAGCTGACCAGCCCCGGGCTGGGGAGGGGTGACCCCTGCTTTCTGTGCAGGCACCGAGTGGGGGCCCGGTGCCCAGAGCTGCGCCTCCCGGGAAGGAAGGGCTCCGACCTCCAGCACAGCATCTGTAAGGCCACTAGGGGCAATGTCAGCCTGCGGTTTCCAGGGCCAGCTTCTCTGCCTGAGAATCTTCAGCTTTTCCAAAACATGTGGACTCTGATGGAAATGCTGGCCATCTGTCACTCGGTGGGTCTGATGTGGAGCTCCAGGAACCTGTATTTTGGAAAGCAGTTTCATTTGGTTCTGATGAGCAGTGGGTTTGGGAGAAACCGATCAAGCCCACCTCCTACCCTTTCAGGGTTCCTCCCTGCCCCTCCCCAGTCCCAGCACCCTGACCCGCTGGTCATCCAGCCTCTGCTTGAACACTTCCTGTGCCAGGGAGCTCACTGCTTCTCAGGTTTGTCTGTCATATGGTCTGAATGCTCAAAAGTTCTTTCTTATACTGAGTCAAAGGTTAGCCTCCCACTGTAGCTCTGACCCACTTGCCCTCCTGCAGGGCGAGGCTGTACCTGCACCCTAGTGCCTCTCCCCTGTTAACACTTCACCTGCTGGGATCCCGGCGGGTCACCGTCTTCTGTGCAAGGCTCCCAGACTGCCCCCAGGTGCCTGTTCACTGGATGTGTCTGTTGACCTTCCCGTAAAATACACTCAGCCAAGTCTGAACCTTACTTCCAAAAGGTCTGGCCAGGAGAAGAGGCCGTTAGCCAGGTGTCCCCCTGTGCGGACACCACCCTCTCGGTGAGGTGTGTTCAGGCCAAAAAGCTAATTCAGTGGAAGAAAAAGTTAAGCACAGAATCGTCCCAACCCCACTCCCACACCAGTCTCGTTTCACAGTCGCTTTGGTTCATTTTTATTTTTATTTTTTATTTTTTTAAAGATTTTATTTATTTGTCATAGAGAGAGCACAAGCAGGCAGAGTGGCAGGCAGAGGCAGAGAGAGAAGCAGGCTTCCCGCTGGACAAGGAGCCCAATGCGGGACTCGATCCCAGGACTCTGGGATCACGACCTGAGCCGAAGGCAGCGGTCTAACCGACTGAGCCACCCAGGCGTCGCAGTTCATTTTTATTTTTAAAAAAGATTTAAAAAGATTTATTAGAGAGAAAGAGAGAGTGTGAGCAGGGAGGAGGGGCAGAGGGAGAGGGAGAAGCAGGCTCCCCACTGAGCAGGGAGCCCGATGTGGGGCTCTATCCCAGGACCCTGGGATCACGACCTGAGCTGAAGGCAGAGGCTTAACTGAGCAACCCAGGCGCCCCTGCTTTGGCTTATTTTTAAAAAATCACTTTAAGATTTTTATTTAGTTGCAACCAGAGTATGTGTATTGCTTTATACTCCACCGTGTTGGGAAAGAACCATTTTCTCACACTTCTGCATAGACTTTCCACTTACCGTTGTCATGCCCACACAGCATGGCGTCCTGTGGCTGGCGTTCCAAGCCCCAGCTCCTGCCAGGCACTGGTCCTCACCAACGGCTGGTCACGTTCTGACGTGCTGGGCCCTTGGTCCATCCTCCTGTTTTGTCTCCCAGCACTTGCGCTCTTAGCCATGCTGTGTCCCTGCTTCTTGGGGCAGTGATAGGCTGTCACACACCTCATGATACCATACATGGGGGACCACATAACAGTTATTTTAGATATTTTCTGTTAGATCACCCTCCGCCAACACCCACCGTTTATGGAGCCAGGCTGTCCCGAGCCAGCCCCGGGCTGGATATGCGGCATGTATTATGCCCGGCAATTCTCAAGGCAACCCATGAGAGAGCCACCCAAAGCTCCATTTAGATGTGAGCAAATGAGGCCCAGAGAGGTTCAGCAAGTTCTCCAAGATTGCACAGCCATGATGAGATAGAGCAGGGGCTGAGATTCAGATTTGTATGACTTCTAAGCTTATGTTGCTATCCTACATTTCAGGACACGTTGTCTGGCTCACTGCGAGTTTGAGCCCTTGTGAGTACGAGCTTCGCTATAATAGCGTTTGCAGCCAGCCTTGCTGTTTTGCTTGTCCTTCCCCGTGCCAGCCTCAGAGACTTGCTTTTTCTCTCCTACGACGTGTGAGAGACGTGTCTTTTGCACCCACTCTGCAGCCTGAGCAACTGAGGCACAGACACGGGTCAGGGGCCAGGGAAGGATGGGGGACCACACCCCATGCCCCCCAGTGGCAGGGAACAGGTGGACGGCCAGGGAGAATGAGGTCCCCAGAGGGAGAACGCCCGCAGCGGGCAGATCCATTCGCAATTTGGCTCCCATGAGCCTCTGACCCCCGAGCCAGCCTCACCCCTGTGGCTTGCTCGGGAACACCTTCTGCCCAGGCTGTGCAGTGGGCCCGGCTCACTCAGCCCTCCTCCCCGGCTTCTCCTGACCATGCTGCCTGGAGGCGATCACATACTCCTCCCAACTCCTCTGCAATTATAATTTCAATAATTCATTTGACAATTAATCATATCCTGCCTTGTGACATCTCTCCTAGTCCATGTTGAGCTGTTATTTAGAAGTGCAATTGTTTAACTTCCCAGGAGCAGCATATGCTGCCTTGCTAATCTAGCTGGGGTTGTCGTTGTTTATTTCCTGGCAGTCAATCAAACCGGGAGGCGAAGTTTGAGCCCCGCGCTGGGGGTGGGCAGGGAGGCTCGCTGACGGGGCAGCAGGGGCCCAGGGTCAGGGGCCCCAACCACAGCTTCTTGGAGACTTAGCCATCACAGTCCTCAGCCTCCTTCCCTCCGGGCTCTCCGCTTATGAAACACCTCTGCGTACAGCCAGTCCTGGGAATTTTCCACGCATTTGTACCATCTCCTTGACTGCAGCACATTTCCTGTGGGCAGGGACCATTCATTCTATTTTCACCGAGACGGCTTAACATGATGTGGCAAACTCTGAAATTAGAGAGAACAGTCCCAGATTGGCCTCCTGGCTCTGCTGCCTCCTAGCTGTCAGCCTGGGGAAGCCACGTCACTTCTTGGCCTCCGATCCCTCATCGTCGAAGCGGGGTTCAAATGCCTCCGTCTGGGGACTTGACATGGGGATCGGGAGGCAGACACACAGGCACTCTCGGTGAATTCTGGATGCCTCCCAGACATCAAATCAACCCCTTTTTCTTCACAAAAACTCTTTGAAGTAGGTTCTTTCATTATTTCCCTTGTACACAGAGATTCAGGGGTGAGGAGCAGAAGTCCGGAGGGGGTGCTCTGGAGAACACAAGGGAGACCCTCCCCAGGAACAACCACGAAGGCGCGAGTTCATGCCTGCAGGCGTCTGGGGGCGGGTGGACGGCGCGGTGCGCGGGAGCAGGTGTTCTCCCAGAACACTGCCAGGTGTTCTCTGAATGTCCCCTAGCAGTTTCTGGATTTCAGGTCTGACATGGAAAGTGAAGGGTAGGGGTGGGAATGTTCCAGACCTAAATGAACTTATTCCAGACTTAAATGAACTCCAAGATCCACGAATTTGCTTGAGATGAACCTGACCAAGGAAGAGAGGAACAAAGGTCTGGGGAGAGTGAAAACGAAGGAAATGTGGCTGGAGAGGGTTTTTTGGGGCTCACTGCTTTTTGAACCCCACATCCTCCTAAAGCCAAGGACCAAAGAGACCATGGTGATATAACGTAGGCCCAAGGAAACCATCACTCTGAGCGTAATGAAGTGTGGGAGAGCTGCATGACCAAGAAGGTCATCTTTTTTTTTTTTTGGTGCCCTCTGTCTGAGCCACCATTGGCTCCTGCCTTCAAAATACATCCAGAGTCCGACTGCCACTGCCCCCGTGGCTCGAGCTGCCACCGACTCTGCCCCAGGCCCTTGGCTTAGCTTCTCAGCTGTCTCCCTGCTCATTTTTGCCTCTTCGCACATGTTCTATGCAAACACACACCAGGTCATGAGCCTTCTAGAACAGTCCACTGGCCCCGCTGCCCTTGGGGTGCCAGCCAGTCATTCCAGCAGCACGCAGGCCTGCAGGCTCTGGCCGCTGGTCTCCCCCGCCCCTCACCTCCTCCTCCTCAGGCATGAGGGCCTCCCTGCTCTGCCTCAGGTCCAGCACATGCCCCACATCCGGCCTTTGCATGCACCCGTCACTCTTTCTGGAAGGCCCTCCTCCAGACACCAGCGTGCCTCGAGTTTTTACCTCCAAATGACACTTGTCCCCATCCCAGGATTCTGTACCCTCTCTGTTTTAGTTTTCTTCAGAACGCTCAGCACTTCTAATGGATTATGTTACTTATTTATTGCCCCTTCCACCTCCTCCATCCCATAATGCTTAAGAATTTTGTCTGCTCCCTCACCACCCCCCACGCCCAGAATCCTGCCATCCCTGGTTTTTAGAAGAGTGTCTGGCACATTAGGAGGGTTTCAGGACATGCCTGAATGAATGAATGAATGAATGATGAGTGACTGACTGAGCTCCCCCCAACCCCCAGCCCAGCCATGCTGGGGGGTGAGTGGAGACACCGCAGTCCTGGGGAGGGAGGGCAGGTTGGCTACGTGAAACCCCCACTTGCTGCTACTAAAACCCGGAGGTCTTTCTATCTCGTTCTTTATCAAAAAGACACATCTTTCCCCTTCTAGCAAATCAGTTCAAAATCAGTAAAGTCGAGCATCTCTCTTCCTGTCTGTAAGAGCCTCACTCCTTCGGCAGATGCTGGCAAGCCTGGCTGTCCCTTGAGGTGGGAGGGGTCTGCACCCTTGGTTGAGGCTGGAGGTTTGGGACACCAGGAAGGTTCTCTGGTTCCGGTGGAAGCATGGGGAGCAGAGATATCTGTCCCTGGGGTAGCACTGACCTCAACTGCTGGGACTCAATGCAGGGATGCTGAGAGGGGGGCTCTGGGGAGTAAGTGGGGGCCGGCTGCAGAATGGGCCTCATGGGATGGCTGGGGGCGGGGGACAGCTGTGAGGAGGTGAGAAGGGGGGCACAGAGATGTCTCCCCCACACAGGTAAGGCAGTGATAAATTGGGGCCATCTGTGCTGTTGTTAGACATTCTAAGTGAGAGCCAGACTCTCAGAACAAAGAAAACAGCTCTTCAAAGAGACAGGGAGGGAGGGAGGGAGGGAGAGAGAAAAACACAAACACAGCGGCCAGCAGCCATCGCGCACACACGCCCCTCATCTAATCATAAAAACATATTCCAAACAGGTTCCAGAACTGTCCTTGGGAGGGATGTTTGAAATATACATATATATGTATATGTATGTATAGATACAGATCCCTGAAATTCTAGCTGTCAGATCTCTCAGGAAATGGCTCTGCTGGAACAGACTTTCCTGGACCTTCATTTCATGAATGTTGAAAACAGAGTTTTTATAAGACAAAGCCAAACAGAACTGGTGAAAATTGTGCTTAGAGGCCCTTCCTTGTTTTCTCTTCCTCCGTGTCCACCTGTACCCTCATACCCTGCCAGCTGCATTTCCCTCATTCCCCAGAGACCCCCCATGGCTTCTGGAAGCTCTGAAGGACTTCCTTTCATTATCTGGAGTCAGGAGCATGAGGAGGGTGGGAGACGATAAGTCAGGCCCATCCTCAGGAGCAGGAGCCAGGGGGCTGCCGTCGGGCAGCCCTGGTTCCTGCAGGGCTGCTGCGCTCAGCTCCTAGCCCTGTGGGGCCTCAGTCTTCTCATCCCTATAATGGGAACAACGCGGCCACTGCACGGAGCTATGGTGAGGATTTGAGGAAACAAGGGATATAAATGGGTGAGAGGGTCCTCAGGTCCTTGGGAAAGGCTCTGAGGACTCTTTCCTGCCTGAGCTTGGAGGCAACCCCAGAAGGCTTCCCAGCCAAACTTTTGTACCTGGGCCACAATCCCCTGGGATCACGGCTATTCCTTCTTAAAATTTCTGTTTCTCTCAATTTCTTGCCAAAAAAGAGGTGGGCTTGGAGGAAGGTAAAAAAAAAAAAAGTGCAGGGGGACGAGATGAACGAATTTAGGGCTGTTGACAAGGAGGGAACAGAGCGAAACAAATGTGTGATAAGAGTTTCCTCTGTGTCAGACACTGAATGTGACATTTTGCGAGATCTTACCCATCCCTCCGAGCCTCCGCCAGGAGGTGGACGCTCTTACCCCGTATTACAGAAAGGGAAGCCAAGGCTCCAACTGGAAATAATTGGCCCAGAATGACAGAGCTAGGGTTCGGCTCAGTTCTGTCTCTTTTGGTCCTGCTCCCACTGAACTGGAAGGTCATCGACACACTTGTCTTCTACTGACTGCTGTGTGACCTCAGGCATATCCCCCTTATGTCGCTGGGCTTTCTTCCCTACACGTGTGAAGCAGGAGAGGTGGGTCAGAGGACCCAGAGGTGAATCATGGGACAGACTGTGCGTTGTCACGATATTCCCGGTCCATCCTGGAGGGCAGGTTATGACTTCTGCTCCATCGCAATGGGCTTGCCCTGGTGACTTGCTTTCACCAGTGAAATCTGGTGGAAGTGATGTGGGCTGGATCCAAGCGGAAGCCTGATGAGCCACTGCAGGATCACACCACTGCCTGTTCCTTGGCCAAGCGGGGCTGCTCTCTGTCATCCTGGGTCCTGGAGTGAGGAGGAAGTGGAACAGAGCTCCGCAGATCCACCATGAATGTGAGTGTGAGCAAGACAGAACTCCAGGCTGTTTGTTGCAAACACTAAGATCTGGGATCGTTTGGACTTTAGCGTGAACTGGTAGATACAACGAGGAAAGGAGCAGGTGGGGAGGGGACTGATTCTGCCCTTTTCTGAGAAATCGGGGGCAGGAAGGGCTGGGATTTCCCCTGAGGTATAAATGGCTCCCTGGCTTACCTGAACTCCTACTACAGATCTTCCAGAACAGGTGTGCAAAGAATCTGGGGCTGGGGAGGGATGGTAGTGTCCTGGGAGCCATGGAGCGGCCCGGTGAGAGCATTGACATCCACCCCCAGGTAAGAAAAGAGGAGAGAAGTAGACAAGAGATCTATACTACAGAGGATGTTTCGAGATGCTTCTTCTGTTTCTAACAGGAAACAATATGTTCAGGGCAGCCGAGACTCGTGCAGCTGATTGAGGACAACCCCTGACTCCACAGGTGAAGAATTTGAGGATCTGGGAGGTTCAAGGACTTGCATGGGGCTCACGTGGCCAATGAGGGTTGGAGCTGAGACTTGGGCCCAGGCCGGAGGCGTGCTAGCCTGGGTTGGACCTTCTGGTTTCCTTTTAGGGATTTGCACTAAAAACTCTCCCAAAGGAAAGGGCATGTTACTTACTCGAAGGCTAGCAAGGAAGGTGGGAGCTGGGGATGGGGTTCTGCTAGCCCCTTGGGAAAGCCGAGTTTCGGGCAGGCAGATCAGGAGGACAGGCTGCTGCTTCCTCCAGCAGGTGAGTGTGATGATTTGGTGGGGGGGTGTTGCTGGGAGGAGAAAGGACAGGACCAGTGGTGAGGGCCTAGTACTCACAGGTTTTGGATTACCCAATCACCATATTTCGTCTCACGCAGATCCTGTAACACAATTGGAAGATTCCTGTGGTTTGTGTGAGTCCCTTGAGGCTTAGGGAAGTTCAGCAATTGGCCAAGATCTCAGATCACAGTGTGTCCCTGGCAGAGCTGGGCAGACCTGGGCCTTGCACCCTAACAACATGACCTTGACGAGGGAGGCAGTGGAGAGAGGATGGAGGCAGGTGGGCAGACTGTCAGCCAGCAGCTTTCAGCCGAGGCCTCCTGGAGCTCACCTGGAAGGGCTCAAGCTTGTGGCCAGACAAGCCTGGGGTCCCTTTGTCGTGTTAGTCTGTGTTGGCAGGGGTGGGGGGTGGGGGGTTGTGCCCCACCTCCCTTGCAGCAGCTGAGGAATGAACTAGGTTGCTGGTGTGGTCTTGGCTGTGTGGGAAGACCCATAGGACCCCTGCAGCCCCCGGCGGCCACCTGCTTGGGGCAGAGCCCAGCTTACAGGCCTGTCAGTACAGGGTTCTGGCAGGGAGGGGCCAGGCCAGGGGAGAGCTTGACGGAGCCTGGCTGTGGCCCAATGCACGTTTGTGGCTGGACATTTCCTCCCAAATAATAAACAAACAATCATTATTTTTCTCTGGCCAAATGGAAGCTAGTCTCAGAGCACTCAGCAAGAGAGCAATAATAGTGGGTTATTGACAGACAGGGAGAGCTTAATAGGCCACAGACTGATGAGGATCTGAGATGGATGAGGGCTGTGCTATCGACTATCGGAACCCCTTCCAGCCTTCCCAAGGGCCTCCCCACTCTGTTTTCTCTCCCGGGCAGGGCTCTGGAGGCTCCCCCAGCCATCAGCTGGGTGGTGGAGTGGGCTGGGCCCCATCTGCCCTAATTCCGAGGGGAGGGAACATATTTGTAACATGAAGAATGTGATGAATCTCCAAAGTACATGATTCAGCCGCAAATCTTGGACACACAAGCCACAGTTCAAGTTTCTTCTACAGCAGGGCAAAAATAGCACATTTCACCAAGATACAAAACACCGGCCCCAGATACAGCACCTCCCACCCATTCTTGTCCTCTGGTAACCAGAGCCCAGCGACCAGGAGTCCCTCTCACCAAAAGAGGACAGATGCCTACCCCAGTCTGCCCCTGACAGAGCATGGAATGACAAAGTGACCGGGAACCAGGGAGGCCAGCCACCAGGATCTGCAACCGGGGCGCCCTGGAATCTCGGTCAACCCCTAAAATTGTGGATGAAATTTTGTGCGTGTGGTCCATAGCGTTTATGAGATTTCCAAAGTGGTCAGTGCAAGCTAGGTCCCAGGCTGGTGGCTAGCCCTCCACTTTGCTGGTGCGGAGTGGGAGCACCTGTTGGCGCTTATCCACAAAGCCAGGAAAGGAGACCCCGGGGTCTCACCTGTCCCCACCCTCTCTCTGCCCCACGGCCCTGTGAACAGCTGCATACTCGAACTTGGGCCACCTCACGCTCAGCAAGGCAGCCTGTAGGGCCCCCTTCCCCTGGCCTGCCAGACCACGACCTCCTGGCCCTCCTGGGGGCGGGGGGAGCCCTGCCCCACCATTCCCAGTCCCCAGGACAAACATGAAGGGAGAATGGGCCCTGGAAGACAGCTCTTGCCTGCCCAAGGGGCCCTTAGCTGGAGTGCCACTGGCTTCCCCCGTGAGCGTCCAGCCTCCCTCATGCTGCAGACAGACAGGGCCTCTGCAAGGGGGGACGGGTGGCCTGGGGGCAGTGCTCCTGGGCGAGGAAACCCCAGGAGCTCTAAAGATGCAGGATCAGGCCTCCTTGAAGAATGACCAGTATCTCCAGAAGGGAGGCACTGGGATGGCTCGAGGACCTGCACGTGGCCTGGGGGGTGACGCAGGAGACAGAATTAGCCTGAGAGGAAGAGTCCCGGCTGATGGCCGGGTGCAGTGGCCTCATGAGGAGTTAGTCTCCGAGAGGGGTGGGGGTGGGGGTGGGGAGATGCCGGCAAAGGCCCTGGGGGCTTTCATGCTATTGCAGCATGAGGGGAAGGGAGGAGACCAGATGGTGTCCTCTCAAACCCGTTCCCCGAAACTCTGCCCACACCGAGGCTGCAGCTGGAGCAGAAGCTGGTGTTTTCCCCAGAATCCCCGAGAGCAGGGGCAAAAACATCCTCAAAGACAGAGGCGGTCTCCCTGACAGCAGTGGCCCCTGAGTGGCCCCTATAGGGGCCTGGCTTCATCCTTACTGGGGGAGAGCGGGAGAATGTGAGCAGGCAGCTCGAGCTCCAGGAGGCCTCTTGGGCGAGAGGTGGGGGGGGCTCCAATTTGGGCCCCGGGCACGACTGTGCCAGAGGAAAGCTGTGGACACGCTGCGATCCCAGGCAGAGGACTGGCCAGCAGACTCCCCACGAGCACAGGGGACGCAGGTTTGGGAGGCCGGGGAGCCAGGACACATGACCCAGCGGGGGCCTCTCTCTGCTTCACACCTGAAAACCAAAGGACATCGAATGGCTCTCCCAGGGACGGAGAAAAATAATGAAGTGCTTTGAAGCCTCACACTAGACAAGTCCATTAACTGGTCACTTGTTGTCTCTCGTCCGTGCTTCAGTACCAACCATTAGCGGTCATTAATAAGTGGTAAGGGTGGTTGAACTTCACAGTTCTGACAGTTTGCACAGGTCGAACTTCACAGTTTGGACGGGTGGACGACATTTAAATTTGCAGACTCTTGTGAGTCAGACCCACAGGTCCTCCTGCCCCTACCTTGTCCTTCCGTGTGTGTGTGTGTGTGTGTGTGTGTGTGTTAAGATTTATTTATTTATTTTAAAGTGATTGATTGAGAGAGGAAGAAGCTCTAGAAGACTTCCTACTGAGCACGGAGCCCCACGCAGGGCTTGATCTCACCCTGAGATCACGACCCTGAGACCATGACTTGAGCTGAAATCAAGAGTCAGTTGCTTAACCAACTGAGCCACCCAGGTGCCCTGCTTTGTGGTTCTTTGCCTGAAACTGTTACCATTAGAACCCTTGCCCCATCTCCTAGTCTTGTCCAAATTGCACCAAGAGTTTGCTGTACTCCAGAGTAGGACTTCTCTCTACCTGCCTTGTTCCCAAACCCAAGGTCGGGTATATGATTTGAGGTCCAGAGTCTGGTCAAGGCTTTACAGCATGCAAAGACCTGATGTCCAGTTCTTGCCCTGGGCTCTCGCTCTGATTCTTAGAGGCCATTGGATGCTCAGAAGGTGACCCGGTCTCTGAGGCAACTTTTGTCCCAGGAGGGAAAGTATGGACCGTCTTGGTCTGTGGGGTCCAGCCACAGCTGCCTCTGGCACCAAGACAAAGGCAAACCGAACATTGAGGCTTCGGGGACCAACGTACAAAAAAGGAATAATTAGCACAATTCCGATGGCTCCTTCCTGTTGGGATCAAGAGGCATAGACTCGGAGTGCCTTCATCACGCACGGCCACACTCCGCACTAGATGCCGGAACCACGAGAGAGCAGAGCGTCCGCACGTTTGTAAGTCAAGTCAGGGCAGCCGGAGGGAGCTGGGACCAAGTCTCACCCACTTAACGTTTCCAGGCATGTCTCTCTCTGTGGTTATTGTCTTATCAAAGATTTATATCTGTCTCATAAGCATCATTCAATCCTTGGTCTCTCGTGAGGCCTAAAGCCAAGAATTGACATTTCTTCAATGTAAATAGGAAATATTACAGAATGAGTTGAGATCAGTTTTTTAAAAAATTGCTTTCTTGACTTTTAGCCCTGCAGTCTCACTGGCTGTTTAATTCTACCTGTTGTGGCTCAGGAATAAGCCTGTGATTTCTGTCATATGACAATGGGGTTTCAAAGCAAACCATCCACCTCTCCAAATAGTAGCCCAGGTCTGCTGGTCCAAGTCACCACCGGAACCCCAAAGGTCCAAGGGGGCGGGAGGAGGGGTCTGGAGGGAGGCACGTGGCCGTGGGCACATGCGTGGCCCAGCCTGGGAATGAGTCTCATTTATGAATCGAAGAATTGAGCTGGGTTAACCAGGTTAGCCCAGTTAACCAGAGAAACCAGGTTAGTGATAGGAGTCGGTCTGTGGGCAGGTTCCCTGGTGCATATTAAACCGTGATGTCTTCAAGATAGTGCTGTGCAACCGCTTTTCTTCTTTCACCGAACAGCTGCTCTGTGCTGTTTTAGAAACATCATCTGTCCTGCTGCTCACAGCTGCAGGGGGCTGGTCCGAGGAGTCCCCAGTCACAAGGCAAACGCAGAGACATCTGGCGGCCAAGGGTCATGCTGCGGCCACACTGCCCCACAGTCACCTTGACTGTGGTCCTAGGAGTTGGTCCTGGGGAACAAAGATCTTCCCACGCCCACCAAGGGCCCAGCCACGAGCCGGTGTTCACATCTGGGGTGGGGAGCTAGCTCTGGGAGGCGGGGATGGAGGGCAGAGTGTGTGTGTGTGTACGTGTGCACGCGTGTAAACATGCAGTTTCTGGTGAGGAGCAAGGTGAGAGGAGAGGGGTCTGTAGGGTGGGAGGGGAGAAGAGAAGTGACGGCCTCCACCCTGCCCCTTCTCCTGCTCTCCGGCACTGCCTGGCAGCAGCTGGAATGGACAAGACACATGGTCCTTTCCAGCTCACGGGCGGTGGAAGCCACTGGAATGTGCCGAGGGCAGGGACTCCCTTCTTCCGTGAGGCTGGAGCCTGGCGTGGCTGGCTTCTAGAAACTCACAGATGAAGCAGGTAGACTGTGGTGTGTGGGTGTGTATGAGTGTGTACATGTGTGTGCCTATGCAGGAAATGTGTGTGTGTGTGTTGGTGTTTATGTGACTGTGTGAGCTTGTCCCCATGGGTACACGAGCCTGTGTGTGTAAGTATGTATGCGTACGTGTGTGTATGTGTGTATGCATGTGTGTGTGCCTGTGCAGGTGTGTGTGAGTGTGAGTGTGTGTACTGGTGTTTATGTGCCTTGTGAGCTTGTCCCATGGGTACGTGTGCCTGTGTGTGTAAGCATGTACGTGCACGTGTGTGTGCATGTGTGTGTGTGCAGCGGGCACAATCAGCTTCCTAACGGATGAGCTCACCTGGGTTACCTCAAACATGGAGCTGGCCTGGAGCATTTAGAGCATCACTCAAACAGCAGACATTCCATTTACACACCTGTTTGCAGAGATATACAAAGGGAAAGTCACCTACAGACAGGAGAAGTGAGGAAATATGTTGGTTTCTTTACTTTTCTGAGGATTTTCCTATTTCCTATTCAGGTTCCATTTCCCGGAAGCATTCTGGTATTCAGGTTTCTATTCCTCCTGGAAGGACAGACATTGCGAGGATTGCCTACCTCCCTGTCTGGCCCCGTGGGCCTCCCATTGTGCCTCCTGGCCTGGTGCAGTTCCAGGTGCAGAGCAGAAGCTCAGAACACAGTCAAGGGAACAGTGAGTCCTGCCCTGCCCTTGCCCTCTGCCCTCCCCGCCCCACCCCCGACCCCCAGCTCTGGGACAGTGACTGCATTTTCTGCTTTGCTTCCTTCCTTCCCTTCAGCTCCTGGCTCCTTGGGAGAGCTGGAAAGCACAGCAAGCACGTGTGGCCTTGGGGGGGTACAGCGGGCAGTGGACCCCTTGGCCCTGCTCGGGGTCCAGCACTGCTTAGGGCCCCAGCCGCGTGCTCCCAGGGCTGCTGATGGGAGGGGCTATTTCTGGGTCAGAAGAGAGAGCTACTGAGGCCAACTGGGAGGGTATGTATAGAGCCAACCTTGGAGAATAGGGATGCTCATATCCCTGGAACCTTCCCTCGTTTAGAAGTTTCTAAAGATAGAGCTGTATGGCATCTGGAATGAGACAAGGTCCACTAATTCCTTTAAATCCACCAAGAACATTCTCCTGATGAATGCTGACCAGTTTTCTGGGTGCTGACTTCTTCCTCTCCCTCAGCACCCTCCTCCATCCTGCTTCTCGGCCTCATCGGTGGGTAGCCATCTACTGCTGCAGAAACTGAGGGAGCAAGCAGTGAGTGAGCGACCTGTTTGGGTAAAGCGACATCTCTGTGATGGTTCCCCACCAAGACCTGGCCTCAGTAGCAGGGGAAGAGGGGACGGCAACTCACATTTCTTGTCCCTTGCAAGCACTGTGCCGGGTGACAGAGGCAGGATAGCATTTCATCCTGACACAGTCCGTGAAGTCAGTGTTAGAATACCTATTTTGCAGATGAGGAAAGTAAGGCCCAGGGACTTGCTTAAAATTGCTCCAAACTTGTGAAGTTGAGATGCTACTCACCCAGCTGAGCCTGGGTCACCGGGGAGGGAGGCGGAAGAAATAGTGACTCTTGTCTCCAGATTTCAGACGTGCATTTACAATCGCGATCCCCAAAGCTAGTGGGTTTTAAGGCTGTTCTTGGTGACTACTCTTCCTTCTCACCTTTTGCCCTGGAATGAGAACGATCTTTGCACACCAAGCCCAGTAGGGCACAGTGTCTAGGGGGTGAGAGATTCTCAAAGTAGGACCAAAGCAGGACCTCTTACCCCAAAGCGGAACCCTCTCAGGTACCTTACGAAATGTCCCCATCCCACTACCAGTCCATCACCCTTGACAAAATGAGTATATGAAGCAAGAGGATGTATATCTGTTGAGTGCCTACTGTGTGCTAGATACCACCTATGTCTCTCGAGAAGACACGGCTGTATCTGCTTTCTTCCTCCCGGCAAGCCTGGGACTTCTGTGTTTTCTTTCCTGGTCATAGAGGATGTGAGGGCTTGGGGAGGTTAGGTCCTGGCTCCGTGTCGCACACACAGCCCGAGGAGGCCCAGCCGAGATGCTGACCTCGGGAACGTCTGCCCCAGTTAGCACCTATCGACCTGGCTCGGGCAGCAGCTGGCCCAGAGATCAGATTCAGTAGCTGCTTTGTTGGTTTGGTATTTTTGCCGATTCTCCATCGACTGCTCCACGTCTGACAGCATCGTCTGTGCTTGTTTGATGGTGAAGGTGATCTCTGCTCAGCCAAGCCACAGCCCATCCGTCCCTATTCCGAGCACAAGCTGCGTTCCAGCTCAGCCGGGAGGGGAAGGGGGCGGACATCGAATTCCCGTGTTTGGACGTGGGGCTGCGTGGCCAGGGCCACTGCAGGTGGCTGGAGGCCTGTCCTTCTCCAGGCCTGGGAGGTGCTCTTGAAGCCTTCACATCCTACACCCAGGTGCCTTTTTGGCTCTTCTCCTGGGAAGCCATGAGGGGGAGGCCAGGGTGGCAGGACCCCCCATGAGAAAAGGAACTTGGGGTCAGCAGCTTCCCAGCTGAGAATGTTGGAACATTCTGTCCCTTCCACTGGCTTAAACTCTACTTATCCTTATGGGCCTGTCCGAGGTTACCTTTTTCTGGAAAACTCATTTCTCTACTTACCAGAACACCTGTTTTGTGCTCTACACATTCTGGAACTACAAAATTAATGAGCTTCAGAGAACACAGTTGATCTCCTGGCCAACTCTGGAATTCCTTTCCCATCGTCCCTCTAGCATCCCTTCTCTGCTAGCGTCCCTACTTCTCAAAGCAGCGCATTCCTTGATGAGACAGCTTGAAGCACTTGAACATTTCCTCTCTTTGAACAGAAGTATGCCTCTGGCGGCCCATCACTGAAACCTACCCTCTGGATTTGGTCCACTGGCAGCCTCTAGATCCTTAGAAAAAACTCTTAGGGCCATTCCGGGTCTTCTCTTTCCCAAACAGGACTGGGAGAACCTCATTGAAACCCAAGAAGTGTGCTTCTTAGAGGCCGTGCCTTCGGAGGACAAAATGAAGCCATCTGCAGATGCCCTGGGAGGCACATCTAGGAAAAGGTTTAAATGACATCATTTTACAGCAATTCTCAGAACACTGGGAGAGTCCCATTAGCATGGGAAAAAATTACGGAGTCTCATTAAAAGCAAAAATTAGGAATATACGAATTCGCCAACGTAGTTTAAAACCCCCTTTCTTGCTAGTGGATTCCATCTGCTGGGTTGGAGGCTTGTCAGAGGAGAGGTGTCATGCAGATGGACAGTGGTCCGTCCCAAGACTCAGGAGGCCATCCATGTGAAGACCCCCTCAGGGCTACCCAGAGGCCAGGCAGGATTGGTGGGGGACATGCATCTTGGCCTTCTGGGGAGAAGCTGGTGTGAGAGCACCACGGCGGGGGCTGTGGGAGTGGGAGGGACTGTCACGGAGGCTCTGCTGCCTGCCAGCTCCTCTGGTTGGTGGGCGCGGCAGGGAAGCCCAGGCCCCACACTGGGAGGGAGTCATCCTTGTCTGGTCTCCGTGTTATCCTTGAAGGGCTGAGGCCCCATGAAGTGAAAGCCCAAGGCACAGCAGATCTGTTTATTCCACATTCACGCTCCTTCCTTCTGCGGTGTCATTCTCTTCCTGCTCCGAGTGTGAAAGTCTCAGGTCCTCCCCTCACCCCACAGGCTGCGCGATTTGTCCGAGGCCCAGACCAGGCCTGTAACACCTCCCACCCCCGCCGCCTGCCGCCCACCGCCCACCGCGGGCAGCTCTTCCGAGGGCTGTGTGATCGCTGGGGTGCACCGGTAGGGAAAGCAGGGGTCCCCTGCCTCACACCTCCTGCTGTCCCCAGAGCTGCAGATGCCCGTCCCCGCGCACAGCAGGCCAGGGCCTCCAGAACTGGGGCAAAATGTCCTTGTCCTCTGCCCCACCTCAGCCTTTCAATTTAATTAAGAAGGGGGAATCCCTGCCCCACCCCCTCTTTAGGGACTCTTTCAAGAAAGGTACCCAGTACGGTGATGTCATTCTTCTTACTGAGAGTTGTAATAATTGTCTTAGCAGCCACTGATTTTCCTGGGTGTCTCTCAGCAGGAGTCCCTCGCCCCCGCTCTCGCTCCCTTGTAGGGCCTGCAGCTCCCCCCTCCTGCCCCCTGCCCAGAGGCGACCTGAGCCCTCTGCTGGTGGAAGCGAGCCCCACTGCTCAGGGGTTTCTCTGGGTGCTGAGCAAGCATCACGGGAGGAAGGCGATTTAACACTGGGCTCTGCTGTCCTGTGTGCTGACCTCCTTTGCTCGTCTCTGTCCCCAGACGCCACCCCAGCCCACCTCAGAGAAAGAGCAAGGGCGGCTTGGCCTGATGATCCCTCCCCGCCCCAGCGGAGCCATGCGAAGATCCTGTCACCATCGTCCCCGCAGCCCCAGTGATGCCAGAGCAGGGGGCTGTCAAGGCCCAGCATTGCGGAGTAAGCCCTGCAGGGGCGGGTAGAAGCTGTAAGAACCTAAGGGTCTGGAGCCCTGGTGCCCAAGCTCCAGTGTAAATCCTAGCGGGTTGGGCTGCTTGAGGAAAGTACACACGTTTCAGGGCCCTTGCCCTTGGCTTTGTGAACGACTTTTGCTCCTCCCCAGGAGTTTGCTTTGTTGTGGCCTCTGGGTCATATCATCTCTGTTCCCCCAGACTGAGTTGTTCTGCTCCTCTTGCCCCCCAGAGCACTTACAGGTCTCCGTGCTCCCTTAGCAAGATGTGGCCCGGGCCTGGAGGTGGTCATCTCTGAGGCTGCGCGCCTGGCAGTTTATGTTTTTTCGGGGAGAATTCTGGAATGGTCACCATGGGCCAAGGTCTATGCAAAGACCTTTATCTATATTACCTCACTTAATCCTGGCAACAATTTCTATTGTGCTTTTACAAATGAGGAGACTGAGCCTTACAGAGTCTTAAGTAGCCCAACATCATACAGAAAGTACGAACCCAGGTCTGTGGGATTTCCGGACCTACACATCTAACGACTACCCCAGTCAGCAAGGGTCACCGGAGGGCAGCAGGTGTTTGGGGAATGAGTAAATGGTACACACTCTTGAGGGAGGGAATGAGGGAGGGCGGGAGGGAGGGCGGGCTGCCCCTGTACGAACCGCATGAGCAGCTGCATGCCAGCCCTGATCCGCTGCTGATTGTAGACATATATTCAGGACAGAGACGGGCATGCTCTGGTTTTAGGACAGAGGGCAAAGGCCCTGGGTTTGCCCTGAGTTTGTGAGCTGTTGGAGGTGAGAGGGAAGAGAAGCTTGAGGGTGCTGCTGCTTCGAGCTCCTGCTCCAGCCTTGGCTCTGGACGATGACCTTCTGGAGAGCAGGGCCTGTTTTGTGTTCTCACTTTCCTCCCTCCCTCCCTCCCTTCCTTCCTTCCTACCTTCCTTCCCTCCTTTCATTAAGTAAACTCTAGGCCCAAGGCGGGGCTTGAACTCGCCACCCCGAGATCATGAGATGGATGCTGTGGGGACCGAGCCAGGCTGGCACCCTGTGTCCTCACTTTCTAAACCCCACTCTTGGGAGAATGTGGATGCTTGGTGAGTGCGCACACAAGGCATTCAGAGAGCACTGGTTTCGCTCACTGGTTGATTCACAGGAGGCCAGTCCTGGCTTCCGTGGCTGCTCCCGTACAGAGTTCTCCACTGGCCGTACTCCCAGCCTCCCCTGCGGAGAGAAACCCCCCACCCCAGGGCCCTGGTATGGAGGGCACTTCCTTCCTCTGGGTCTCGTTCAGTCTGTGTAAAATCCCACAGTAGACTTGGTTCTCCAAGTGCCTCTAGGTCTGGCTTCTCCAGCCTGAGGTCCAGCGGGGCTGTGGCTTGTCCACCCGCTCTCTGGGACACCACCACTGGCCTTCCTGATCCGGCTGGGCCGTCAGAAGACTGTCCCTGGGCCCTTGCCTCCAGCCTCTGGCAGGTGACTCCTGGCACAGCTGGGAGAGTGAGCCGTTGCTTCTGCCCAGACAGCAGGCATTGGAAATTATTCAGGAATAACAAACAGGCCAGAGAAATTTGCATAAGGAATCACGCAGAACAATACATGTTATTTAAACCATCTCTGGTTGGCAACAGAAGCAAAAAGCAGCTGAGATGAATCTGCAATGCAAATCAGCCTTATTTGGAGCAGCGGCTCAGCGTGTTGGAGGGTGGGGGGCGCTGCCAGAGTCGGGGAGAAAGAAAGCACCATTGTCTCCACTGCCCCCCCAACCCTGCCTTCTCCACCCGCCTACATTTCCCCATTTCTCTCCTTCCCTCCCTCCTTCAGAGATTAATGGAAACAATTTGTCTTCTAATGTGACTACAGCTTATGAATTCTTTGTCTCACTCTAATCCTTTAAATTATCCACATAATAAAATATGTATCCAGTGATTTCAGGTCATAATTCGATCTTCTGGGGAAGGCGGGGAGGGGTAGGTGAGCTGGAGCTGGAGCGGTCCCTTCTCAGGCTTAACTCCTCCTCTCCATGGGTTTTTACTTGTCATCCTCTTTTGTTTTGTGGGGTTTGCTCAACGATCTTCCTCTTGCTTCCTCTTAATGTGCTGGGGTCACGGCACAGGTGCGGGGCCAAGGGGCATCACAGGACTGGCCGGGGGGGGGTCCCTCGGCCCCCTCGGCAGCAGCCGAAGAACCAGGCTCGGACAGCCCAAGGTCCAAAGGGCCTTTAAACGCCAGGTCTCCCTGGTCTGTGGGTCTCATGCAGGTGACAACTCAACATTGAGCAGCTTGGGTGTCCGTCCCCCCACCCCCCTGTCTGCGGGACATCACGGGACGACTCACTGCTAAATACATACAGAGGCCAGTACTTCCTGGGAGAGCCTGGCAAGCTCGACCTCAGTCCCCGGGGCCCCCGGTGTTCCATGCTGTTCCATGTGGCAGTCACGGCATGTGATTCTGCATTGTATGGCCTGCACTCCTTGCCAAGCAAGGGCTGGGCTGGGGGGTTGGCTGGCATGGAAGGGACATCTAGTTGTAATTTGCATGAAAGTACCCTAAAGACAGGCTCGGCTCTGTCCTCATCACCATTCCAGTTTGCACTGGCATTGGGCTCTGGCCTCACAGTGGCCTTGCCCTTTTTCCAGTGACCCAGGACACCCCGTAGAAGTCTCTCCTTCCATGTCTGCCCTCGGGCCTCATGGGGAGGGTGCACGCCGGGTCCACAGAGCAGGCGGTGCCAGGGAGGAATACAGGCCCCAGCGTGCCAAGCAGCTCCCCTAGTCTCCTTTGGTGATGCCTCCAGTTCAACCCACGCCCTTGTCTACACGGCGTTGCACCACCACCGGAAACCCTTCTGTGTTGCTGGACATGTGGCCCCCTCAGCGCCATGCTCTGCAGAGTCTGTGCAATGAGAACCCTGCCGTGCAGGGTTGGGGCAAAGCAGCCGGAGAGGAGAGACGGAGGGATGAGGCGCTCTCAGGGGCAGGAGGAGAGAAGGGGGCTGCTGCAGGCCACGGGGCCAGTGATGGAGTCTGCAGATAGCCTGGGGAGGGGACCGCTGGGAGCTGAGTGCGTCCTGGCCCAGGGGAAAGGGGAGACCAGGACTAAGCAGTCAGTCCCTTACTCCCTTAGCCACAGAAACCAGAAAGCAGAGAGGCTTTATGTAACTCATTGAGAGGCAAAACCTGCCCTGCACTGAGGCTATTTATAGTCTTTTATTTATCCCCACTTGGCGTGAATATTCATGGCTCTCCCTGCAGAAGTATTAATGTGCCTGATTGCTGGGAGGGGGCCCAGACCTGGCTGGGATGTTTCACACCCCAGAAGGAATAAGCATCTTGTCACCTCCCTAAGATCAGAAACCTTCCAAATTCCGATACACATCAGGCCCAGGGGCTGGGGGGTCAGGGTCAGGGTCAGGATGCTCAGGAAAGCATGTTTCGTGTATGAGCAGGTGGCGGTGGGCCCGGAAGGGCAGGGGCCGGTGGGTCAGGCAGTTTGAAGGAGGCCTAGGAGGAGTGGGCAGTGAGAGGGAGGACGGAGGGGACGAGGGTGGGCTTGAAGGATGCGGGGCGGGGGGGCGTGAATGGCTGGAGAGCGGGGGCCTTTCTCCAGTTTGTCAGCAGTGATGAAGTTCCAAGTCAGACACTTTGCATCACAGCCTGTCTTGAGAAGGGGGTGCCCCAATGCACTGTCTCCCCAGGGAAATCAGGCTCAGGTCAGGTTTCGGGAATCGCTGCTGGGGCCCGATTACGGAACCACAAATGGGTCAGGGTGGCCGGGTTTTTGTCTCAGGGGGCCCAGTGCTGTAGGCCCTTTGGCCTCTGGTCTCCAGTGGGATTCGGCTGCAGCCCGTGTGGAACCTGGAGGAAAACAGACAAGGAGGTCAGGACAGCAAAGGCCTCAGGCTCTGCTCAGGGATTCTCTGCACAGATGTCTGGGTAGAGCCCAGGGCCTGCAGCTCAGGGGATCCCACTTTGGGAAACAGAGCTCAGGCAACGTCCTTTTCCAGAAGCAGAAATTAATCCTTCTCAAGAGCCCATCTGCCTCCCTCTCCTACCCCCTCACTTGCTGTCCCGGGAAACATCCCTGCTAAAGTGGACCATGACACAGAGAGAAGCTGAAATGACAGCAAAGCCACATCACATGGTTGTGACACCCCAAGTCCAGTACCCTCACAGGCGACAGAAATGTCTCAAAGTACTGCTTTCTTCTCTGCCCGCCCCGAGGGACAGAGAGTGCCTTGCTGTCTGACGTAAAAGCTTTTTTTTTTTTCTTCCAAAGAACATCAGAGTTGGGCTGACCTTAGAGAATATTCTGTCCACTCATCTCACTTTACGGGGGAGGAAACTGAGGCGCAGTTAGGGAAAGTGGAACCTGATTTCCCAGTTGCTTCTCCCTCCTGAATGCTGTCCCCATGCTCCTCACTAGCCCATCCTCCAGAGCTTTCCTTCCTCATCGCAGGCTAAAAAAAATTCTTCCTGAGGACTCACACGTTTTAAATATTTGGTGACTGTTGTCACGTCACTCTGTGGTTGTTGCTTAGCCCAACAATCCAGTAATGTATATTTAAATGCCTTTTTATCTTTTGTTTTCTGGTGCAATCTTCCCCGTGTGCCTTCTTCCCTCCTCACATCCTGCGGTCATCTAGCCAGTCCCAGTGCCCCCTGCTCTGCTCTCCAGGTCTGGCAGGATGGACGGGCCTCCGGAGAGGTGCAGGGAGAGTGCCCCGGGGAGCTGGGCACAGGGAGGAGCCTCTTGTCCCCTCTGAGAAGAACTGGAGCCCACTGCCTCCACGCCCTCTGTCTGCATGCTGAACCCGGGCAACGCAGGGCTCCCCAGAGGCCGCTCGCGGCAGAGAGGAAGTTGGAGGACTGTGGACTCTGGATTGGGACTAAAGGCAACGGAGCCCAGCTTTTGGGTGGTCTTTAATGTCTGAGCCTCTGATTCCTGGTTTGTGAAGTATAATAACAATCGCCACCCTAGCGTGAAGTCAGGACCAGGATCTCTGGGGTTAACCTGACCTTGTTTATTGATGGCATTTTCGACCTCCAAAGCAGGATAGGCCTGACAAACTGGTTTAGGGGGACAATGGGAGAAATGATTTGAAATTGGATTTTCCATGAAAAATTTGAGAATGCCTGCTTTGGTTGTTCTTTCCATTGGTGGTAATTAGTATTTAATTATGATTATTAACTAATAAAGAGAATGGCCACTTATTCAGCATGTTTTAGTTTATTTTAGTATACATACTATATTTTCACTTAATTCCCATAAGAATTAAGTCGAGTATTTATTATATTATTATTATTATTACTGAGGTTCCCATTTCACAGATGAGAAAGTTGAGCTCAGAGAGGCCAAGCGACTTTACCAAGATAATCTAGGAGAAGAATCAAGACCAAATTACCAAGTCTCATCTTCTAGACGAATTAAGGCTTATTCCATATTACCACATTCTAAAACTAGCAAGGCAAATTACTTCCTTACTTGCATGGGAATGTGCCATTCACATGCCACAATTTTAGGCCTTTCAGAAAGGGAACTAGAGTGGATACATAAATTGTAGCATATTCACACAATGGAATACTACGTATTAGTACAAGCAGATAAACTACAACTACATATCTCAACATGAATACGATTGAGGAACATGTGTTGAGAGAGAAGTAAGTTGCAAAAGAATATACATGGTGTGACACCATTAGATGTTTCCAAGAAGGGCCATATTTTAAAAATAATAGCATGTACTTACCATAAAACTTAGCAATTGCAGTATCAACCCCTCACATCAGAAGAATGAGAACTTATGTTTGCAGAAGAGCTTCTGTACAAACGTTCACAGCAGCTTTATTTGTACGAGTGCCAAACTGGAAACACCCCAGATATTCTCCAATGGAGGAAGGGTTAAACACACTGTGGTATGTCCATATAGTCGAATACTATGCAACAGCAACAAGGAACAGACTACTGATAGATGCACTAAATGGATTTCAAGGGCATTCTGTTCATTGAAAAAAACCCAAATCTTAAATGATTCCACTACAGGATTCCATTCATAAAACTTGCAATGGCAAAGTAATAGAAATGAAGTACAGATTAATGGTGATCAGGGGGCTGGGTGGCAGGGGGAAGCTGAAGGTAGCTTTGTCTGTATCTCATTGTGGGGGTGGGTACACAGATCCTCACATGAGGAAAACTTGCCTAGAACTAAGTAGAGCTAAATGCACCCCCTACACATGCACTCATGCGTGCACAAACACAAGTGTGGGTAAACTGGTGAGATTTGGACAGGGTTAGTGGGCTGCCTCAGTGTCGGTTTTCTGGGTGTGATATTGTGCTACAGTTTTGCAAAATGTGAGCACGGGAGGAAACTGGGTGAAGGGCGTGTGGGATGCATGGGCTCTTTATAGCTCCTAACCTCTGCATGTGAAGTGACAAGGATCTCGAGATAAACAAATAGTGTGACATCTAAAGACACAGGATGACAGTAAAGACTGAGTTTCGGATGGGGGTAACATCTGGGGCAGAACAGAAAATGGGACTGGCGTACCCTGTGGCTTTCCACACAGACAGTAGCTCTGTTTTTTAAGTTAGGTGGTGGCTACATAGTTGCTTATGATATTGTTTGGCCTTTTTTTTTTTTAAGATTTTATTTATTTATTTGACAGAGACAGAGATCACAAGTAGGCAGAGAGGCAGGCAGAGATAGAGGAGGAAGTAGGCTCTCTGCTCAGCAGGGAGCCCGATGCAGGGCTCGATTCCAGGACCCTGAGATCATGACCTGAGCCGAAGGCAGAGGTTTTAACCCACTGAGCCACCCAGGCGCCCCTGTTTGGCCTTTCTTTAGGTAAGTCTGAATTATTCCCTAAGGGAAATAATGATGTGGAGAAGCCCACCCTCTCTGTTTGAAGAACGAGAGCTGGAGCGGAGTATAAAGGATCGAAGTCTGGCTGTGCAAAGCCATTTGGCGTGAAGGGCCACCACCTTTTGCTACCTGCCCGATGCTACCTGAAGGAGCCCAGGAACTCTGTGCCATTGCAATGGTGGGTCTGCACATCCCGGATCCGCCAAAGCATGCACCAACGGGTGATATTATTTTAAGCAGCATAAATCAGAGCCGGTTGTCTGTCGGTCTGGCCAGCTTCTCCAAGGGCTCCCCAGCTGGAGAGAGGCCAAGGGAGCGGGCAGAGAAGGGTTAAGAGGGAGGGAGGGACCGGAGGGCAAGGAACTCGCTCAGCTGGGGATTGTTGGCAATCAGGGAGAAGCAGCTGAGCAAAGCCTGGGGAGGCAATGGAGTGTTTCCCAGTGGCCCTGGGATTGGAGCTTCAAGGTTTTGTTTGGAAATTGCAAGGATTTGGTGTCTGTCAAGTGTCATTAGTGCACTGGGCATGGGGCTGGCCTTGGGAGCCCGGCTCTGGCCTTGCCTCGCAGGGTCGTCAGATAAATGATGGGGGCTTGAGACTCAACATCCCTGAAGTTGAAATGACAGCAGCGGCCCTGTGGTTTCTTTCTCCAGCTTGTGCTGAGCGTAAAACACCCCATGGTCCCTCAATATCCTTTTTCCACCTGGTGGCCACTGCAGCGTGACCAGGCCCCCAACCATCCAGGTGGCACTAACAGGCAGCACACTGTGTCTCAACAGTTGGCCACTGCCCCTAAAAAAGACAAGACAATGATGATTTAGGTAAACCTTGAGAGAGGGAGCAAAGAAAGCAGACTGCCTTCAGTTTTTCCCACACCACATTCCTGGCTGGCTACCCCACTTGCGCTCTCCACCAGTGGGATGATTTAGAGCTGGGGGAAGGGCAAGAGAAGGGACAGGAAGGTCAGCTGAGAGTCAAAGGCAGAAGAGATGTCTTGGAGTGGTTTGCCTTATGCTCTGAGTGAGGGGCAGGCCGTCAGCAGCCTACCATGTATGGTGGTGCAAGATATACACTGCTCAAACCCACGAAAGGCCATCACATGATAACCTATGGGACTGGCGTCTCCTGGAGTGGGGCAGTGCACAACCTGCGTGACTGTACGTGAGCGGACCTGGGATGCGTCTGCAAGCAGCAATGCATCTGTTAAATGCTCTCCCGCATCGGGCACAGTGTGAAGCGTTTTCTGTGTGTGATTTGATTTTGTCAGTAATTTGGCAAGTGGGGATTTTGCCACCCTTAAAGATGCGCCACGGAAGATGCCAAGTGTTGGTTTGCCACGTGAAGGGGCTCTGTTTCTCATCGACTTCAAGCGCAAGTTTTAAAAGCATGCGTTCAGCCCGTTCAGGAACCATGCAGTTGTCCAAGCGCACGTGTGCATGAGAAAGTCGGATGAGTCTGAATCCATCCTGTGCATCGGTTACGAGAAGCCCGAGTCCACATTCGTTCCAGGCCTGTTATCCCAGTGGCTTACCTTTCTCTGGACCAGAGTTTCCTGCCTCCTTTATCCTGCCCCAAAAGGGCTGGAAGTTGGGCAAGGTCATGTCCAATGATGACAGCAGTGCGGAATCAGGATGGGAAGCCCACAGAAGATGGCCTCATCTTGGTGGTTTTCCTGCATGCTCGTCCACACCCAGGGAAGAGAAATATTGCTGTTGCCTGGCTTTGACATTTCTCTGGTGGAGGCTGCAGGAGCTAACCAGAGGGTGCCGTGGGATGCTGTGCATGCTGGCTCTGGCTCCCTGCTCACCTGCACCCCCAGGGCCAGATAGGATCTTCCTCAGCGACTGCTGGCCCGCTGAGGGCGGCATGATGACCAGATGATGGAGGCTTAACTGAGGCTAAGCAATGTGCCTGAGACTATCTAGCCAGTGCATGGCAAAGACTGGACCACATCTGAGTTTGAGCCCTCTATGATGTGTATCCTCTCTCCAAAGCTTGGCTGGGGGCTCTCATTCCCGAACTAGAATGATGGAGGAGCCAGAACGTCACTGGGTTGGGATTGCCCCCAGTCCTCAGAGCCCCCATCTTGGGATATTAGAACACTTCCTCCTTGAAATCATTCCCTGCTTCCCCCCCCCACCCCCATGTTCCCACTTGGACTGCTTAAGGGAGGAGCCCTGAGCCGGAAGAGGCTGTGGACCTGTCAGGCAGCTAACCTGCCAGGCAGAGTGCGAAGGGTTTTCCGTGTGTGGGTTAATCTTCGTGGCCATCCTGCAAGTGGAGGCTTTGCTCATGGGAGAGATGCAGTGGGAGAAAGCCAATTTTTGCCTCCCACTTGAAGAGCCCATTAGGGCTTATTGGCTCAGCCTGTCTGACCGCTCAGAGGATGGTAGGAGACAGGAGGGAGTGTTTCTACTGCCTGTCCCCCGCAACTCAAAACGCCACCACCCACCAGCAGCCCTGCCTTGATTGTCCCGGAATGTCTTCAAAGCCTGTGAGAAACCTTTGGGAACGGCCCTAAATCCAGAAGATCTCTGCCTTAGCTAGAGGCTCCTGGCTCCGGGGGGGACCAAGGAGAAAAAGGGCTCCGTTCTGCAGAGCAGGTCCCTGGGCTGACACCTTATTCTCACGGTCCTCTTCTGGGTGGGGGTGCCCCAAGAGCTGACCTCTGAGGGGCTACTCGGAAAGCAGGAAATGCCTATAGATCAAGGGAGTCTTGGGGGACAGCCACAGAAGCCTAACAAGGACAGGCCCTGATCGGTTGGCCCATCTGACATCCCTCTGGGGTCCAAGCAGCAGGGCTCCCTCTCAGGCTTCTCGAACAAGTCCAGGTTCTTTCTGCCTGCATTCTGGGTGGAGCCTGGGTTTCAGAGGGCTGACTGCCCCCTTCCTGGACACTCGCAGTCCAACAGCTCTTCTTTAGCACCTTGTCCTTACAGATCAACCGAATCCAAGTCTTCAGTTGTTCCCTGTCCTCTCGGTCCCACCCACATCTTACCTTGGGTTTCAGATGCCCCAGGATGTCCATCCCCACCATTGTGCTTCCAGTCTGCTAACGTCTCTCCCACAACGCACACACAGATTTCCCCACACCCCCAGGACAGTGGCCTCCCACAGCCACGGCGGGTTCTTCCAAAGGGTCCCTTGCCTTCTCCCTGTGAGCTGGGGAGAGGCAGGGAGGAAGGGATTAGGAAAGATTTCTCTTTCACGGCATTGCTTGCCAAAGCATCAGTCACTTAGTTGACTCCAGATAACATGGTGATTAATAATGTGACACGATGTGATTTACAGGCACTCGTGCCTGAAGGCCTCTGGTCCCAAGGCCCTGATCTCAAAGAGGACATTGTGAACAGAGCTCACCAAGGCTGAAGATGACCGCGGGCCACCAGGGGTCCACACTGAGTGGACAGCAGCCGAGGCTCTCAGCTCGCAAGGGAACTCCTGCCTGTTGGAATCCAGACTCAGCAGGGCAGGCGCAGGGCCATGTACTCCTGACTGCTGACCTCCCCTAAACAGATTCATGACAGCCCTCCCAGGAGAAACCTCCCATTCTTTCTCTCTCCCATTGGAAGGGGAGGGACTGGGAAGTCATAGATAGGCATCAGTTGGAATCCCAGCTCTATCGTTTACTGACTACTGACCCTGAATGCCTCTGTGCCCCCCACTTTCCACGCTACAGGATCCACAGGGGAGCGTGACTGCAAACAGCTGCCCTCTGAGCGCACAGAGTGCTTATGCGGATGCCTTATTTCCTGTCGTTCTTTAATGACTCTCTGGGGTTTCACAGCCCAGACTCCCTGTCCAGCATATCCCCTCATCTGCTTCCTTGCTAACGGATGCCTCCTTTGACTCTAGGTGTCGATGTTCAAGACTAGAAGACGTTTCCCAGTCTCCCCTTCCTGATGGCTAGAGATGGTCAATGAGATGTTAGCAAGAATTGTGGGGAGGGGGGGGACTCGGGGGGACGGGGGAGAGGGAAGGAGACCCAGGAAAATCTTTGAAGGGGGCTGACTCGGCTGGGAGTATGCCCCTTTGCCCATTCCTTCTTCCTTCTAATTTCTACCTCGGATCCAGACACCACGGTTGGCATTCTGACAGCCATCTTGGACCATGCGGTGAACTTGAAGTTGGAAGCCACGTGCTCGGATGGTGAAATCATAAGCTAGAGCCTGGAGTCCTGCATGGCTACAGAACTGCCATGGCATCTTGGAATGACTACCCATGACAGGATAATAAACCTGTATGTTGTTTAAGTCCAAATCCGCTTTATATGGCACAGATGATTATCCTGTCTTTCAAAGTGGAAACTGCAGCTGAGTGAGATTAAACAACTTGCCCAAGGCCACCCGTTCAGGCCAAAGGGGCTACAGTCACATTCCTGAAAGAGAGAGCACTGCCTTCCCACATCCCCCAAATGCTCTTCAGGTTGCAAAGATCTGCAAACACGAAGAATCAGATGCTGTTCTTTTGCTGGAAGATGAAAGCGTCTCACTGCCTTCTGGAGCTGCCGTTTCCCGAGGGCTCTTTTTTCTTTCTCTGGCTTCCTTTTTTATTTCTCTATCCTCTTTATCCTTGGCTCACTGCTGTTCCGTACTTCCCTAAGCCATTTTATCTACCGGTGGGAGGATACCGTTTGGCAACCCCGGGCCCTGAAGCACAAAGAGAGTGAAGCTTAGGACAGGCGCAGCCCCTGGTGCAGCACGTCCCCAAGAAGAGACTGAGCCATTCCGTCCCCGGAGCTCTTGGACTTCACAGCCTCGCTCCCCAGCAGGGCCGGCGTGGAGGACACGTCTTCTGGCCCTCGATCAACCTGTTTCCCCACTGCGTGAAGAAGGCGTGGACAGGGATGCAGGAACTTCTGGGAGGTCTGCGAGACTCTGTCGGGGGGACGAGATGGCCTGTCCCAGGAGGGGGAGCTGGGCTGCAACAGACAGAGGTGCGGATGTTCCATGTCCTGAGGCAATGCCAGTTTGAGAAGGAAACAGCAAGTTTCACACTGCCCCTCCGAGGGGAGCCTTGACACGGACAATTGGCTTTTGCCATCCCCTGATCCAGCTGCTGGCTCCGAAAACCCAGAATGTTGGTCTTTAGTTGGGCAGGATGGGTTCACGAGGGCTAAGTCAGACAGGGGCGTCCCAAGAGAGTGGAGCTGGCCGTGGGTGCCATGTGAAGGGGCAGCTCCCATTTATTTCTAGGAGTGGCAGGGGGGGTTAATTTCCATGGGAGCAGACAGGGAGCAGCGGAGATGTCCTCAAGAATTGGGGATCGGGAGGCAACTGGGTGGCTCAGTGGTTTGGGGCCTCTGCCTTCGGCTCGGGTCATGATCCCAGGTCCTGGGATCGAGCCCCACATCGGGCTCTCTGCTCAGCGGGGAGCCTGCTTCCCCCTGTCTCTCTCTGCCTGCCTCTCTGCCTACTTGTAATCTCTGTCTGTCAAATAAATAAATAAAATCTTAAAAAAAAAAAGAAGATACTGAAGAGTTTTTTTTTGTGTACAAAGTATTCTGAAGAGAGAAAAGAGATTTGGATGAAGTTTTTCACTCCTTACTCAACCCCACGGCAGGGAAGCCTGGGGGAAATGCTTCTCTGTCCTACTGACCAACCAGAAAAATGAAGCAAATAATAGTGAGAGCCAACACGTCCACACCGGCCGCCGGGCTGGGTGCTGCTGTGTTATATGTCACCTCACTGGACTTTTATGGTAGCTCTCTGTGGTAGGTGCTATGATTGTACCCATTTTACAAAAAGAGAACACTGAGACACAGAGCAGTTTAGGGACCTGCCCAAGGTCACAGAGTTGGAGAGTCATTGGGGACTAAGAGGAACTCATTGTAGCTACGGCTTCTCAACAGATGCTGAACTTAGGGGTTTCTGGGAAAGCATGGAGACAGAGCTCCGGCTCTGCCACTCACTAGACTGGCTTTACCACTAAACGTCCCAAGTAAGATAATTAGGACATTAAAATCAGTTTCATATGAGTAACGTATGGAAAATGCCTGGCCCCACTTACCCCTATGATAATCCATTATTTTTAATATGGTCTCTCTCTCTCTCTCTTTCTCTTTTTTCCCCCAAACATGGGTTCATTTCTCCTTTAATGTATTTACTGTATTTACTCCCCACTCATCTCCAGGTCAAATCAGAACAAGGTCAGGTGCAGTTAACGCTCACTCATATACGAGGAAAATGAAGCCTAGCCATGTTTCCTGAACTCCTTCCCAAACATTTACTGTCTGTCTTTCTTGCCTTTTAAATATTAAAACTTCTAAACGATTCACCCAGTATAGGAGAATATACTGTGGCTTTCCTGTGCTTTTTCTTGGCTTTCCTCACTCTTATTTTTTTTAGTGTGTGTCCTTCCAGTCTCTGTTCCAAGCACAGAGCATACTCACAGGGCATTCTGAGGCAGGAGGCGTGTGCTCACACTGCGCTCATTGCTGGCCTGCTCTGCTTCTCGGTACTTCCTGCTCTGGAGGTCTGCTCCTTTTAAAAAATGGCTTTGTGACACTCCCTAGCACAAGGGTATCACTATCTGCTTATCCGCTCTCCGACTGTTGGACATTTAGGTGAGTCCCCGTTTTTGATGACTGCAGTAAGTGTTGCAATGATCACTCTTCTGGGTCTGGTTTAGTGCACAAATTCAATGGTTTTGTAGATTTCTAGAAGTGTGACTATGTGTCTAATAGTACAGATATTCTAACATTTCAGGTACTACCAAACCACCATCCAAACAAGTTTTGTCCAGTGACATAAACACTGGGGCATCTGGGGGGTGCGATCAGTTGAGCATCTGACTCTTGGTTTCGGCTCAGGTCCTGGTCTCAGGGTTATGGGATCGAGGTGTGAGTGGGGCTCTGTGCTCATTGTGGAGTCTGCTTGAGATTCTCTCCCCCTCCCTCTGCCCTCTCCCTATCCTATCTCTCTCTCTCAAACAAATAAATCTTTTTAAAAATGACATGCCCACTGTCAGGGTCCAGGAGTACCCCTTCTCTCCTCTCACGCCAAGACTGGATATGTTCAATTTACTAAATATTTATTTCTCTGGTGGGTTAAAAATGAACACCCTATTGTTGTTTTCTATTGAATTTCCCTGGTTACAAGATGAGCATCTTTTAAAATTAGTTATTAGCCATTTCTATTTCCTCCTTTACAAAATCTCATTCATATCCTTTCCCTCTCCTTCCATTGGGTTTTGGCTTTTCTCTATTGATGTATGACACCTTTCCATAGACTAGATATTGATTTTTTTCCCATTGAATATATCGCAAGCATTTCCCCTCTGGTCCTTCTCTCTTGCCTTTTAACTCTGTGATGTGATGTCTTTTGATATATAGAAGTTTCAAACTTCTAAGTACCGCCTCTTTTAATTTTTCAAATTATTAATTTTTCCAAACTTACAGACAAATATAAAGAATATATAACTTATACTCACCACCAGCTTTATAAAATCTTAACATTTTGCCATATTGAAATATTTCCACCATCTTGTAATTTTTACTTGCAGTTTTAGTTTTACCTTTTTAAAAACAAAAAATAATATTTATTTTCTACAGTAAATTGCAATGGTACTTCCTGGCATGTTGTATAAATTGCTGTGGTCCTTGTGGTCCATATCTTCCCTCTGGGTTTACTGTATTTCTAAATGAAGTACGTCCTTGATAATGCTTTTAGTGCGAGGCTGTAAAATTCTTTTGGTATTCTTTATGGCTACAAATGTCTTTCTTTTGCTTATACTCTTAAATAATAGCCGTGTCAGTGACCACTAGCTGCCCAGCCCACATTCTTGTCCTCCTTCTTCCTTAGAAATGGAATGAGAACACTAATTTTATTTGGGGCAACGGTGTGCTCAGCAGAAAGACGACATTTTCCAGACTCTCATAGTCATGAGTGGCCAGTGAGATGTAAGCAGGAAACACTGAGTGGGGGAAATCTTCCTAAAGGGAGCCCACTTAGCTTAGAGGGACACGCTTTTACCCTTGTCTTTTGGTGGGACATGGGAGCCTCCCTGAGACAATGAAGAGAGAAGCCACAAGCTGAGGCAAGCAGAGCAGAAGCAAGGGGAGTGGGGCTCCAGGTTTTGTGATGGCCTCTCTAGGCAGCCCCTCGCACACTCCTTTGATTTGAGATACTGACCTCCTTTTTTTTTTTTTTTTAAGATTTTATTTATTTATTTATTTATGAGGGAGTGAGAGCGAGCGAGAGCGAGAGACAACAAGCGAGAGGGACAGGCAGCCTCCCTGCTGAGCACGGAGCCCGACCCTTGGCTCCATCTCATGATGCTGAGATCATGACCTGAGCCGAAATCCAGAGTCCTGCGCTTAACCGACGGGGCCGCCCAGGCGCCCCTGACAATGAACCCTTTATTTGATTTGTTTAAGGCTCTGTTCTTGAGGCTTTGATGCTAACAGCAAAATTCAGTCCTACGTTTCTATTTATTTTCGTTTTGCCCTTTTAGGGTGATAGTCTACTGTCCTTGGCACCTACTTTTGTGGATGACAGGTCTGCGATTAGGCCAGTCATTCTAGCTTCTTATCTGGTAATTTTAGAGAGTTCCTCTTGATCCTTGTTGTTCTTAAACGTGTCTGTGACTGGATTTGCTTTTATTTATCGTACCAGATGCCTCGGATGCATTTTCCATTTAATGACTCAGGTCTTCCTCTAAATTTGGAAAGAGCTCAGCAATGATCTCTTCGGATACTGATTCTCTGCCATTCTTTTCATTTTTTCTTTTTCTGGAATTAGATGAATGTAAAAGCCTCTCTCTCAATTGTTTCTTCTTCTCTCTTAGCTGCAGTACATAAATTGTGTATGCCCGTGTTTCTGAGTGAATTCCTTGGTTCCACCTTCCAGATTATAAAAACTTTCTTTAACAGTGTCCTATCTGGATTTTTACCAGTGATTGAGCTTGTAAAATTTCAGTGACATTTTTCTTTAATTTCTCAGACTTTGGGACGCCTGGGTGACTCAGTCAGTTGAGTGTCTGCCTTCAGCTCAGGTTGTGATCCCAGGGTCCTGAAATCGAGTCCTGAGTCAGGCTGCTTGTTTGGTGGTGAGCTTGCTTCGTCCTCTGGTTGCTGCTCCCCCTGCTTATGTTCTTTCTCTCTGACAAATAAATAAATAAAATCTTAAAAAAATAATTTCTCAGATTTCAAGTGGGTCCTTTTAAAAAAAATTTTACTATCTTTATTTTGTTCCTGCTTAGTTTAGCTTAATCACTTCTTATTCTTTTCACTTTGGAAGTTATGGTTTCACTTTTCTCTAAGGAGACACTAAAGATACTGTACTGAAAAATCTTCGTCCAACTGTTGTGTAAGATTAACCTGATCTAAAAAGTTCTCATCACAAATAAAAAAAATTACAACTATGTGCAGTGATGGATGTTAACTTGACTGACTGTGGTGATCATTTCACAAAACATACACACAGCAAATCATTATACTGTTCACCCGAAACCACGATAATGTTATATGTAAATTCCATCTTGATTTTAAAAAATGTTCTACAAAAAAAAGAAAAGCCATAGCTAATTATTAAAATACTGTTGGAAAATGTAAATAGAAGGATGGTTGGTAAATATATACATCCACTTTGCTTAAAACCATTCACGGTGGGGCACCTGGGTGGTTCATGGTTAAGGTTCTAACTTCACCTCGGGTCATAATCCCGGGATCCTGGGATCAAGCCTTGCATCTGGCTCCCTGCTCGGTGGGGAGCCTGTGTCTCTTGCTCCGTCTGCCATTCCCCCTGCTTGTGCTCTCTGGCTCTCTCTCACTTCAAATAAAAAAATAAAATCTTAATAAAAATAATTTAAAAATACCATTTATAGCTCTTTACTGCATGTAGAATAAAATAAACCTAAACAAGGCTTGCATGAACTGGTTGGCCACTGACAACTACACAATCTTAGCTCTAACTCATATCCTCTTCACTCCAGCCATTCTGGTTCATATTTAGTTTCTTTAACACAACAAGACCTTTCCTACCACAAGATCTTTGCACATCCTGCCCTCATTCTATGCTGCTCTTTGCTCAGTGCTTGACAAGACTGATTTTTTTCTCTTACTGTCCTTCATACCTTAAGTTAAAAGGCACCAAAAAGAGAGCAGTGGTTATTTATCTCTACATGGTACAACTTGATATAATTTATTTGTATTTCCTATTTATTTGTTTGTTTGTTTATTATATTTTGACTTGGGTTACTCAATACACATTATTTTCCAAAAGGAAAAAAAGACCTAATAAATTATTTTAATCTTTAGCATGGTTGACGTGTTTGGGAAGAAATGAAATAACTGGTATTACATTTCCCCCCAAATAGATTAGTCTCAGTGCCATTTGTTGCAAAAAAGAATTTCATCTGCAGTGAATTTGTGTTGCAAATGCTTTGCTGCCTGTCTGTATTAGTTTTAATTTCTTTACATATTTTGGGATTTTGCTTTGAAGGTTCATTTTGAGTAGAAGGTTTTTGTTTTTGCTTTTTTCTCTGTCCTGCCTCCTTATCCTTACCCTTCTCTATCTAGCTGTTTTGCGGTTGTCCTTACATGACTAGAGTTGCCAGATAAAAAAGAGGATGCTCAGGCGCCTGAGTGGCTCAGTGGGTTAAGCCGCTGCCTTCGGCTCAGGTCATGATCTCAGGGTCCTGGGATCGAGTCCCGCATTGGGCTCCTGCTCAGCAGGGAGCCTGCTTCCCCCTCTCTCTCTGCCTGCCTCTCTGCCTACTTGTGATCTCTCTCTCTCTATCAAATAAATAAATAAATAAAGAGGATGCTCTAATAAAACTGGATTTCAGCTAACCACCAAATAACTTTTCTTAGCGCCTGTCTCAAATATCGAATGAGATGCACTTCTACTATAAAATGATTTGTCGTTTAGCTGAAAGCCAAATTTCAAAGAGTATTCTGTATTTTTATGTGCTAAATCTGGTGGTCTTACCCTGACTCTCTGTGTCCCTCTCCAGATCTTACTATGGGGATTTGGGTGAGCGCGCCATCGGATATCCAGGTTACCTACTAAAACAAAACAGAACAGCTGTCTTCTTAGGACCCCAGGAAAAAAAAATCAGGCTACCTGAGAGAAGAGAGTTTCCTCTTCTGGGACAAGCGTTTCCCTCCTGCTTGCAAAGAGTGAAAGACCAGTGCTGGAGGCCTGGCCCTCCCTCAGCCCTCCGGGGAGCCTCAGGAGAGCACCTTTTCTCTGATGCCAGCGTCCGCCATGTCAGCAGAACCTTGATGTGTCTTGTACACAGGTGGAAACAGTTAGATGTTGTGACATCATGATTTACCAAAGAAAGAGAAAAAGCAGTTCCTGTCCCCAAAGAGTGTGTAGTCTAGTTTGAAGTCAGAACAGACACAGGAAAAAGCACAAGAAAAAGAATTTCAAAGCAGAAGCGACAACAGTCAGTACCAACGTGACACGAAGGGTGCTCACTGAGGGAAGCTGGAAGCGGGGACGGCGCTCCAGAAAACGAAGCTGATGTTTGCTGAGCGTTAATTCGAAGCTCCCAAGATAATCTCACTTAATTCTCCGTACAGTTTTATGAGGCAGAATGGATCATCCTGATTTTATAGAGGAGGAAGTGGAGGCTATGATTCAATGTCTTGTCCTATGTCACATAGCAGGCCTTCCATATGCACATTTTTCCCCCAAAGCCGTGGGTCGGTGCTGCTTAGTTAGCACTGGGAAATGTTGGAAATGAGGTCAAAGGATGATGGTCCCATTGTAAGACCTTAAAATGCAAAGTTGGAGAAACACCACAGCAATCTCGTTTGAAAAGGCCTCCCCTGCAATGGTTTCCATCGGTTTTTCCCTGTAGTTTCCCAGAGACAGACCTTGGATGGATCAAAAGATATCGATCAAGGTCGCAGCAGAACAGAAAAGGAGTTCAGAACTATGGCTATTGATGTTTTCGTTTGTCTATTTCGATATCTCTGCCTGGACTTCCTTGAGCCCAGGACTAATTCTGGAGGGCTCGTGGTAATTTGAATCACCACCCTAAACGCCATGATGACAGAAAGCGTGGCTGGCTTTGGATGAATTCCCTTGGAAGGTGAGTTACGGTGCTCTGAGAGATCTGGATGCCATCAACTTTTCTATCCCCGAGTTGGGAACAGCTATGTTTCCTCAGAGTGGCTGAGACGCCACTAACTTATTTCTGTCTTCTCAAATGTGTGGCAATGAAGTTTACGGCATCACACACCATTAACCCGGACGTGCTCATGGCTCTTTCCTGGCATTTCTGCAGCTTCTTGTGTGTCACTGTTGCGGGGCTGGAGGAGCGCGAGATAGGAGGAGTGTTTGCCATGGGTTGAGTCGAGCTTGTAAGCTACCTGCGAGGAAGAGAAGAGGGGAACGGCACTGGGCTGCCCATGCAGAAGAGGACAGGATTTACGTGAGTGACTCTGAGCACTGAATGGGGGGAAACGATTCATGGCTGGGAGCAGGTTGGGAGACCCAGCCTCTGAGTCTGTGCGCCGTGCCTGAACCCAAAGGACAGGAGAAATTGGAGAGGTGGGGAATGCGTTCCCCTGAGCCTGCTCCTCCCTCCAAAGAGCCTTGAGAAAGGCGATAGAGAGAACTGAGCTCCCAGAGTGCAGAAGAAATGATCCAGATTATGGCTTCTCAGTGGTAGCAAGTGTGATGCCACTGAACCCAATCATAGCTTTCGTAATGGAACCTTATGTTTGTGTTTACTTTATAATTTTGCACTTCCATGCAGACATTGTCTCGCACATGCATTTGTTCAGCAAGTGTTTACTGACTGTCTATTATGCGTCGGGTTATTGAGCCCCGGTGCAACAATGAATGTGTAGCACTAATGCGGTCCCGTCTGATGGCACGTGTAGTTCCATGGGACAGGCAGGTAGTAATCAGTCAAAAGCCACTGAGGTATTACTACCAAAAGGGGTTCACTGCATTCTCTTTATTTATTTATTTTTTAAAGATTTCATTTGTAAGCAATCTCTGTGCCCAACCTGGGGCTTGAACTCACAACCCTGAGACGAAGAGTCACATGCTGTCCCAACTGAGCCAGCCAGGTACCCTGAGTTCACTGTGTTCTGAAGATTCATTCTTTGTGTCAGACATTGTTCTAGGAGCTGAGGACACAGCCATGAGCAGAGTGAAATCCTGCCCTCATGAAGCTTATGTCCTAGGATAGGACCCAAAACACAAATAAACATAGGATTTCAAATAAACATACAATGTTAGTTCAGGTATTTATATGTACCATGGTAAAAATAAGGCAGGAAAACTTGTCAGAATGTGGCTGGGTGTTCCTTTAGGTTAGATGGCCCACGAGGACCCCTCTGGAGGGATGAGTCTTGAGCAAGGAACTAGGAGACCTGGAGGTGGATCCCACAGGGATCTGGGGGAAGATCATTCCAGGTCAAAAGAACAGCATGTGCAAAGGTCCTGAGGCAAGAGTGGTGGGAATGAGGTCAGCAGGAGGTTGTTGCAGGAGCCCAGCAGGGAGATGCTGGCCACTTGGGCCAGGTCGTTGGGGCTGGAGGAGGTGAGATGTTATGTGTTTTGGAATTTCCTTTACCATAAGAGGATTCAACCTGGTCAAGGAGGTCAGGACAGGATTTCCTGAGAAAGTACCATTTGCATGAAGATCTGAAAGCTAAGTAGAAGTAACTAGGTGAAGATGGAAGGACAGAATATTCCAGCTCATAAATGAGCAGGCCCTGTGGAGAAGCAAGTCAAGTTTGAGACCCTGAAAGGAGATTGGTGTGCCCAGGCAAAAACGAGGGGTGAGATGAAGCTGGAAAGATGGGCAGGACAGGTTATGGGGATTTTTATGAGCCTTGTGGAGGATGCTGGCTGTTCTTCTCAGTGCTGGGGGAGGGTCATGGAAGGGTTTTCAGCAGAAGCAACTGAATCAGATGTGTGTCTTTGAAAAGCTTCAAAACGCAGAGTTGGGGAAGCTCCATTGTCCTATGGTATTCACCTTCTGAGGGAGGTTCTCCTTCCCCATTCTGCACAAAAGGAAACTGAGTCTCAGAGAGTTGAGAGCGCTTAGCCAGGCCCACAGCAATGGCTGACTCTGGGGTCTAGAGCCATAGCCCCTTGTACCTGTTCATCCTTATTGCTCTGTCCCCTCCCCTCTCCAACGAGCCTCCCCCGGCCTGCAACCAGAGCCTCCAGCCAGACCCACACAACTATGGTTGTTTCCACCTGTTCCTTCTCAGACTGGGGGGCACTGCATCCCCCTTTCCATCTTTCCAGGGTTCTGACTTCTTTCTTGGCATTGGGAAGTTTCAGGGATACAGACTCAGTCTTCATTTCCCTACCCCATTTCATATTTTTGAATTAAGCATTCTCTTTTCATGGAGTCCTGGAGGGTAACATATTGTTACTAACATTCATTTATTTCTGTCACATCATTCCTCCTTCCTTCTCTCTTTCCCTCAAACTTCTGCTGGGCTATTGTGCACGCACTAGGCTCCAGGGTTATGAAAACAATCCTTGGATATCTGGAAAAAGAGATATGCAAACCAGCAATCACAGGCTAAACTGATACTTTGGCTGGATGTTCCCCTTGCTGGATACCCTGGGAAGGTAAGGGTGTGTGGAGGGAGGTATGGACTGGGCCGTGAAACAGGAGAAAGGAGGCAGAGAGAGCTTCCCAGAGAAACTTGGCAACTTTCTTGGTCATCCGGTCCAATGGGAGACCCTGGGTAGAAAAAGCCTCCATGAAAATATGTGAGGTCCTTCTGGGCCTCACAGATCCTGCTAACAAGAAAGATGGGAGCCGACCGAGTATGAAATTTTCATCAGCTCTGGCACAAGAGGCCCAGCAGTGGGGGCTAGTGCTCCTTGAGACCACCAAGGAAAGAAACCAATGGATACTCTGGGGGGGGGGTCCCCCGTCTTCCCCCTGCCCCTCCGGGGGCACAGAGGTCAGCTGGTCCCACGGGGTAAGGGAGGCTGCTCGGGGATCATTGCCTTGGTGGCTTTGGGCTGTGTTTATTTGTTTGTTGATTTATTTTGCCTGTCAGACCCAGCCCTACTGACAGGCTGAGCCTACCCCTGGGTGGTTCCACCCGCAGACCGCAGTGCACAGAGAAATAATTAGCTGCTGAGGTGTTGGGAGCAGATGTTGAACTGACATCTTCCCTTTACCAGTGTCAAATTCAGCAGTTTTCCTGCTTCCGTATGAATCACTGGCTGCTTGCTGCCTTCCTCTTGCCGCGGCCTACCTGGCGGGCTTTCCTCCCTCATTAAGAGTAGAGCCACCCCTCCGTGCTGACCTTGGCCTGTAACGTGCCCCCTCCCCCCTTTCAGCCTTTTGCATTTTATTTTTTCCTTTTTTGGTGGACATGGGAGGAGGAGAGGGGGGCTGGGTAGGCTGTTTCCCTCCCTGCTAAGAAAAGCCATGGCTCTCACTGTTTCTCAGAGACCCAGGGACCCCCAGAGCAGGGAGAGGCCATTAATTGCTTCCCATCAGGGCGGTGACCTTTGTCTCCGTGGGACATTCTGAAGAGGTTTTTGGCCCAGGTTATCAAGGGTGAGTGTGCTCTCCAAAGCCTTGCTGGATTCTGAACAGCATACGACTTCCGTGCTCTGAAACCACTGGAAAAGGCAGGGTATGGTGTTGGGGGCATGGCAGGGATGACACCAGTCAGGGGTCTTCAGAGGGGGGGAGCCCCAGAGAACACTTCTGAGTACTGAGCTGTGCCGGGCATGTGCTTTAGAGAGACTGTCCTGAGAGGGGCTGACACGGGGGGAATACCAGGGCTGGCAGGAAATGGGTTCAGTCAGTCACCCAACTTATACTCAGGGAGTTGTCCTTGGGCCAGTCATGATACTAGGTCCTGGGGGTGCTGGGCATGGTCCCTGCTCTCACGGAGCCCACAGAGCCTGACTGCGGAGGATGGTGGCCATGCTAAGGACGCTGACCTTTATCACCAAGGTGCTTGGAGCCTCGGAGCACTCTGAAGCAGGTGGGGGTGACATGATCCAATTTGCATTTTAGAAAGATTACTCCGGAGGCCGAGGGGGAGATATATGGGGAGTGGCCTGCTGAAGGACACCAAGGACCTCATTAGAAAACTTGTAAGAATCTGGCTGAGGTAGGACTCGGGCCCCACAGAGGCTGAGGTATGGAGGGAAGAGGAACGTCGGAGGTACAGGTGGGAGGATTTAGGGATTAGGGCTGAAATGGGTTTACATCACGATCTCACCTTCTGGAGGAAGATAAAGGATCTAGGCCACGTCACGCTGCCTGTAGGAGTCGGCAGGACCGATGTGTGACTCCAACATACGGACGGACAACTGCCTCCGAAGGCTGCTGGTCACCACTTGCGAGCAATGACGACCCAGAAGTTGCCTCATGTCACCTAATCTCACAGAACCTCAGGTTTGGAAGATGGTCTTGAGGTGGTTGTGTCCAGCGGTTTACATACTTAGCAATCCATCCGTCGTCTTCCCACCAAAGACGAATCCAACAGTGGAGACAGGGAGTTCACTACCCCCGCGGCTGCCCACTTCCTCCTTGGAGGGCTTCTTCCCCAAATTACACCTGAATCAGTCTCCAACACGGTCTGCTCTGTATCGTTCATCCGGTTCTGGGAGGTCAATAAAAAAACACAACACAGCACCACACAGAGCAGTTTGGAAAACTCCTGAAGTATCGTGAGTTCTCATTCCCAAAGCAGAATCTACTGCGAGAGGTATGTGAGCTCAGGTGTGTCAAGCATCAAACATCCAGGGTTGGGGACAGAGGGTGAGTCACACTTCTCATACCTGTGAGGGACGGACTGAGCCACTTCGAGCAGCAGGCGTGGACCCTTTTCAGCTGGGCAGTGCCGAAAACGCATGGATACTGTCTCCCTCTCCAAACACTGAATTTCTAGATTCCACACCTAGTGTCTCCCACCATCTGCTCTCTTGATCTGCTGGGACCTTGTCTGAAGGAACCACTCACTCCTTCCTTTCTGCATGCAGATGAGGGGTGGGTCTGTGCGAGACCTCAGCGCCGCAACATTGTCCTGTTTCCTAATACTCTGCAACCAGCCTAATTATCTGATCTATTGGTTCTGCTACAAATGGCAGCGAGGCTCTGTTTATAACTTTTAATTGGCCGTAAAGTCGGGTGCCGCCGTGGCCTCTTGCTAAACTCTTCCCATTAAGCTTTCATGTTTATGTAGCACCATACATTTGGCTCATCAGTCTTCCAGAAACTTCCCCAATTTCTGCCTGTTGCTGTGAAGGCAATTATCTTCCTGTTTCTCTTGCAGGTCTACTTGAAGGCAGAGATTTCTTCAACTACAGACACAAGGTGTGTGAATCTGTTCTTAACTCTGCCTCCACCTGCCCCCCCGCCCCGCCCCAGTCTGGAGATGCTCCAGCTCTCACCTTTGCCCCAGCCACATACTGTTGGGAACGTCCTCTGGTTTCCTCTTTCTCACACATCTCGAGCTCAATTAACCCGCCTCCCCTTTGCATCACCTGTAACTTTGACTTTTTTTGGACCTCTCCTCAGTCAGGCAATCACACATTTCAACATTGGTCGAAGGACCCTGTGCCCTCCCTCCCTCCTGAAGTCCTCCAAATTTACTAATACACATTTTGCAGCAGAAAGAATAGAGAGAGCTGTAAAAGCCCAGGAAAAACACAAATAGTGACACAAGTGAAATGAATGTATACCCAAGCTGAGGTTCAGACAATGGAGAAAATATGCCTGGAAAAAAAATGAAGGAAAATTTAAGGCTTACCAGTAATAATAATAACAAAAATAAGCACAAATAGATCAAAACTATAGTTGCCTAATCCATATCATGTCAAAAAACGAAATATTGTTAGAAATGAAAAAAAAGACGAGAATTGACCAGAACAACAAACAAGTGAGGCATAAGATGTGTTGGAGAATTAAGAGCGCAGCCTGATTAGATAAATGACCAAACAGGATGATTCAGTCCCTGGCAAATAGCAGGAAAGCTTAACAACAGTGGAAATAGTAAATAAGGACATAATAGGAGAACGTTTCCCAGAGCGTTTTAATATAGAATTTAATCTTCATAGAGTCCCTTTCAGAATTAATCACCAGAGAAACATGATCAGAAAATGCCACAACAAAGCTTTGAAGACAAAGAAAGTATATATCAAGGAATTAGAAAGAGGAGAAAGAGAATTTAAAGTAGCTGGGATCTTGCGACCCAAACAATGGAAGCAAAAGGGGATTAGGGGAAGCATGTAAGTTTCCCACCATGTCTATACGTGTCTATACTCTTACATCCGGTAAGAGAGAAGGAAAACCTCCCCTTGAATGACAAGGTTGTGTTGTCTAGGATTCTTTAAATTATCTGACAGATCTGATCCTATTAAATAAACAGTGAAAATACTCTGTAGAATCAAATAGGAGTTATTGCAAAATTGTGATATGTAAGAATAAAACCAATTTGGGAAGCTTTATTTTATTCCTTCCATGAACACTTGAAGAGGTTCTAAGGTGCGCCGGGCACTGGGTCGGTTGCTAGAAACTTGCCCTTCCGGGCATTTTTTTTGTTTTGCAGTGACAATTATTAAAATGCTATAGCACTGGCTTAAAAACAGAATATAGGTCACTGAGAGATAACAGAAATTCCAGAAGGAGACTCTAAAGAAGAAATGTTATAAAAATACGTGGCAAGCAAAGTATAAGGAACCATGGGAAAACACATAATTATTGTAGGTTCCATTGTGATCACTGGAAGCTATGTGGAGAAGAATCAAGACCCCTCATTTATACCAGAGAGCATAGCAAATTTAGGTGGATTAAAGACACAATATATTTTTTAAATTATTAAATATTTTTATAAACATATAATGTATTATTAGCCCCAGGGGTACAGGTCTGTGAATCGCCAGGTTTACACACTTCACAGCACTCACCATAGCACATACCCTCCCCAATGTCCATAACCCAACCACCCTCTCCCTACCCTCCTCCCCCTAACTCCCCTCAGTTTGTTTTGTGACATTAAGAAAGACACAATATTTAAAAAAATAATAAAACAGAATCTTATCCTTACTAAACTTGGAAAATTAAGTGAGACTCTAAGAACTAGTGGTGGTTATGATGATAATAAAAGCCAGCTTTCAGAGAGCTTGGAGGGCTCAGTCAGTAGAGCATGTGAGTCTTGGACTCAGGGTTGTGAATTCAAGCCTCACGTTGGGTACAGAGCTCACTGGGGGAAAAAAAGCCACCTCTTGTTGACCCTTTACTTTTGCCATGCTCTTTGCTATGTCCTTCCTGAATATTATCTCATTTAATCTTCTCAACGGCGTGTGCAGTAGGTATTCTCTCGAGTGAAATCTGATGCATGCCAAGCACCTTGCCCCAGGACACAAAGCCAGTAAATTACAAAGGTGGGATTTGAACTCCAGAGTCCAAGCTAATATACCACCTCATACATCCTCAATTATTTCTTAGGATCGACATTCCAAGTGTTCTCTGAAATGCTGTCATAAAGCAGACTCCAGCTGACCTGTTTTGGTGAGCTCTGGGTGCTAGCTGGGGCCTTATCTGGGAGGATGTCTCAGCGGAAGGCCTGGAGAATTGTCACCAGAGGGAACCACTCTCCTACCCTCAACAGCCCTTGTAGTTTAGGTCTACATGGACTAACTGTTCTATCTTCCCTCCTTCCAGATTGCCATATAAGACCCCAGGTCCACAACCACGGAATTATATGCGGAGTTCAATTCCCAGTGACCACCTTTTCCAGCGGGGCCACTTCTAGAAAGTGTGGGCTCCACATCATGTCTTCCTTCCTCCTTTCCTCTCTCCCTCCCTCCTTTCCTTCTTTCCTTTCCTTTTCCTTCCTTCCTTCCTTCCTTCCTTCCTTCCTTCCTTCCTTCCTTCCCCTCTCTCTTTTTTCTTTCTTCAAAAGTCTTTATTTGACAGAGAGAGAGTCAGAGAACACAAGCATGGGGAATGGCAGAGGAAGAAGGAGAAGCAGGCTCCCTGCTTAGGGACCCCAACCCGGGGCTTAATCCCAGGACCCTGGGATCATGACCTGAGCGGAAAACGGATGCTTAACTAACTGAGCCACCCAGGCACACCACACATCCTGACTTTCTTACTCACTTCTCTCTCACACCACCTCCTTCCCAATTTAGCACCAAACTTCCTTAAAACCAAAAGCATTGTTTTGTAATCAGGCTCTCTGAGCCAAATGTGTCCTTGAAGGGCCTTTGCCTCTCTGTCTCCCCTCCCCCATGCTTTACTCACATTCCAACAGGCAGAAGAGAAGCATTTTTGAACCCTTCTAGGTACGTGGTTTCCTGGAAATAACGTTCCATTTGAGTTCAGGTGGCAAAAGAAGGCTGAGCTGTGGTGGAGACCTCCCACCAGCGGTGAGTCAGCCCGCCCCGGTGTTTGGGCAGCTCCGTTGTGCACCATAGCGGTTCTGGGCAACCCACGAGTGCCTGAAAGATTGATCATTGAGCCCCGCCTGAAGCAGGGCCTGGGAAACTAAGGCCCGCCACCTGTTTTAATGCAATCTGCTAGCTAAGAATTGAAACTAAAGCAAAAAGAGCATTTTTTGGTGATGTGCGAAAATGATGTGAAATCCAAATTTTAAGCATTTATAAAGAAAGCTTAGTTAGAACGTGGCCACCGTCATCTTGTGCCCATTTGAGTAGTTATGACAGAGAGGCCCTCACAGCCTAGAATGTCTACTCTCTGGCCCTTAACAGATTTGTCTACCCCTAAAGGTAGGTCTAAAGGAACAGCTCTTCTCCTGCAGGACTCAGTAGAAATGCTCCTGCTCTCTCTCGGACCCTCACAAAAGACCTCTCATTCCCACGGGATCTCCTTTTTGATTCTGGGACCATGGAATGAGTCTCTGCAGAGGGAAAACAACATTTGTGATCATACCCGTGGCCCAGAGTGGGGGCTAAGGGTGGGATAGAGAGGTGAAGTCTATCCTCAGAGGGCTTCGACGTTGCCCCCAGGAGTAGAAGCAGAATGGTTCTAGAATGGTTCTAGAATGGTTCTCAGCACTAGAGATGTGAACTTGGTCCAATGGGAGCCGAGTCAGAACCATCAGAACACAGCAAGCCCACTTCCCTCACCTCGGATGCTGGGTCCATGCACACGGGGCTCACCACACGGCAGGGCCATTCTCTTTTTTGAATCTTTTATCTCCCAATTCGATCCTTAGAACACTCAAGAAGCAGTTTCCACTTAAAAACGAAACAAAACAAGCACACACAGACACACACAACAGGAGTTCAGGCCCACTCTCAGCCCCGAGTTGTCTCAGCAAGAGAATGGAGAAGTACTATGACTCATTGTAATACGGTAGATATTGTGACAGAAAGATGTTAACATCTTAATGAAAGCCCTGAGGAGAAATTTGCATAACACAGTCTCTTTGTTGCTTAAGAAAAGCCACTGATGCCTTATTAAAAAAAAATCAAAACCCAATTTTGTTTAATATTCAGTCTGGGAATGATTTGGAATATTCCCCTTATCTCCTGGGTGGTTTTTTTCCTGACAGAATCACAGATGCTCAGGGTTGGAGAGGCTCGTCTTCTCCCAGCCCACCTTCCTTGAGGTGCACCGTCTTACTCCTTCTGGAGCCTCGTGCGTTCTCTAGTCTGGGAAGAACCAGAGGACAGAGACTGGAAACTCTGAGAAGATAACAAGAAATCCCATTGCTCAGGTCTCCCCCTGTTGTTACACCCATCTGTGCCTTCAACTCCGTTAAAAAAGAAAAGAATCTCTTACTTTAGTTGATTGTTTCCTTTGCTATCCAAAAGGTTTTTACCCTGATGAAGTCCCAATAGTTCATTTTTGCTTGTGTTTCCCAAACCATAAAAGGCTCTTATCTATAGAGAACACACTGAGGGTTGCTAGAGGGGATGGGGGTGGGAGGAGATGGGGTAACAGGGCGATGGGCATTAAGAAGGGCACTTGCTGTAATGAGCACTGAGTGTTGTATGTACCTGATGAATCACTAAATTCTACCCCTGAAACTAGTAATTTGGTATATGTTAACTAAATTGAATTTAAATAAAAAAGAAAAAAAAAAGAAAAAAATCACAATTGGATTTGAGTTGTATTGGATTTGAGTCTCCTGAAATATATTTTTCATTTTGAAATCTGTCCAACATTTCTTGAATACACCTGCTGTCAGGGAGCTCAGCACTTCTTCAGGCGGGATATGCTACATCGACCTGGAATTGGCCTCCCACTAACATTTCCTACTGTCCCAGCCTTTCCTTTGAGATTTATAAATGACCTAATCCCTCTTTTCACAGGGTTGTAGACAATGACTGTATATATTCTTAAGGTCCTACAAAGGCAATTTTTTTTTTCAGTCAGTCACATCGTAACGGTAAAAAGTTGCACTGAGCCCCACCCCACTGGCTATTGTTTTTTTTTTTTTAAGATTTTATTTATTTATTTGACAAAGAGAGAGAGAAAGAGTGAGCACAAGCAGGAAGAGTGGAAGAGGGGAAGCAGGCTCCCCGCTGAGCAGGGAGCCTGATGTAGAACTCGATCCCAGGACCCAGAGATCATGACCTGAGCTGAAGACAGTCGCCCAACCAACTGAGCCACCCAGACACCCGTTCTGGCTGGTTTTTGGTGTCAACACAATGTCAGTCAGTCTTCCACTAGAGAACATCTCCACTCCTGGATGACAGTGGTACTCACCTTTTATGCTCACGCACCTCCAAAAGGAAAGTGCAGGGGCTAGAGCTGTATCGTCCCTAGCGGTTAAGGCAACTTGCCGCAGGGCAAGTTGTTTTAGCTGGAATGACATTGATTGCTCTCTACAAGAAGAGATGAGTTTACACTCTGCACCCCACTGGGAGGCATGGCAAGTTCTGCACGCACGCGTGTGTGCGTGCATGCATGGTGGGGTGCACGAGGTGGCCTGGACAGCTCCAGCAGACGTCAGGCGTGATGGAAGGTTTGGAGGAAATGCTTGTATCCTCCTCGGGATATGATACTCAGGAAAAGGATTTCACTGAATGCCAGGGGATAAGGAGAGCAAAGCATTACAGGGACATTTGGTCGGTGGGGACTCACTGGAGGGGAGGAGAAGGAGGAGGATCCTAAATGAACCAAATGAAGGTTACTGGCCTTGTTCAAGGTCAGGAGGTCACTCAGAAGTGGGTGATAAGCAGAGGTTTCCTCCTTTATTCATTCAGCTGGCCACATCCCCCCCTCCGCTGTCCAAGGAAGTCTCCTTGCCGGTTCTGCTGATCCAGAATGTGTTCCTCAGCATGGCACCAGCGGCACCAATGGTGGCCTGACCACCATGGGCACCCCAAATTGTTGCTGTGTTATCTGCCTCCTCTCACTGCAGCAGCCCTGCGTCCTGGCCCGTGGATGCAATCACTATTCTTGGCAGAGACTCTAGTGGGGATGAGAAACAAAACAAATGGCCAGTCCTTTTGTGGCCCAGTTTCCAAGGTAGGGCATCTATATATAGCCCTTCGAGAGCAGGTCAGCTCAAGGGTGAGCGCCCTGCTCCCGAGGCTCAGGCAGAGGCCGACCACAGAGGAGAGGAGAACTCCCCGTGGGATATTCTGGGCCTCACTCCATTTTAAGCTGGCAACCAGTCTCCAAGTGATTTTATGGATAAGGGAAAAAAGCCCTCCAAGACTCATCTCTGTTCTTCTCCTACCTCATCGCCCTCTGTCGCTCACTGCACTATGAAGAGAGTGCCGGTGCGGTGGTTCGAACCTGAGCTTTACCCCTCCCTTTCATTCATCCTCCGTTTTAAAAAGAGTCCCTGGGGCACCCAGAGTGCTGACAGTTACGCTTTGACAACTGTGGCTCTCGTGCCACCTCAGTGGTCATTTATGCAAACTTGTGTTTTTTTCAAATGGGAAGAACAGACTCTGGGCACCCGAGAGCAGAGCCTCTCAGATGTTCGGAAAGACGCGGGCCACTTCAATCTTTGGAGCCTCCTTGTATATTAACATAAAAGAAGCAATTGAAAATGAGTTATAAAACTTGGGGAATATCTTATATGTTTACACTTTAGGGGTCAGAACTCCTGGGGTGCCTGGGTGGCTCAGTTGGTTAAGTGACTGCCTTCAGCTCAGGTCATGATCCTGGGGTTGTAGGATCATGGTGGGGGGGGGGGTGTCTCCGCTCAGCAGGGAGTCTGCTTCTCTCTTTCCTAGCTCTCTCTCTGTTCCCCTTCTCATGCTCTCTCTCTTAAATAAATAAATAAAATATTAGAAAAAAGGAAATCAGAATTCTTTACAGAAAAAAAATTACCTGATCCAATATATCTTAATAGTCACAAAATCTAGAAAAATATTGGTATGCTATAAGCAGTATTGTATAGTCACAAACTTAAGTTTAAGGTTGGATGATGATGTCTTCTTTCTTCAGTCCCATGTATCTTTAGGACTGTCTGAGGAGCTTTATTTGGGAAAGGTCAAAGGTCATATTTGAGGCCCCGGTGATGTGGAGCCCAACCGGCTGCTGTCTTCTTTGTGTCTTCCGAGCTCTTACAGCTGTGTGAGCTGGACCGCTCATGTCTTCATCAGGGCAGAGGACATAACTTTGTGTTTTTGGCTTTCTTTGATTTGCTAGCTTATTAAAGGCTTGCTTGTTTAAAATACATCAAAGTGAAAACTTTTACTTCATGGTGGAGCCACAAGTGAAGCCAATTTAGGGGCGGAGCAAAGATTCTGGTCTTAGCAACCTACTGGTGTTGTGGTAGTCACTTCCAAGATGGCTGCCAATGAGCCTTGCCTAGCCTTCTACATTGAATAGGGGTAACCTTGCAACCAATAGGATACTGTGGAAATGAGGGAGTATGACTCCCAAGGCTTGGTCGGCAAAGACATTGTGACTTCTGCCTTGGTCACTTTTTTTTTTTTTTAAGATTTTATTTATTTGAGAGACAGAGAGAGAGAGAGAATGAACAGAAGGGCAGAAGGAGAGGGAGAAGCAGACTCCCTGCTGAGTCCTGACGCAGGACTTGGTCCCAGGACCCAAGGATCATGACCTGAGCTGAAGGCAGCTACATAACTGGCTGAGTCACCCAGGTGCCCTGTCTTGTTCACTCTCGGATTCTGAGTAAACCCAGCTCCTGTGTCCTGAAGGCCCTCAAGTAGCACCTGAAGAGGACCAGATGGGGAGGAGCTGAGGCTTACTACCAACAACTAGTATCTAGTGGGTCCTCCCGCCCCAGGGGAACCTTCAGATGACGAAACCTCCTGAGACATCCTGAGCCAGAACCACCCAACAAAGCCAATCCCAAATTCCCCCTCTTCAGAAACTGAGTGTAATAATAAATGTTACCTGTTGTTACAAGTTGCTAAGTTTTGGAGTAATTTGTTACTCAGTAATAAATGACTAACATTGGCATTTCACATAACAAACATAGTAAATAACTAACGTGGGTCAGCCTGGTCACTACCTGTAGTTGTTCTCCACGTTCTCCTTGTCTGGCCTGGTGTCTGAAATTCTTGCATGCGAGAATCATTCTCTTCTGGACATACCTGGACATACCATTCAGCAGAGTCATCTTAAAAGGCAAAGAGCTCTGTACATGTTTTTGAATGGACACAGTTCACAGCCAGCTGAGAAGAGAGAATTCCTGGGAGATAGGACTTGTGGATGAGAGGTGGGAACAAACTTTTGCTGTTGATGAGAAAGCAATGGAGTATAGACTCAGAGTTGGAGAAGTCCGCTTGAGTTCCTGCTTCATTTGTGCAGTCATGGGCAAGCTACGTCACCTCGTGAACCTTGGTTTCTTCTTCTGTACAACAGGAATAATACAAGTACCTAATTCATAGTTCCCCCCTCCCCCAGCCCCCAAAGGATAAGCAACAGTAATACACACAAAAGCATTTTTCATATTTTATTTTATATTTGTAAAGAGGTCATTTTTAAGTAATCTCTCTGTCCAACATGGGGCTTGAACTCACACCCTGAGATCAAGAGTCACAGGCTCTACTGACTGAGCCAGCCAGGCGCCCCCACACAATAGCAATGTGTAAGTGAGCAGGACGTATACAAAAGTTAGCTTAAGTACAATCTCTAAACAGCAAAGTCAGCTTCCCAAGAGAGGTATCCATGGGCTCTTTTCCCATTTGTTCAGAGCCTTTTCTGTGCCATGAATTATTAGGAATGGGGACATACAAATGAATAAAATAAGTTTCCTGACCTCAGGGGGTTCAGAGTATGTGGAGTGATAAATAAGAAAACAGGCAATTACAATAAAATGTAAAAGGTGCTAAGCGCAGGGTAATTAATTCCTTTCTTCATCAAACATTTATTGAGTGCCTTTCCCCACAAGTCAATGTGATAGATGCCATCGATATGTACACAATGAAGGAAGCCCATTGGGAAGGCTGCCAGGAGGAGGCATCGGCGGGCTCGCTCATAAAGCCTGAGGAGGAGAGAGTCCAGGGATGTTTAGGAATAAGGGTATAGGGGGCGCCTGGGTGGCTCAGTGGGTTAAGCCTCTGCCTTCAGCTCAGGTCATGATCTCAGGGTCCTGGGATCGAGCCCTGCATCAGGCTCTCTGCCTAGCTGGAAGCCTGCTCTCCCCTCCCCCCTGCCTGCCTCTCTGCCTGCTTGTGATCTCTCTCTCTGTGTCAAATAAATAAATACAATCTTTAAAAAACAAAAAAACCCAACCAAACAAAAAGAATAAGGGTACAGAAGGCAAAGGTGCATCAAGGCACAGAAGTGAGCACCAGCGCAATGTCTGGGGAGTATTTCCTCCCTCTCAGCACTCTGGGTAAAGTCAACACTGTGGAAAGGAACCATCCCTCAAGGATGACAGGCCGACTGGGGACTCTGTTTAAACAGTTGGTAAAACAGTGTAAATGCAGGTAATGCGGGCAAAACAGTGTGTCTGATATCCCAAGTGGGGGGGTGCCTGTCAATTCCCAATTACCCACCAGTGTTAGCCTAGCCCGTCTCTGCGTTCTGCTCCGTGACAGGCCCTTTTGCACTGTTGAGTGGCTAAGAGAATACCAACAAACTTAAATATTAGCCCAGCTGATAATTAGGTTAATTAAGCTAATAATTAGGAGGATAAATTTATTGTGCAGGAAGTCATCTAAAGTATGCCAAGGCCAATTAAAATTAAAATTAAAATTAAAATTAACTGCCAGCTGGGGTTTCCTGTATTCCTGACCTCACTGATGGCTCGGACCATCCATCCTTGACTGGCTGGCGAGACAAAACGGAGAGAGCAAAGTGTCCTTGGGGGTCACAAGCCTCTAATCCGATACAGAGAAATATCTCATTGCCTTCAAATGACTGAAGTCAAAGATCAGCTGATTTCATTTGCTCATCAAGATGGATGATTTCCATGCGCCGAACCTGAACTACACTCTTTAAAGCCATTTGCTCCCAAGGCCTGGCCCTGGCAGCATCCCTTCCCTCGGCTCCTGTCGCCAGCCCTCGGCGACAAGCACGATGAGCTCAGTGCAGACGGGCATTTAATTTGATTTCCAGGATAACATATCCCTCAAAGGTGCAGAATTCCCTAAGGAGATAAGATGGGCTTGTTATTCACTGGGTAGAGTTATCCAGACGTCCCCCGAGTATAAGACGGAGCAGAAACAAGTCACGGGTGATAGGAATCTGATGTCTTTGCCCCAATAGGCTCCCTGTTCTGAGGGCTTGCCCTCTGGGCAAGCAGCCTGTGTCACTCCTGCTTGTCTCTCACATGTGGGCCTTTCTCAGTCATCTCATCTTGGCCCACATGCGGAGCTCTGCTCATTTCTATTTAGGATAATAAAAGGGATAGGGATCGTCATGCTGACAGGAAGAAAGGATTTGCATGTCTCCTTGGGTTGGTTCTTGCCATACTACACCTCAGGTCATGGAGCTGAGTTTAGCTCAGTGCTGGGTCTCTATCGTGGGCTCAGATCAGCCTGCCCTGCTGTCCTCTCTCTTTGTCAAGGTTCCCAGCGACCCAGCTCTTGGCACCAGCCATTCTGCCCCTGGCTCACTCCTTTCCCTGAGGTTCATTGCGAAGGTCAGTGCTGCCATCTCCGTTTCCTCCATCCCTTTTGCTCCCAGACCCACTTCGCCTTAAGTCGTTTGCCATAAATCCTGAGCTTCGCCCTCAGCTTTCATTCCTGAGTGGGTGACTCAGCAAAGCCCCTGGCGTTTGGCTTTCTCACTTCTCAATGATTCACTCACTGTCCGTGGCCACGGACATATGTGGTTAGGATTTATGTCTCTGGAAAATCACACACCTCCACATGACAGAGATTTTGGGGGCTGCTGGTAAATGGTGAAGGTGATGGTGTTAGCTTCGTGGGTGCCAAGGGTCTTCTGAGTCAGAGTGCTGCTGGGACACAAAGTATAAATAGGAAATAAGGATTTAATTGGGATCAGCTACTACTACTGCTTGCTCATGCAAAGGATAGCTGGTATGAAGAGATACCAGTGTTAGTGTATCTTCTGTCCTGATAGTCATGCTCCAACCTTCGTGGGGAGCCAGCAGCATTTCATGCCCACTCTCTTCTGTCTCCGAATGCTCTGTGCACTGTACTACCTGGGGGTACGGTTGTCAGGTGGCTTTTTGTTTGTTTGTTTGTTTGTTTTATGGTGACTTTGGATGTGGAGCTGGTGTTATTTACCTGAGAGAATCAGTCACTTGGTTTATGGGAGAATAAAAGGAAATGTTACATATCAACTGAGAAATTTTTGTTTGGAAACTTAAGGTGTGAGATAAAATACAGGGAGATCAGGCAAAAAGCCTTTATAAATCCATGGCAGAGACAAGAAGGGCTTGAAATAAAGCTGTCAGTGGTAGTGGGGTTGGAGAGGGAGAGATGGTTAGGAAAGGCACTTAGTAAGTTGAGAGATCAGAACTTGGGGACGAATAAGCTGGATGAAGTAATTGAAGGAGACTTTTAGATTTGTTGGTATATTTTGAGATATAGGAGATATAAGAAAGATGAAGGCATGGTAGGGAAGTTTAAGAAGTTTGTAGATGTGGTGGAACAGGAAATTAAAGAAGTTCTGATTAATAATCCTTATATTTTTGCATGTAAATTTTTCTTCTGGTCAGTTTCCTGGACTTCTTCTTTATCTCATTAATAAATTCAGTTTTGGTTATGTCTGAGCACCCTTATCTGTACTTAAGCATTAGAAATCTGGGTTGGTAATAGCATTTTTGGAAGTCACCCATGAGTAGATGATGTTAAAGCCATAGATCTAGACTAGATCATCTAGGAAGGGTATAAAGCCTGGAAACAGAAGCAAAAAGAAACCTGAAGAAGGGATCCTGGGGGAAGAGGATGAACACCTGAAAGGGGGCAGTAAAGAAAATAGTAGGAAAAACCAGAAGGGACTCTGTCTTGGAAGATAAAGGGAAAAAAATTTTAAGGAGCTAATGACTGAGACCATTAAATGGTAGGAAAAAAATTAAGCAGGGTCAAGGTCAAAGTGGGAAAATATGTCACATTTGATGTTTAGACAGTTCAGGACATCATCAAAGCATTTTCAGAAGACAGCAAAGAGAGAAGTGAAAATGAATTAGGTTGGCTGTGAATAGTCAATTCAAGAAAATCTTGAATAAGAAATATAAATCTCTTCAATAAATGATGCTAGATCAGTTGGAAATCCATACAAAAATTAATTTTGGACTTCCAGTGGACCAGTTTAAAATATCAATCACAGATAGATGGTAGAGAAAGTAATAAAACTTTCTGAAGACAATGTAGGGTAATATCTTCATCATCTTGAATAGGCAAATATTTGTTAAACAGAGCACAAACCCACTAAACGTAAAAGAAAAACAATGGAACTATAATAAAATCAAGACCCTCAATTTATTAAAAGATATTATTAATAGACTGAAAAGACAAGCCACAGAGTGAAATAAGATACTTAAAATACTTACATCAAAATAAAGAATTCATATCTAGTGTATATAGAAAACTCATATATCAACAAGAAAAAAATAAAATGCCCAATTAAAGGTGAATAAGTACCTTAAAAAGTCACTTCCCAAAAGAGGACAACCAAATGGATCAGTAAGATGAGTAGATGCTTAACATTAATTAACATTTATCAGGAAATTACAAGTTAAAACTACAATGAGCTACCACTATACATCCACTAAAATGGCTAAAATTAAACACACTGATAATACCAAGTACTGGCAAGGATGTAGAGAAACTGAAACTACCTTTCACCTGTGGTGGAAGTATATATTAATAGAACCACTTTGGAAAACTGTTTGCAGTGTCTTCTAAAATTGAGCAGGAGGGGCACCTTGGTGGCGCCACAGTCTCAGTTAAGCATCCAACTCTTGGTTTGAGCTTATGTCGTGATCTCAGGGTCCGGGGATTGAGACCCATGTCAAGCTCCACACTCAGCAGGGAACCTGTTGGAGGATTCCCTCTGTCCCTCTTCTTCTACCCCCCGCCAACTCTCTCTCTCTCTCAAATCAATCAATCCATCAGTCAATCAATCTTTAAAAAAATAAAGTTGAGCACAGGAAGAATTAAATGTGAATGTGGATACAAATAAGAATGTAGGTATGGTGGGGACTGGAAGTTAAAAGTTCTGATTAATGATCTTTAGATTTTGCATATAAGTTTTATCCAGCCAATTTAGTGGATTTTTTTTTTACTTGCTCTAAAACTTTTTCAGTTAACTCTTTTGGATTTTATAGATAAAGAATCATATTATCTGTAGATAATTAAAATTTAGTATTAGTCAATATTTATACACTGAAATCTTTTTCTTGTCTTATTGCATTGGCAAAGATCTAAAAAACAATAATGAACAAAAGCAATATTGAGCATCTTATTTTGTTCATGATTTGAGTGCAAAGCTTCAAATGTTTCACCATTAAGTATGATGTTGGTTGTAGATTTCTGGTAGATGTACTTCAAATAACAAAGAAGTTTACTTACATTTCCACCTTACTAAGATTATTTTATATTAAAAATGGAAGTGGAATATTATTAATGCCTTTTACCATCTATTGAAATGACATGAAGAGTCATTCTCTTTATTAATGCAATACTTTGCATTACTAGATTTCCAATTTAGCCATCATTGTTTTTCCAAAATAAAGCCCATGAAAGGCTAAAATAAAAAAGAAATTATGTGTCTTACAATTTCACAGAACTCAACCTTGAAACTGAGTGTAACTAAAGACTTCTTTGGAAGGGAATTTTTTTCCAATTATTTTTTTCTATTTCTTCCATGGCTATTGATCTAATCTGGGATTATATTTAAAAACAAATAATTTTAATAATATATAAATTCCTAGCAAATAATTATTTTGATCTAAACTTTAATATTTAGTGGTAAATGTTGTACATAATGCACTTTTACAATCTTTTCAATTTCCTAAATAGCTGCAGTTATGTACCTATCTTCATTTATGTTTTCTTTTCTTTCTTGACCATATATGTCAATAAATTATATTCCTTTTTTAAGAACCAGAATTTATTAGGTCTATTTTATCTTTCATTATTATTACTGAAGTACAGCAGGCACACAATGTTTGTTACATTAGTTTTAGAGGTACAACAGTGATTTGACAAGTCTATACATTATACTGTGCTTACCACATGTGTAGCCAACATACACACACCATACAATGCTATTATAATACCATTGACTATATTCTGTATATTGTATCGTTTCTTTTTTTATTATATTTTTCAAAAACTATATTCTGTATACTGTATCTTTTTCTTTTTTTAAAAAAGATTTTATTTATTTATTTTGAGAGAGAGAGAGAGAGAGTGAGAGCAGGAGCTGTGGGGAGGGAGAAACAGATTCCCAGCTGAGCAGGGAGCCTGACTCAGGGCTCCATCCCAGTACCCTGGGATCATGACCTGAGACAAAGGCAGATGCTTAACGAATGAGCCACCCAGGCACCCCTGTATGCTGTATTTTTCATCCCTGAGAATTATTCATTCCCTAACTGGAAGCCTGTGCCTCCCACTTCCTTCACCCATTTTGCCCACATCCCTCATTTTCCCCTTTGGTACCATCAATTTGTTGTCTGCATTTATGGTGTTTCTACTTTTTTGTTTGCTCATTTTTTTTTCAGATTCCACATATAAATGAAGTTGTATGGCATGTATCTTTCTCTGACTGACTTATTTCCCATAGCATTATACCCTCTAGATCTATCCATGTTGTTGCAAATGGTAAGATCTCATTCTTTTGTATGGCTGAATAACATTTCATTATCTACATATTTATAAATATATCTCATCTTCCTTATTCATTTATCAATGGATACTTGGGTTGCTTCCATATCTTGACTATTGTAAATAATGCTGCAGTAAATGTAGGGGTGCATATATCCTTTTAAGTTAATGGTTTTGCTTACTTTGGGTAAATTCTCAGTAGTGGAATTCCTGAATCATATGAATTTTCATTTTTAATTTTTTTCTCTTTTTTAAAAAATATTTTATCTATCTATTTTGACAGAGAGAGATCACAAGTAGGCAGAGAGGCAGGCAGAGAGGCAGGCAGAGAGAGAGAGGGGGAAAGCAGGCTCCCCGACAAGCAGAGAGCCCGATGTGGGGCTCGATCCCAGGATCCCGAGATCATGACCTGAGCCGAAGGCAGAGGTCCCAACCCACTGAGCCACCCAGGCGCCCCCATTTTTAATTTTTTGAGGAGCCTCCATACTGTTTCCACAGGCACTACTCCAATTTACAGTCCCACCAACAGTGCATGACAGTTGCCTTTTCTTCACATCCTCCCCAACACTTGTTGTTTCTTGTCTGTTGATATTAGCCATTCTGACAAGTATGAGAATTATTAGATCTATTCTAAAGAATTCATTATTTTTCAGTTATATTAATTCCTTCCTTCTGTTAAAATTATTTTGCTGTTTTTGAGCTTCCAACTCCCTCACTTATTTATAAATTTGAACTGTTTTTTATTTGGCTCTTAGCCTTAGCTCAGCACACATACTCAATTTTCTATTACTTTCTACATTTCATTAACTCAGATAGGATGTACAGACAGCTAAATGAAAAGATTTCTAGGGTACAATTTGATAGGTTTTGATAAATGCCTACAATTCTGTAAAGATACAGAACATTGCCCTCTTCCCACCATCCCATTCACAACTATTATGCTTTCTATTGCCTTATAATAATTTTATACTCACTTTATTGTCTTATGATAACAGTAACTTTGCCTGTTCTTGAACTTCATATAGATAGCCAGACAAACAAATGTTTGAAGTTCTTGGATTAGGACTCAGTTATACTCATCCTGAAACCTTATCCTCTCTGGTTCACAGATCTTTCCTCTGACCTCTCGGCTCCACGTTTTGAGTCATCCTTCCTCTTCTATGAAAGGTAACATATGTTTGCAGCTGAGAATTCTCTTAGCATGTTTCCTGTCAGGAGAATTTTAAGGGTCCAAAGACTTCTTTTTCTTTTGTATTTTCTCTGTCTTTTCCATCTAAGCTGTCTGTGTTTTTGTTGATATAATTCCATTGAAAGCTTTGTGGATCTCCTGGAATCTTTTTTTTTTTTTTTTTTAAGATTTTTTCTTTATTTGACAGATAGAGTAGGGAGCCTAATGTGGGGCTCGATCCCAGGACCCTGGGATCATGACCAGAGCTGAAGGCAGATGTCCAACTGACTGAGCCACCCAGGTGCCATCCAGGCTCCCTTCTCCTGGGACTCTTATAAAAATCAACTCCACTAAACAAAAGCTACACCCACAAATCTTGAAATAAGTTCTTCTTTACTTTGGGATTTTGCTGAAGGACAACACCCTTAAAATTTTTAGAAACCCTATTATTTGTCCCAGAAGGTCTGTTAGGTGTAGCCTTGAAATTTTTAAAGATATTTATTTATTTATTTATTTACTCTTCCAGATTTTATTTTTCCGTTATCTCAACACCCAGTGTGGGGCTTGAACTTACAACCCTGTGATCAAGAGCAGCATGTTCAACCAACTGAGGCAGCCAAGGTGCCCCTAAAGGGTCTTCTTAAAATGATATGGTGTGCTGTGGCACCATCTTTGATATTTCTGAGGTTTTAACAAAGAACATTATGGCCATAAACTCAGCTCACTTTAGAAGATGTGTTCCTGGTAGTGCCCTAGACTTGATCTTTGCTCAAGAGCCATTTCTTCATTTCAGCATCCTTTGTGGTCTGGAGAGGCTGAAGCATTTTCAAAACCATAAATTTCCAGTTCCTTCATGTTTAACAGTCCTTCTTTCAGTATATATTTCTCCTCTTACATTTCTCATAAATATTATAAGCATTTTGCCTACAAATATTTCCAGACAGATCACCCGGTTTGTTGGGTATATTTTTCATTTTCTACATTGCACCAAGTGGCAGTATTGCTAAACTTCCTGCCACTACAGAACAAAGATTCCCTTCCCTCCAATTTCCAATAGCCAATGAACCATAGGAAACTGGCACATTTATACATAAAAAATGGCCGGATTTGGTTAATTTCATATAGTTCAACCTAATAACCCATTTCTGTTAGTTTCATGGGTGGGAGGGATTTTGCACATTCTCCACCTTGCCTGCACATTAAAATCGCTTTGGGGAGATTTAAAAAATCATGATGCTCAGGCTGAACCTCAGAACAATTAGACCCAACCCTTGAGAGCTTCAGCCTGTGCCTCACTGGCCAAAGCTCCATAGATGATCCCAGTGTGTGGCCTAACTTGAGAGCTATGGCTTTAGGGTATGTATGTAGCTTATTTTCTGGGATGAGACTATCCAACGTCCCTGTGGCCTTAGGTTATCTGGAACAGTACTGTGATTCTCTAGCCCTGACACTGACTTAGAAGTTAACACTTTAATGTTAGAATTCCCATTTTAGAAGGCAGTATTTAAAATCTGATGGAGGTGAACACTAGAGTAAGTTATTCTGAAAGTAGGAAATTAGAAACAGCTGTTCCATCACCCTGGGATTTGTTCATTTCTCTTATTTTATTCTCTGGTATCTTTGATTTGAAAGGTCCTCTGGAGGACCAGTGGGAACCCCTCTTCCTTCCTTCCTTCCTTCCTTCCTTCCTTCTTTGAGCTGTCCTTTTCACTTGTTGGATTCACATCTCCCATAGTTTTGTGGGCTTTGTTGTCAGTCTTTTCCCTCTTATCTTTCAGAAACTTCTTCCGATGAGGACTGCTAGTTGGCTTCTTGAATTTTCAGTGCTGCTTTGGATTTGTTTTTACATTTCTTTTGCCATTTCTGTGATTGTGGAAGAGATAAGGGACAATATTATGTATTCAGTCACTCAAGACTTATTGAACACTTAGTATGGGCCAACTCCCTTTCTAAAAGCCCTACATCCGTTGGGTAATTGACCCAGCTTGTGAGGAAGGGGTTTCAGGGTTCTCCAGAGACACAAAACCAATAGAGAAAAGATTTGTTATAAAGAATTGGCTCACCTGATTGCAGAGGCCGACATGTTCTCTCATCTGCAGTGGGCAAGCTAGAGGCCCGGCAGACTTAATGGCGTAGTTCTAGCTGAGCCTAAAGCCCAGGATCGGGACAGTTTTTCAGTCCCAAAGCCAACAGGCTCAAGACCAGGAAAGATCCAGTTTTCAGTTTGAGTCTAAGGGCAGGAAAAAAACAATGTTCCAGTTCGAAGTCAGGGAGACAATAGGAATCCTCTCTTACTTAAGGGAGGACTAATCTTTGTGTTCTACTCAGGCTTTCAGCTGTTTTGATGAGCCCCGCCCATAACAGGGAAGACAACCAGCTTTGCTCAGTCTACAAACTGAAATGTTAATCCCACCCCAAAACGCCCTTGCAGAAACACTCAGAATAATGCTTGACCATATACCTGGGTACTCCGTGGCGCAGCTAAGTTGACATATGAAGTTCACCACCACGTTTTTATCTTATTTTGTAGATGAAGAAACAGAGGCGGCATGCACTAGGCTGAGTGATGGAGCTGGGAGTCAGACCCAGGGTATCCGGCTCGAGAGTGCATGTTCTTAACCACTCTGCAGGTGTGGGAGCACAGGTGGCCAGGAGAGAGCACAGGTGAGCCTGGAGAGAGCACAGGTGGTCAGGAGAGAGCTCAGGTGAGGCTGGAGAGAGCACAGGTGAGCCTGGAGAGCTGGGATTAGTGGTGCCACTTAGCTTGTCAAGTCACAGCTCTCAGGGCTGACCAGACTTCTAAAATGGGGTGGGACACAGTCTCCCTCCCTGCTCTCTTCTTTGTGGGCTCTTAAACTAGACCGACAGATCTGTTTTGCTCTAACAGCTTTATTGCCAATACTTGAGAAAGGGCAGGGAGAAAGGGGTTGGAGGTATTAAAAAAACAAGCCCCCAAACCCAAACTTGGGGGGAATTTAAAAGCTTCTAGAAACTTACAGGATTCTCATAGGAAATGATAGTGTTTCTGACTCTTTTCCTATGTTAGTAGCTAGAAGCTCTGATATTTTCCTGTTTCTGGTTTCAGTTTGTGAGGGTAGAACTCACTAAACCTTCTCTCTTCCTCAATCCTGCTGGATTCTTCAGACCAGCAATTTAAAAATATCAGGAGCTTTAGGCACTGGGGTGGCCCAGTCAGTTAAACATCTGACTCTTGATTTCAATTCAGGTCATGGTCTCAGGATCGTGGGATCAAGCCCTGTGTTGGGCTCCATGCTCAGTGCAGAGTCTGCTTGAGATTCTCCCTCCCTCCCCCTCTGCCCCTCCCTGCTATATGTGTGCTCACTCTTTCTCTCCAAAATAAATAAATAAATCTTTTTTTATAAAGATTTTATTTATTTATTTGATAGAGAGACAGATCACAAGTAGGCAGAGAGGCAGGCAGAGAGAGAGGAGGAAGCAGGCTCCCCGCTGAGCAGAGAGCCCGATGCAGGGCTTGATCCCAGGACCCTGGGATCATGACCTGAGCCAAAGGCAGAGGCTTTAACCCACTGAGCCACCCAGATGCCCCGATAAATAAATAAATCTTAAAAAAAAAATCAGGAGCTTAGTATTTTTTTTTCCAGACAAAATCTTATTCAGTATCCCAATACATTAAACACATAAAGGCAGCATTTTGTAAGTATATAATTATTCACTAAATTCATACTTTAAAATTTTCCTAATTTACAAAGTTGATCAAAGAGAATGCTGAGCTTATTTTGATGAATGTAAAAATAGGAAATCATGGCTGTATAAGACATTGGCAGTCTTTTACAGGTCTTAATATCCAATTTATTTCTGTAATCTGTTTTGAATATAGAATATCAAGGAAATCCTGATTCAAACAGATAAGTAGCTTACCTGGCAATCTCAAGTTTCTCTTTGACCAAACCGATCCCAAAGCACTGAAAGGGACTTGTAGGACTTTTTGTTCCAAGGTCAAATCAGCAACAATATCTGACAACTAGCGTACATCCTTATCATAAATATAAAAACCAATCAATACACACCCACACTTACAATAAATGCTAGGCCTGTAAATTTTATGACAGTAACACAATGAAAAGTATTCTGATTTTACTTGTTATTTCATATTAATTAGAGCTCCATCCAGGCTGAGTAAATGTGCCTGAACCTTGTTCATAGCTATATTACAAGTGCCTCAGAAGAGCCTACCATCTAGTAGGCATAAAATCAATGTTTGTGGAATGAATGAATATACAAACCAACCTCTCCTGGTAGCTCATTAAGTATTGGAGTATACATACTTTTTTTTTTTTTTACTTTTTGCATTTTCATTTGTGCATGTTTGAATCTTAGAAAGATCAGTGTAGGGTGACAAACTTCATAATAAATGACTCATTTACAAGACTTTCAAATATAGCCCCAGATCCGGCAGTAGAAGTTCTCTAGGGTCTGCGTGAACAAGTTCACGAGGTGGAATGAAGGTAACCTGTTGGCTGGTTGTCTGCAATATCAAAGTTCGCTTTGGGCATATTTGAGATTGTGTTGAGTCTTACTAGAGTTGAAAACACTGTATTAAAACCCTGAGTCAAAACACTTGTGGATCCCAAGTGTCATGGAACTCAGGGTTAGCCCTTGGGTTCCAAGGACCACCTCTGAAAACCGCTCCTGAAGTTTACATAGGCCACCTCCTCCATGAGGGCCCCTGGCCCCGGCACGCAGCTCTGAGGGCAGTGAGGGCACACAAAGGGCATCATGGGTAATCATGCAAGTGCCCCCCTTGGTGTGAAGAAGTTACCCATATCTCACTAAAACCATAACAATTTCATAACTGATTTTTTATACCTCTTTCTATGTGCTAGACACTGTTCAAAGGCCTTTACATTTATTGACTCATTTGTTCTTAAAACAACCCAATTTTAACAGGTCTTATCATTGTTATTCCCATTTCCTAGTTGAAGGAGCGGAGTTAGAGAAGGCACCTGGCTGGGCAATGGTCGAGCACAGAGCTGTGTGGACCAACTCCAAAGCCCGTGGACCCACTACCCCGCGCTGACAGCTGGTGGGGCTTCCTGGAAGCAACCTGTTGGACTTACAGGTAGAAACTTGCAGCCCACAGTCACTTCTATGTTGAATTTACTTCTTTATTTTGACTTCAATAATTAATAGTAGTAGCAGCAGCAGTAATGACAAGGGGCTCCTGGGCGGTACAGTCAGTTAAGTGCTGGACTTGGTTTCCACTCAGGTCATGATCTCAGGGTCATGAGATTGAACCCCAAGTTGGGCTCAGCAGGGAGCCTGCTCAGATTCTCTCTCCCTCTCCCTCTGCCCATCCCATTCATGTTCTCTCTCTCTCTCTCTCTCTCTGTGTGTGTCTCTCTAAAATAAAGAAATAAATAAAAAAAATAGCAAGAAGACGAGAATACTCTTTAGCACAGTGGTCCAAATGGTCCGAGTAAATTCAGGGCTCTGTTTGCTATTGATCAAATGGCCAGCCTGCCGATCTCCAATGGCAGTTTTAATGAGATTCTATTTAAAAAAAACCTTTAGAAGTATCTTATTTACTTGAAGAATCATTTAGTGTTGCAGATTATTTTTTTTAAAGCAGATAAATTAAACACAGATTGAATGCACTATTGTGGGAGAGTAGATACGGTGACTCTGTTCTTCCGGCAATTGTTTTGATTAAAATGACTTGGCAAAGTTGTGCTTGCAGAAAGTAGCTGGAAAAATTCTGCCTTCTGTCGGCACAAGGGTAAACATGAGCACGGAATCTCACTGTGCTGCTTAGAAGATGACTCCAGCAATTTCATTATTTTTTAAGCTTATGATTTTAAAAAAGTAAAAAAACAATCATGTGGAGATTTTGAGGAATACTGAATATATATCCAGAAAAAGTCCCACAACGAGCCATCCTGGGATTCTGGTTTGAGAAGCACAGGCTTCACAGGGTTCCTTCGTGTCCCAGTTTTCTGCACGATGCCCGGACTCCTAGCTCCACTGAAATAGAGGAGAAAAGACTTCTGTCATGACACCCTGAATCTCAACCTCCTTTCCCCGGGAAGGTAGAGACACTGAGGTTTATCCTCCGTTATGGGACTGGGGATGAGAAATGCGTGAGTCAGCTGGGAGCTGGGAGGTGAGAGCTGGCGGCGTCAGAGCGCTCCGTGGGCCCATCTGCCGGATCCAAATGTCAAAGGAGGCTTTGCGTGCTCTGCAGCTGCAAGGCGAGAAGGGCACCTTCACTCTCCACTCCCACAGCCAAGAGCACATGGATTTTTGACTTGAAGAGGCAGGGAAGGGGCATCTGAGCTTTATTATATATAAATATAGGTATAAATAAATATAAATGTAAATAAATATATTTATTGTGGAGATAACTGTGGAAATTTAAGCACAGTCTGAGCACTAGATTATATTCTGGAATCGTGTTAGTTGGGATAATGGTTTTGGTATTTTAATCATGTTAAAAAAATGGCAGGAGGATGGGTAGGCAGATGAAACCAGCTTGGCAACTGTTAGCAAGCCGGGTGATGAGTACATAGGGATTCAGGTTTTTTTTTTTTTTTCCCCTCTACTTTGTTTTGTGCCAAATTTTCCATTGTGAAGATTTTTTTTTTTTAAAGCAGGAAAAAATGATCTTTCGATTTGAAAAAGTTGGGAACCACTCTCATAGAAACGATGCAAATAACTAATTCGTATTCAGTGACAGAAAGCTGATTATCCCTGATTTGACAACTTGGTGTGATTCCATTGAAATAAAACCAAAATAAGGAGTCATAAATCATGATTTCTAGTATAAGCCGGGCCACTTGCTTTAATCCTCCTGGGCCTCCGATGATTCCACCTCCATGAAGACAGAATAACTTCCCACTTATTTAAATTAAACAGACATTTATAAAGCCTATAACATTAAAGATAATTCACATTAAAATTATGTAAAATGCGAAATGCTGTATGAAAGGATGTGACTGTTATTGTAGTAGTCATTTTCATCAACATCATTATCATTATTCAAATATGTTTAGTTATAGCAGAGTGACAATGTGTAGTTCCAGAATATTTCCCACTGAAGGTAACCCTGTGTAATGGGCCTGGGTGTTTAACAGAGAGGATGTGATCAAATAGAACAGAACAGGGTTGGATTCTCCTCTCCTGGTTTGAGATACCTAGATATATAGAGTCTCTTGGGCCTCTTGGACTCAGGCAGCTTTTCGTCCATCCATCCATCCATCCATCCATCCATCCACCCACCCACCCAACAAACACATGTCAGGTACTTCCTACTATGTGCTTGGCTGGATGCTAAGGATGAAAAGAAGATTAAAGTTGAGTGGGAGGGACGGACACCTAAGAAGATGATTAGGCCAGCAGGTCTGGACAGTGAACACCGTGTGTGCAGGGATGGGGGCTTGAGCTGGGGCCACTCGCTCGGTCCAGCGGAGGAGCTGCTCTCGGTCCCCCTGCACCCGGTACAGCATGGACTGTGCATACTCCAGCTCCAGGTTCCAGTCGGACCTGGACTTGTGTCCGGATTGTGGCTCCCTCCTGCTGCTGCCCAGGGCACAGGACACGGTCACCTGTGTTCACTGTGGCTTCCATATGCCCATGCAAGACTTCGAGGGGAAGGTCGTGAACACCTGCATCGTGTTCAACAAACTGGGGACAGCCGTGCCTGTGTCAGTGGAGGAAGGGCCCGAGTTCCAGGGACCCGTGGTTGACCGGCGCTGCTCTCGATGTGGTCACGAAGGAATGGCCTAGCACACCAGACAGATGTTCTCAGCCAGTGAGGGGCACACGATCTTCAATACCTGTACCAACTGCAGGTTCCAGGAGAAGGAAGACTCTTGATTTTCTTTTTTTTTTTTTTTCTGGGGAACTCAACAATTCTCATCTTCTCCCTTGGATGGTGAGGGATTTGGGGTTCTTAGAGCCTTTGTCCATCCTAGTTGCAATGTTTTGCTCCCATAGAAGGAAATTATCACGTGGGGATTATCATTGTCCCTAAAGTACACCTACTCAAGTTGAGTTTCCTATCAAAGTTATATTTTTCTATAGGAGCCAGACACATATGTTTTATTTATAATCTGTCTTGTTCTGAAAGGAATTTAAATGAAGTCACAGAGATATATTTGTTCTTTCAATAAGTATATCAGCTACAAAAAATATATATAAATTAGTATATGAGAAGGAAAAAGAAAAAAAAAGGATAAAAAAATGGAGGCAGGAATGAGACTAATAGAAAAAGTAATTATAAGTATTCCACCACTAAATCTATTTGGTTCTTGAGTTTAGGGAAACAAAATGTAGGAATCTGGATAGTGGGAGATTGAACAAATAATTTAACCAGATCTCTTTGACGTGAGCTTGGACAACGAGAATTCTGATACTAAGGGATTACTACTGAGACTGTGGTTACCACACTTGGACATTTGGGAAATTTTTTTTTTAAGATTTTATTTATTCTTTTGAGAGAGTGAGAGTGAAAGAGAGAATGAGAGGGGAGAAGGATAGAGGGAGAAGCAGACTCTCCATGGAGCTGGGAGCCCGATGTGGGACTGGATTCCGGGACTCCGGGATCATGACCTGAGCCGAAGGCAGTTGCTTAACCAACCGAGCCACCCAGGTGCCCGTAAATTGTTTTTTTTTTTTTTTTTTTTCCTGTTGGTATAAATGTAATATATATTCATTGCAATATATTCATATGTAGGAAGGTGGGGAGAAAAAGAGTAAAAATTACAAGGAATCCCACTTCAGAGAGATACTTTTTTTTTAATAGGTTTTACTATACATGTTGAGATATGTCTCGCTTTTTATCCATTCGACCAAAAACTTAAAAGGGAAACGCTTTTTAGTGCGGGCACAATAAACATACTGAGATTAAAAAAAAAAAGATGATTATAACAGAATATGGCATCATAGGAATATGGGATGGAGAAACCCAACTCAGCTTTGAAAGGGGAAGGGGAAATATTAGGCTTCTGGAAGCTGTGTTGGTCAGTTAGAAAGGGGGAGGGGGAACATTCCAGTAGAGGGATAGGGCGACCAGAGACAAGAGACATACCTTAGGAAATCCCAGAGTGGCAGCTGTGTTGTTTTTTTGCCAGAGGCAGGAGGATCCAAAGTTGAAAGTACCTGTCAGAGCTGAGACACAGTAAGATAACAGAGGCCAGAAGCCAGACCAAAGGTTGGGCTGGGCACGGAGAGAGCAATCCTGAAGGACTGAGCGACAAGACTGCAGTGGCAAGTGGGAGTCTATTAAGGGTTGAAAGTGGTGGGAGGGAGCTGCTGGGCATTTCCGTGCATTCTGGCTCAGTTCTATTTAAAGGGCTTTCAGGGTACCACAGCTTAAGCTGAGGCAGCTGAGGGTACTGCTCAGATGTAAGCCCCTGGCCTGAGGGTGGTGTAAAGGACAGCAAGCTTTAATTAGGGATGCCGCAGAGGAGAGCATGTGCTGAGTGCTCGTTAATTAGGGCCTTGCAAGTGATCTAACAGACGTACCATGTCCAGCTCAGTTAAGAAAAATGGTAAATATATATATATTTATATATATATAATTATATATATAATTATATATATGTATATATAATTTTATATATATATGTATATATATAATTTCACTGTCCCTGAATATGAACTGGTTATTTGCATCATTTCCAAGAGTGATTCCCAACTTTTTCAAATAGAAAGATCACTTTTTCCCTGCTTTATTTTATTTTTTTTCTTTTAAAGATTTTATTTATTTATTTGAGAGAAAGAGAGTGAAAGAGAACATGAGCAGGGGAAGCAGTAGAGGGAGAGGGAAAAGAAGGCTCCCTGCTGAGCAAGGAGCCCCCTCAATTCCAGGACCCTGGGATCATGACCTGAGCTGAAGGCAGACGCTGACTGAGCCACCCAGGCACCCCACTTTTTCCTGCTTAAAAAAAAAAAAAACCTTTACAATGGAAAATTTGGCACAAAACAAAGTAGAGGAAACAAACAAACCTTGAATCTCTATGTACTCCTCACCCATCTTGCTAACATTTGCCAAGTTGCTTTCATCCTACCATCATCTTCCTACCATTTTTTTAAACATAAAATACCAAAACCGTTATTCCAACTAACACAATTAACAGTAATTCCAGAACATAGTCTAGTGCTCAGGCTGTGTTCAAATTTCCCTAGTTATTTCAACTGTTTACTTTTCTATTTGTTTCAGTACCTAATCAGGATTCATACACTGCATTGGGTTGATATGTCTTTAAACCCCTGAGAGTTCTCCCACTTATTTAAATTTTTTTTTTTATTTTAAAGATTTTTATTTATCTATTTGACAGGGAGAGAGAGAACAAGCAGGCAGAGGAGCAGGCAGAGAGAGAGAGGGGAAAGCAGGCTGAGCAGAGAGCCTGACGTGGGGCTCGATCTCAGGACACTGAGATCATGACCTGAGCCAAAGGCAGAGGCTTAACCACTGAGCCACCCAGGCACCCCCTCCCCCACTTATTTTTTTTATTATGCCATTTATTTGTTGAGAAAACCAGGCCATTTATTTTTTCCAAGAGATTTATTCATTTAGTTTAGAGAGAGAGAGAAAGAGAGAGTGAGCTGGGGGAGAGGCAGAGGGAGAAGGAGAGAGAAAATCCTCAAGCGGACTCCCCACTGAGCACAGAGCCTGATGCAGGGCTTGATCCCAGGGCCCTGTGACCATGACCTGAGCCAAAATCAAGAGTCAGCCACTTAACCAACTGAGCCACCCAGGCACCCCAATACCAAATCATTTCTGTAGCAGAATTTCCCACATTATGGATATGGCTGATTTAATCTTTCTGGTGTCATCTGATCCCCAATTTTTCAGAAACACTTTTTAAACTTATAAGCTTTTATAGATTTTCTTCTTCCCTGTCTTGGTCAGCTCAGACTACCATAACAAAATACCACAAACTGGATGGCTTAAATAATAACCATTTATTTCTTCACAGTTCTAGAGACTGGAATTCTAAGACCAGGGTGCCAGTAGGGTTGGGCTCTGGTGAGAGCTCTCTTCCTGGCTTTGCAGGTGGCTGCCATCTTGCTGTGTGCTCACATGGCTTTGCCTTAGTGTATGCATATGAAAAGAGATCTCTTTTTTCTCTCCCTATAAGGCCACTAATCCCATATGGGGGGGTCCCTCCCCCATTACCAATTCTAAACTTAATGACTACTCAAGGGACACACCTCAAAGTACCATCATATTAAGGGTTAGGGCTTCAAATGTGAATTTCTGGGGGGACACAAACTTTCAACCATAACATCCCCCAAGCTCAAGCCACAATCTACACACAATATGGTTGCTTTTTTTTTTTGCAATCTCACTGAGAAAATTCAGAATGACAAAAAAAATCCACCGTGAATTCCATAATGTTTACAATCTACAATTGGATATTATTAATGACCACGGAATTACAGAAAATCTGTAGGTATTTCACCATGGCTTTAATCTGTCTATTATCCATCAGTCTCTCTCTCTTTTTCTCTCTGTGTGCATATGAATGCCGCCTTTGCAATGCTTACCAGAAGAAATGTTAGTTCTAGAAATGGACTAAGAAAATACTTGTTTTTGCAAAATAGCCTGAGACAAAGGTCATTCTATAAAGGAGTTCTGTCTTTTCTTTTTAAATGGAAATTAGCAATTTATCTTAAGAAAGTTATTGAGAGCCTATTTCATTTATTTGCATAATGATAAAATGTGCCAGCATTTCTCCTCTTCGCTATTATCAATGAATAGAGACATACAAAACCTCAGGAAAAAGGCATAAAAGGCACCCAAGCATCCTTTGGATCTCCTTTATGAATCAGTCTGCTTTACAAAATGAAACCGACACTTCTGTAAAAACATATTTCTATAAAAATCTCGTGTAACCAATAAATCCTATTTAAATGCATGCTAAGCAATGTACTACTTCCTTCTTGTGTGGTAGCTCCTTATTATGTTATCTTAACACAGAGACACACACGCCTCTCTTCTTCCAATATCTGTGTTTAGCTACTCCATAAACAGAACAACATTGTACAGGAACTGGGAATAGTTCCTGATAACTTATTGGATATGGGGGTTGAGAAAAAGGAGAAGTACAGGATAATTCCCTGGTTCTGGCCTTAGTTACTAGAAAAGTCATTGACAGAGATAGAGGAAAGCCTTAAAGCTGAGTTGCCTTTTAACATTAAACGTTTTCAAAACAAAGCAAAATCTCTGTGATTGATTTTAAGATCTGATATCAGACTGAGCTAAAAGAATTTGTTAAATATTTACTAAGGCCCAGACATATAGAAAGAATTCCAATGACCTCCAATGGAAACACTGCATACAAAGGTTCAGATGAGCTTCCCTGATTGGCAATGCTTTACACAGGCTTTCATACATCACTGTTTGGAGAATGGAATGTGTCCCATGTGAGTCCGCTGGGAGTGGACACTTGAAAGTTTGTGCCTGGTTTCTCCTGGACTTTGCCTCATGTACTTTTCCCTTTTGCTGATTTTAATCTGTGTCTGTTTGCTGTGATAAACTATAAACATGACTATAACTGCTTTTTTGAGTCTCACGGGTCCTTCTAGTAACTTAAAGGTGGTCTTGGAGACTCTAACACAGAATCTCAGAACAAAAATTTGGATGGAGAGGACAGATTGGAGTAAACTTGAGAGTGTCCAGAAAGACCATGAATTGCATAGGAAAGCAGAAGGATTACAATAGTTCTAGGTACCTGATTTTTTGAAGCGTATCCTGAAAGTTAGAAGATAGATTGGACTTAAATTTGATCCTATAAGCAAAGAAAGGATGAGTCTGTTGAAAACTCCAGGGAGAGATCTCCAAAAGTTTTAGACAGCATTCAAGAGTAGATCCTGATACAGATGCGATCTTAGCTCTCACCTCATGTCTGTGAATGACCTTGAGACAGAAATAGGATTTTTGACATGTAAGTAAAGACTGGAAAGGGAACTGGCTCCATTGCTGGATCTCCAACATTGCTGAATATTTTCAAAGAGCTCTAGGACAAAAGCAGGATAAGGCTATGTCTTACAGATGTCTTACAGAAAAAACCACTAGATAGTCCCATCCTAGTCAATAAAATCAGGTAAAGGATCCTCTAATTTTACACACTTATAGATTCTATGAGCAAAAAGGTCATGGGACAACAATTTTCTTCTGCCAACTAAGAAACTGTAGGAAAAAATAATAGGGTGGGACATAGACAAGGACCCCAAGCTTTAGGTTCCTTTTTGAACATCTCCAAAAGCATTTCATATTATCTTCCATAATGATTTTGCATATGACTATTGCTTGTTTTTTTTCTCGGGATGTATAGATTCTTTTCCTTGTCAGAGAGTTATGGCTCTGAAAAAAATTCCTTGATTCTGTGTTCCCAACCTTGGGTTGTAATCCATCTCTCTGGTAATCTCTCTCTCAGGAATATCCATATTACTGGGAGTACCATTTAAAGAGCTTTTGCAAAACCTTTCCACCTGGGTACATTACTATCCACATCATCCCCAGTCTTTGGAAAATTGAAAAATACAAATGTAACTCCAAATTAAAATTAGCAAGACTCTCAGACCTCTGGGACATCTATGGCCTAAGGTCTTGCTACTGGTTTTAGTGACAATGAGATCAACACCTGGGGTTCATCAACTGTCCCTTTATAAGTAAGTAAAAAGGCGACCCACTTCTAGAGATACCACTTCTGATCCTAGACTATGCTCTATTTCATGCAGATTTGTCCCAAAATGCAAAAAACTCACGTAACATACCCAATTTTAGCATTAATAGGTATGGGCAGCCTTTCTTCAACATCTTTTTTTTTTTTTTTTTTAAGATTTTATTTATTTATTTGACAGATCACAAGTAGGCAGAGACAGGCAGAGAGAGAGGCGGAAGCAGACTGTCTGCTGAGCAGAAAGCTTTATGCGGGGCTCGATCCCAGGACCCTGAGATCATGACCTGAGCTGAAGGCAGAGGCTTAATCCACTGAGCCACCCAGGCGCCCTCTTTAACATCTTTCTAAACAACATTTGTATAACTTAAACCCTGAAAAAGTGGTTTTCTGGAAGAGACATTGGAGACAGATAGACTTCAAATGTCAATAAAAATAACCTTATTATCTATATCTGTCAAAATACGGATGTCTGACTGGCTCATTCGGTTAAATGTCTGCCTTTGGCTCAGGTCATGATCCCCGGATCCTGGGACTGAGTCCCACATCGGGCTTCTTGCTCAATGGGCCTGCTTCTCCCTCTTTCTGCCACTCCCCCTGCTTGTCCTATCTCTCCTTCTGAAAAAAATAAATAAATAAAAATCTTAAAAAAAAAACAAACTAAAAGAAAGAAAATAAATGACTAGCATCGCTGTAAAATTCCAAGGGGTTGGCCCTTGGATTTATGTCTCTCAAATAAAAAGACCCAAGCCATCCCCAAATCACTGGAAGACTATCCCAGCTGGAGGCTATAAACTGAGGAATCTGACAATCTTCAGAAGGGAGGAGACAGCTTCTGCCCAGTACCTAGATCAAGCAGACAACAGAGTAAATTGTTCCTGCAACTTGTACCCAAGACTCTCAAAATAAAATCCAGATTTCCAGAGCCACAGATTATGGTGCTTTCATTTGCATGTCTTACTCTTTGTTTTCCTAGCTAGTTATTCTTTCCTTTCTTTAAAAATCTGCTCACAGGTACGTGTTAACCCTTAACTGTGACACTCATGTGGGCTCTGTCTTAATGCATCCCTAGTCACTTCTTGGTGAGAGCCCAATATCTGGCTATAATTTGCTAATGATTTGGCTAAGATATACAATAAAATCAACTGTTGGCTTTTTTGGCCATCTACTTTTCTTCAGTCTGGTTCCCTTGTAATGAATTGGTTGGTTTCCTCAACCACTTGATGACTTTAAATGGCAAACACCAAAAAAAAAACTCCAAGAGCCAAAAATCTGAGACTTACTTTCATATCACATCTTGGAAGGAAACATCCTATTTCCACTGAAAACAACACCTGGGAACCTTTTCTAGGAAATGGCCTATGTAACTGATTGTTCCCAGAAACAGACCTTGCAGAGGGACTATGAGACATATGGGCCATGGGTCTTGAAACATCTTTGAGCTGCCCTACTTTTGCAGACCTTAGCAGAGAGGCTCACTGTTAAAGCCCAACTTCATGCTTCTTTTGTTCAGATGGACCTAATGATCTGTCTTCTATAAATCTCACTGGCTAGTGCCAAACTACTCTTGTCAAGAACTGCCAAAACCAGATTCAATAACTTCATAGGAATATTTTTGCTGATTACTGATCATTGGGAGGTTCCCAATGACTAGGATTAGATTTGTGGCCAAAAAGCCTATAATTCAGAAGCCAGATGGGGATTTGTTATCTCAAAAAACGGATCTCTGCCTCCAAATAATCTCGGATACTACCCAAAGTATCTTTTGGCTCATCCATTTTCCCTTTGGGAAGAAGAGATTATTAGGTAACTCAAAAAGCCGAGCCTTGATTTGATGCCCCAAATTGTAATCATTAAGGAGAATTCGGAACAATTTCTTCTTCTTTGAGACTCTTTATTTCATGTCTGAAATAAAGGCGCCCAAAGTCTGGGAATTTTTATACTTCATTGCTCATCCATTGACAAGGGAGCTAGGGAATACTGCTACGGAGCTACCATAGAAGTCCTTACTGGAGAAATTTATAAGATTGGGCAGATGGTGATTCACAACAGAACAGCCCCAGGATATAATATTGGCCTTTCAAAGCAGAACATGTGCTATTTTAGGAGGAGAATGTTATACTTCAATGTCTATAGATCTGGAGAACCGGCATAGAAATTAGGAAAGTAGGTAATTTAACTAATATCTCCATTTACGGTTCTGTAAACCACTCCCTTTGGAACAGACTCTTTTCTCTGGGACATACTTGGCTCCCAGCTTTCTGTGGACAACAGAACTCTGATCATTGCCCCTCTGTTATTATTAGTTATATCGTGGTGTTCAAACACTGGTGTGCACTTGCTGTTCCATCTAAAGATCTAACAAATTATCAGCCAGCAAAAAGCCATGTATCAGTTTTCTATCACTGCCATAACAAATTACTTCTAATTTAGTGGATTTAAACAATGCAACTTTATCACATCACTGTTGGTCACAAGTCTGGGCAAGTTTGTTTCCTCCACTCAATTTTCAAAAGACTGAAGTCAAGGCATTGGCAGACTGGACTCCTACTGGGAGGTTCTGGGAAGAATTTGCTTCCAAGCACGTTCAAGTTGTTGCCAAAATTCATTTTCTTGCAGCTGTAAACCAGAGGGTCCCATTTCCTTGCTGGGGGTTAGCTGGAGACTACTCTGAGCTCCTACAGGCCTTCCTTTTGTCCTTGCAAATGGGTCCCTACTTCTCAGAGCTGGCAATGACATGTCAAATCCGTTTTGTACCTGGGATCTTCCTGGCTTCCCCTTCTTCTGTATCTCCTGTGCTTCTAGCTGGGGAGACTTCTTAGCTTTTCAGGGCTCTTGAGGTTAGACTGGGCCCACCAGATAACCTAGGATAGTCTTTCTATTTTAGGATCAGTCACCTTAATTATAATTGCAACGTTCCCTTTGCCATGGAATATAACATATTCCCAGGTTCCAGGGATTAAGGCCTGGACATCTTTGAAAGGCCATTGTTCTGCCTACCACAGGCTGGAGATCCTGAAGACGTTCTCAATCAGAACCTAACACGTGATCATGACGCCTCAAACATCACGGCAGATCTGCATTGACCATGACTCTAGAAGATAATTGTTTATTCTCCAGCTCAAGCTGAAGAATGACCACAAGGCAGCACTAGGGACTGAGGCCCCTGCCACAATGCAGTCTCACCGTCTGGAAGGCAATTTATGGAGACAAGCAGTTTTCTTATGTGTGCTAACGGCTTTCTTACCAGAATAGTAATTTGCTTACCCAAATAGACAACTTTGTTGATCAAGCACGAGTGTGCATATCAAGATTTGCATTAAGGCCGCCTCTTTGCTGTGTTCACTAAACTTAAACTATTATGTCAGGAACTGCCTAACTAATCTAGATCCTTCCCTTAAAAGATCATCTCTTCAATTCTTTGAGCCAAGACCCCAGAGAGCTGTAAATATTCTTCCTTAACTTCCCCTGTTGAAACACCAAGACTCTGACAATATGGTATTCTCTTTTCAGCAGTAAGTTTAATAAACTCAATTTTGCTTGTTCAATGGGTTTATCTGATGGGCCCTGAGGAGCAGTTGATGCCTCCTTGTGGGCAGCCCATCTTTCTTTGATTCCTGGGAGGCCAGAGTGGAGTGGGGAGGGGGACACAGCAGAGACTCATGAAGGCCCAGCCAACATCGGTATGTTTAGCTTGTGTCACTGATGAGATGGAATGCCTGAGGGACCCTGTCTGCACAGCTGTGGCAGCTCTGCCATCCTGTGACAGCTCTGCACAAAGTCTCAGAATCCATCTTCTCAGCACAGAGGCACACACTCTGGCCCACGGTGAGCCTTCAGTTGTCTGAGGAGAATGGTGTTATGTAACTGTGTCATTCAGGCATGGGGCTGTTCTCAAGCCTACTTTCCCCCACAAAGCTGAGTGACTTCGAGGGAGAAGAATGAGGAAACTGTTCTATCTTTGATCCTTTACTCTAGAACAGCACTCAGTTGTGGGGAATTGGAAAGGCATTGTTCACCGGACTGTGAGAATTTGAAATTAGTATTCCCAGCTTTACCCCCACAGGGAAATATGGGCAGGAGTTCAGAGGATGGGGCAGAGGGGTTTAGAGGGATTTAGTCCTGAGGACTTCCTAGAAGTCTGAAGTAAGATCATAACCATGTCCAGTAGAACTAAGAATTTGCCCTCACCTCTGACAACTCAAGGCATCAGGTTCCTTTCCAGAACATTCAGATATTGGGAATAGGCAAAGATGGATGTGTGGGTGAGGGGGGCAAGGATGGCTAGATGCTTGACTTCTGTTTGTGGACTCGTGACTACTCCCTAGAAAAGAGGAAACTTCTATTTCCATAGTGGCCTGTCACTGAAACCCATTCCCTCATCTTCTTCTTTCATTAGAGTGAGATTCTGGTCCCTTGGTCCCAGGGGTCATAGGCAGCTACCCTGCTGGGATGGGACTGAGGCGGGTGCTGTGTGGGCCCTGCTCTTTGGGGACTGTTCTAAGAGGGGAGGAACTGACATGGCATCCAGGCCACAGCTGTTATGGAGACAGGCTTTCGGGTAGCATTGGTCCTGTACACTGTTTGTTACTCTTCCATCCTAGAATAAATAGCCCAAAAGGAAGAAGGCAAAGGAAGCAGGAGTTCAGAGATCTGAAGCATCAGGGCTGTTATGGGCTGAATTGTGTACTCCCCAAATTCATCTAAGTTCTAACTTCCAGAACCTCAGAACGTGACTGTATTTGAAGGCTGGGTCTTGAGGAGTGTGTAATGCAGGTAAAATGAAGTCATTAGGACACGTCCTAATCTGTTGACTGGTGTCTTGATAAGAAGAAGAAATTTGGATGCAGGGAGAAGCCCATGTGGACACTCAGGGAGAAGATGGTCATGTATAAGTTGAGGAGCGAGACCTCAGAAGAAACAACCCTGTTGACGATTTGATCTCAGACTTTCAGCTTCCAGAACTTCAGGCAAAAAATCTCTGTTGCTTAAGTCACCCAGTCTGTGGTACTTGGTTAGGGCAGCCCCAGCAAACAAATGCCAGAGCTTGAGGTTGTGGATGCCTTGAGGGGCTGGGAGCTTAGGATGCGCCACCAAACTATCAATTACTCTCTATTTGGGTCCTTTTCTTTTCTTTTTTTATAATTTTTAATTTTTTTATAAACATATAATGTATTATTAGCCCCAGGGGTACAGGTCTGTGAATCGCCAGGTTTACACACTTCACAGCACTCACCATAGTACATACCCTCCCCAATGTCCATAACCCAACCACCCTCTCTCGACCCCCGCCCCCCGGCAACCCTCAGTTTGTTTTGTGAGATTAAGAGTCTCTTATGGTTTGTCTCCCTCCCAATCCAATCTTGTTTCATTTATTCTTTTCCTACCCCCAAACCCCCCACGTTGCATCTCCACTTCCTCATATCAGGGAGACCATATGATCTCATATGGTCTTTCTCTGATTGACTTATTTCGCTAAGCATAATACCCTCTAGTTCCATCCACGTCGTCGCACATGGCAAGATTTCATTTCTTTTGATGGCTGCATAGTATTCCATCGTGTATATATACCACATCTTCTTTATCCATTCATCTGTTGATGGACATCCAGGTTCTTTCCATAGTTTGGCTATTGTAGACGTTGCTGCTATAAACATTCGGGTGCACGTGCCCCTTTGGATCACTACGTTTGTATCTCTAGGGTAAATACCCAGTTGTGCAATTGCTGGGTCATAGGGTAGCTCTATTTTCAACTTTTTGAGGAACCTCCAGACTTGGGGCCTTTTCTTATTGTGGTTTTCCTTCCTAACTGTCCCTTACTATTTCCTGTTCTCACTCCCTTCTGTCCTTTTTACCACCAATGTTCTTACTTTCAGATTTGAATATGCAACAAGTTTTGACTCAGAGATTCAGAGAACTGATTCATCATTTATTCCTTATGAGTCAAAGCAAATGCAAAAGAAAAAAGAAAAGAAAAAAAAGAAAGAAAGAAAAGCAAGCAAGAAGAAAAAAGAAAATAAAAGAAAGGGAAAAGTAAAATAGCACATAAAATTAAACTTAAAACATCACATAAAACTCCCTTTGAGGGCTACCATGAGCCCTGGTGAATTGAACGGGGGTAGGGAGAACAGATATGTGGAATGGCAGAAGGGTATAACTTTTCCTCAGTGTTAGCAGAACATTTTGCTGGAGGGAAACTTAAAGCCACCAGATTCAACTTTCTTGCATCTGAACTGTTGACAGGATTTCCCTCAGGTGGTTGACTGAATTTTCCTTCCTCTCTTCTGGCTTGCTTGGAGGAGCCCTGGTCAGTAATGGTGTTTGGAGGTGCCAAGCCAGATCAAGACAGGAGAGACACTCCAGCCAATCACAGCAGTGCTACACTTCACCCCAGGCATCTTCCTCCATGGCTGCTTTGCTCTTGGCATATCTGAGGAGGGTATGAAAAGGAATCAAAGGATTTGGGTGCATCCATCTGCAAGAGTTCCGTTTTGTTCTTTGCCTGGCAGGTGGGAGCAGGGAGACAAGAGGGAGCGTCCAGTGTTCCTTCCATTGACTCTGGTGGGAGCCAACCGCACCACCTTTGACGAGCCCTCCTGCAATGCCGGCCAAGTTGGAACCATCCTGAACTAGGGCAGGGCAGCTGTGGAATGCAGACCTGAGGTCCGTCTTTGCTTCTTCTAGGTCTCTGCTTAGTGTTACCTCTCCAAGTCCACACGTCACTGTTCTCTCCCCTTCCAGGAGTTTCTTTTTCCCCTCAGTGGCTTTATTTTTCTTCTTCACTCATTCTACCACCTGGCATTTTATGTGTGTGGAGTTTTCTGTTATTGTTCATATTTGGGAGCACCGGGCGGTTCCCTGAATGGAAGGCAAGTTCCTGAGGGCAGGGTCTTTGTTTTCTTGACTGCTACATTCCTACTGTGTTCCTGGGTTATAGTAGTTAGGAATAGTTCCTGGAGGAATGACCTGAGAAAACTGGAATATTTCTTCCGATTATCATTTCAGGAGCCTTACAGACAGGTAACCCAAGGGGTAGGGAGGCCTGAAAGACCACAGTGTAGAACTAATTCCATTTCCCCCTAACCCACTGCAGGGGAGGGGAGGGTAGTTTTTCTTCACCCTCTTAGGGTCTCTGGCTGGATCTGGAAGTTAAACTGACAAAAGACAGATTAACAGGAGAAAAATCTACACATTTTACTGAATTTTTGCATGTACATGGATTCCTTCACAAGAGGATGAAGACTTCAAGAAGTGACCTGAACAGGAAGCTGTTATAGCTTTTAGACAAAGAACAATAAATTTGTGAAGAATTGACAAGACAGAGGGGTTTGGGTTCAGGGTAGTAAATGGTGAAGAAGTAGCTAGGAAGGTAGAGTTAGTTTAACAAGATTTGTTTGTACAGATTTCTAAGCCCCAAACTCCCCATCTCTGGTGATAAGCATGTCTCCCTTCGTCCTGATGCAGAGAGGGTACCTTTCACACGGGACACTCATCCCTGTCTCAGGGAAGAGGGGTGCAGGGCAGGAGGTCAGAGTGACCTTCCTGCACCTGCTGTCTTCTCAGACTCTTCCAGCTTAAGACACTCCCTATGCCAAGGGGCCATATTTTGGGGTAGTGTGTCCTGAAGCCTATCCGTACTTTCTGCCATTTTATGTAGGTTAAATCAAGTTAATTTAATAGTAATAATAATATGCTTCTTTATTTAAAAAAATTGAAGGGTATTTTTTTTTAAATGTGAGGAGATCTTCTTCCTTCCTGGTTGTTTGCTCTTGAGTCTTGGTGGCAGCTTTCCTAAAGACTAAGATAATTTACTGAGTCCTTAAACTAACGAAGGGGAGCTCCAAGGTTGCCCCCAACGCCTTGCAGTTTGTGCTCTTCCCGCCGTGTGTTGGGATCCCATCGTTGCTGCTGCTGCCATTCCTCCCATGCCTGGTCCTCAGACGCTGGAGGACACAGAGCCTGGGAAAAGCCTTGTTCCATTCTTTTTTCATTTACACAAAATATTTTTGTGAACCTCAACTCCAGGCATAGCTTTTCCAAGAAAGTTCATCTTTAAAAGGTGGGAAATGATTCCTACTACAGAGTTTTAAGGATAAAATGAGGTACTTTTCTTATAAGCTCCAAAGAACTAATGTCTGACATTTTTATGTCATTATAATAAGTTCAGAAAACCAGTAGAATAGAGGGTGTGAATAAGGTCCTTAAAGAGCGGGTGAACAATGCAATACACCCCAGCAAGCTCAGAGGAAAATAAAATGTAAGTTCAACTTGAACAGAGTTGCAGGAAATGCTAATTTTCTTTCCCTCATCTTAGGAAATGGGCAGAGAAGACACCATGGTGACTGGGACTTGAGTCAGGCTCAGAAGTCCCACCCTGACTTCTGAACAGGCGTCCACCCAAGAGATGGGAGAAATGGGAGAGGTGGGGGAGAGAGGCCAGAATCTTGATTTGCCTCAGGGAGGGAGAAGCTTATCAGAATCAACAGAAGTAGAACTTTTTGAAAAGAGCACATATCCCCATTTTAACAGAGGACACCCCCGGGCTGAGCCATAGCATGGAGCTTAGAGGGGAATGTGTCCGACACGAGGGGCAAGGTAAGGAGTGATTTCACTCAGGCAGTGCCAGGAGAGGTGGGGAGTCAAGAAGAAGAGAAGATGCCTGGGTGGCTCAGTGGGTTAGGGTCTCTGTCTTCGGCTCAGGTCATGGTCCCAGGGTCCTGGGATTGAGCCCCGCATCGGGCTCTCTGCTCAGTGCGGAACCTGCTTCCTCCTCTCTCTCTGCCTGCCTCTCCGCCTACTTGTGATCTCTGTCAAATAAATAAAGAGAATCTTAAAAAAAAGAAGAGGAGAAGACAAGGAGCTGGACAAGGAAGGTCAGAGGAGGCTGGAGGTGGGGAGGGAAAGCCACATGGGGAGCCACCGAAGGCAGGGCCTTTCACAAAGGAGGTTGTGGCTGAGAGGGTTGAGGTCTGGCTGGAGAGAAGCAGAGCAGAGGGAGGCTTTGTCCTGGTGGAAAAACCTTGGGATTGACTATCCCACTGGGGTTATGCAACTGCCTCAAAATCCACTCTTTCGCGGGTGACATGTGTTATACATCATTTATTTTAGGAGTGGGTGCCACAAGGGTCAGCCCTAAAGACGGTGAAAGCATTTCACTGGAGAGTGGCGAGTTTAGTGATTATGTGGAGCTGAGTTCTCGATGAGCAGAAAAAAAAAATCAGTGGGACAAAAATGAACTATTTTCCATTCACTGATTTTGTTGCCCTTCGGAGTCACATCAGAGGCACTCTGGTACTTTTGACACTTTCTGGGCTCCTCATGGAGAGTCTTGTCAACACTGAGGGTGACTCAGGAACGTGAAGAGCCAGCACTTCTCCCCAGATGAGGTCCCCAGGCCAGTGGGTGAATTGGCTGCTGGATGCCTCTGCGTCTCTGTGGAGAAAGAGACTCTCCCAAGGTGATCTCTGGCCCCTCAGCCTCCTGGACTCCGCTGCTCCCAAGCTCTGCCCCATCATCTCCGGCTGAGCCCTTCCGAGCACGATGCTGCTCCCCATCCCAGGCACTGGGTGGCCCTGGGCACGGCAGGTGCTCACTCCTGGCTTGACTCCCTCAGGCAAGACTTGCAAGGGCCAGTCCACATTTTCTCATTCTTATGTCTATTGTCTTACTGAGAGCATCGTGCAAATCTAGACCTTGCTGTGACCTCCTTCCCCTTCCTTCCTCTTCATCTGTGCATCTCTTCACCAAGTTCCAAGAGCCTACAGATGGCAAAACTCACCTCCAGTCTTTTCTTTCATGTATCTCTGCCTCTTGCAGTGTGACTTTGTGCTTTATCCAGTTGACAGGGTGAACCTTCTGTGCTCCCTGTGAATGGGAGATGGCCTTGTGACTTGCTTAGCCCAAGAGCATGGGACAGAAGTGGTGGTGTGCCCACTTCAGGCTAGACCTCAAGAACACTTGTGGCTCCTTCTGTCTCTCTCAGAACGCCTCCACTGCCAGGGCACAAGCCCAGGCTACCCTGCTGGGGGAAGGGGAAACATGGAGAGGGAGAGCTGAGGTGCCCAACAGAGCAACCTTTGACCAGCCAAGCTCCTAGCCAACTCAGCAGCTGACCACAGATGTGCGAGCAGACCTAGCTGATGCCAACTGAGCCTGGTCCAGAAAACGGAACTGACCAACCAGGATATCCCCTGTAATACATATCAAATGTAATGCTTTAAGTCGCCGTGGTTGGAGGTGATTTGTTACACAGCAATGGCTGACTGATGCAGAGAATCTTTTCCTTTCTAGGCTGATCTGGTGTTAGTCACCTCCTTATCCATCTCTGGGCAATCCTGGCTTTTTCACATCTGTTTTTAAAAAGTCTTTCCCTGACGGGCTGCCTCTCCTACCTATGCCTCCAGCGGACACAGCTTCTACATTCCTTCATTTCCACTCTCTGTTGCTGGATGTGAGGAGGTGGTGGCAGTTTCTTCTATCAGATTCTCCCTCTGCTCTCCAGTAGGCAGGCCTCCGTCTCCAGTGTCCTCCTGAGCATATCTCTCAAAATGGGCCCCCAGGGGTCATTGACCAGGCCACTAGCTCTCCAGAGGATCTCTCAAGGTCACTGTGAAAGTCAGGGTTGGAAGGCCTCTCTGCAGCCACTGACGCTGTTGTCACACTCCCATGGCCTCTGCTGCACCGCCTTCTCTCTCTTGCCTGTTTCCCCCTAGCTACGCCTACTCCTCGCCGACCAGCTGGCTTTGTCCATTTCATGAGTGCAGACACCTCCAATTTTCTCTCACATGCTTCCATTTTGCAATTTAATTTACTTTAGGCAAATGACTCACACACACAATCTCAAGTCCTGGCCTTAAATCCAATCCTACAATTTTGAAAGGTCTAATTTGATACTTTCAACGTGGCTGTCACCTCCGACTCAGCATTTCTGAAGATGCTCTTGCTTTCTTCCAAATGACATTCCCTTCAGTCTTTCCACCACCATCACCAGACAAACGCCAAGTCTTTGCTTTCTCCCTGCTTCTAGGCCCTACCTCTAATCTCAGTGGGGGTGACACAGTTTTTTTTGTCCTCCTGCCAACACGGCCCCCTTTCTCCTGCAGGCAGTCATGATTGCTTGTTTATCACAGAAGTCATCTGATGCCTCTCTGTACATCTAGTCTCTTCACTGGCCCCTCACCCAGACATCCAGGCCAGATTATCTGCCTAGAACACCTCTTTCCTCATGCCAGCGCTCTGTGCCAGAACCTTCCATGGCTTGTATCTTTTTTCTTCCACCTGGCTGTCAGGAATTCTTCCTTGGAGAGCTACTTAGAGAGATGCTATTGGAGCCCCCTCTGTAGGGTGATGGTGCCAAAGGATGTGAGTTGCCCCAGCTCCTTTATACGTGGTCAGGTACAGAAGCCTTCTTCCCATTAGACCATCCCTGGAAGCTGAATCCCATGATGAGAGCCCCCATAGTGATCTCAGCTACAGACTACCGCCCTTCCTATGATGTCCTGCCCTGATAATGAGGCCCCTATCCCCTGGGCTTTCCATGTGCCCCACTTTTTCTGGTCTCTTCTCTAACTTCTGACTTTCCGTGTCAACTGCCTGGACAGCAAGTGGATCTCTCAGCCTTTAGTTCTACATCTAATATCCTCCAGCTGCCAGTGAACGTTCCTTGGAATGCAAGCCTGTATCAAGATGACCCTCCTTCCGGGAGGTATAAATTCTCATTGTTGCCCTGGCCCCGAATGCCTGTATCTGTGGAATGAGCTCATTTTATGGATCACCACATTGTTCCAGCTGCTTCTCTCTGCCCCACATTGACCCAGCTTGGAAATGTGTCTGTTTTCTTTGATTCGTGATCTTTGAGCACAAAGCAGACTTTGATATCAATTCGGAAGGGAACTGTGAAGGTGGTTATTTACACTGAAGCCTCCATATCTTCAAATTAAACACTAGATATTTTGGTTCTGAAATGCTTGTTGGCCATCTGCTCCCAAGGCTGTTTTGAAGGCTTGTTTATCTCTATATAGCATCCATCCTCACTCCTCACGCCAGATTGAACCCCTAGACCTTGAACTCTTCTTGCTCTGTTTATGCAGGGCTAGATAGAATGTGCTAGGGAAAGAAGCTCCCCTTTGCCCCGGGTTAGCCATATCCATCTGATCCTCAGCAAAGCTAGAGCTTTCATTTAACCAGCCATACCTTCCTTAGAAAACTCTGTACTTTAAACAAATATCCCCCCTAAGTCCCCTTCCTCCCACTCAGCAGCTCTTTCTTAGGTTTGGGGACTTACTCCTTCCAGTCCCTTCCCTCTTAACCCTATTCCTGATCATTCCAGCCTGGCTTCCACTGTGGCTCTTAACATCATCTGCTGCCTGGATTCCTTGCTGCTGCCAATTGTGAGAATGTTTTGGGAGTTGGAAAATTCTACATACACCTGGGAATTTGGCTTCCTGAACCTCTTCCTGCTCTCAGGCTCTGCATGTCTGAGGCAAGCTTGCTGGTAGAGGGGAACATGCCTTCTCACCCATAAGTGTATTTCTCTCTGATTAATTTACTGTGGTCAAGAGCAACACAGTTCCCTGTCTCTGGCACCTACCATGCTATGTCCCTGGCAATGGGCTTGCACAATGAGCTCTCACCACTGTGTCCCAGGCAGTGATTTTTCCCTGCAAGACACAGTGGCATAGGCTTTTTAGGGTCCTGGGGATTTAGCGAAGAGGCTTCTTTCAGAGTGCTCCTATGACATAAGCCTATGTGTTTGCCTTGGATTCAAAACAACCATCTTCTTGGATGAGCTCATCAGAAAAATGGCCACCATCTTTGGAAGGCCAGTGACACTTTCCCCTTTCACTGAGAGTACTGTCTTGTACAGAATGAAAGCCCATGGGGTCTGAGATGTTCCCCCATGTCATCGGCCTTAAAGTGAGCATTTCTGGCTGCTTATGTTTAGAAACTGGTGGTCGTATTGCAAAGTGGGCACTTACAAATTGCATAGTGGGGCATGTTCCATCCACGTAACCAATATGCTGTAGGGAGGTTATTGCCTCTGCCCATACCTGGGAGACAGTGATGCAGGCTCTAAGGCTCTCCCTCCTCTCCCTTGGCTCGTGAATAACGGTGGGGAGGCCTAATCGGTAAAAGGTCATGTGCACAGCTAGCCATGCTTCTCATCCTATGAGGAGGAGGGAGGCCCTCGTCCCAGACCTTCATAGGCAGCTCTGTATTTTGTGACATGTTTGCTGTTTAGAGCCCTTGATGTTCGTTCATGGATCTAAGAAAAGATAATCAATGGGCGAGGAGGGAGACAGGCACAGGAATTTTCTGTCTCTTCAAATATAGCCACTTGTCCAATGAAGGGAAGAGAAGTGATTTCCAAAATCAGGGACTATGTGATCTTGCCAAGGCAATGACGCTAACACAGGGGACAGACATGTTCTTCTCTTTGAGCCACTCGTTCCATGAGACACAGCAGCAGGTGCCTGGGCGCACAAGGCCCAAGGGGAATGAGGCTCTGCCCTCAGAGGGTTCACGTATGATGGGGACACAAGGATGTAAGGGGATCACTGTGTCTGGCTGGAGTCCCTAGGAAGAGTTCGTAAGAGCAGTAAATTTTTAGTTTAATACTTATGGATGAGATGAACTTTTCTCAAAGAGAAGGTGGTTCTAGTGACAGAAACAGAATGTACAAAATTGGACAAGCATGTGGGCCAGCAGTAGCCTCTGATGAGGAACCGAGGCAGTAGCCTCTGAAGGGGAAAAGGGGGACTGGAAAACACTATGGAAAGGACTGGCACATGGTTGGGCAATGAGGAGGGACTGAAGCCTTTAGGCTGAAAGGCAAAGTCAGATGTGTAGGTTAGAAGGACAACAGAGGAAGGGGTGGGAGCTGAGTTAGAGCCCAGGATGGAGGCAGTTGTAATTGCCCGGCCCAGAGGTGAGGAAGGAAAGAAGGGGACACTATATATGAAATTGACCCCATGGGGCCTGTTGACCCCCAGATGTTGTGGGAGAGAGAGGGCAGTGCCCCGGGCTCCAGTTTGGATGGCTGTCTGGCCTGAGCTGAGACTTGGAGGAGAGAAAGTGTGGTGCCCTGGGGAAGCATGCTGGGAATGGAGAAGGGATTTCCACTCGGTGGGTGCATGGTGTAGAAGGGAACGTGTCTGGACAGAGAACAGGGGGCAGATCTTGGAGGGTTTTACATCCTTGACTAGAAAAGTATGACATTCATTCTGTGGGTTCTCAAGCACCACTGAGGGGTTTTAAGTAGGAGCAAAATGTGACTGGATGCATGTTTCTGAAGTAGGGCTGAGTTCATAGGTGATGGCGGATAGGGCTGCTTTAGAAGGGGTATAGCTTGAAGAAGAGGGTTGAGCCTGAGCTCTGTGGATGTTCTTGTCTACGATGTGATGTAGGGGGTTTGGGGAGAGAGAAACAATGAGATAACTGCTGAAAGTCTCGTGTGGTGACTCTGCAAAAGAGAGAGGGGCATGGGCTGTGTTGGTAGCCAAGACCTCGGGACTGGAGGCAGGGAGGGATGTAAATATAATGGGCATATGGGAGGTGGAGAGTTGGGGTAAGGTGACTAACTCGGGGACTGGGCCTTCTTCTCTGTGACGCACGGTCTGGAGCCCTTAGAGCCAGCCATTCAGGAGGCTGCTTCACCCATGAGATGGTGGAAGGGGCTAACCACAGCCATGCCCCATGCAGGGTGCTGGTTTTAGGGAGAACATCAAGTCTTTCCTGGGGAATTCAAACATCCTTTGCAGAGGAGGTCCCTCTCAGCCTCCAGGACTGGCCCCGATGGACTTTCCATGCTGAATTCTCTTCCTGGGAAGAATTTGAAATAGAGCAAAGAAAGATCAATGGTGAGACCAAGAAAGCATTGAGGTGAAGATCAATGGTGAGACCAAGAAAGCATTGAGGTGATAGAGATCTGGGGGCAGAGCTGGGGACATGGGAAGGGCTGGGACCCATGTTACTTGGGTTTCCATGTCTCCAGGCCACTGCTGCTCCCGGGCTGAGTGTGCTGTGGCCTCATTTGCTCCTGTTGTCTTTGTAACCTAACTCCCCGTTGGCCAGTGGGCCACTGCAGCTTCCCCGACTTCACTGTGCAACAGACAATGATGTCATGGGCCATGCTTATTTTTAATAGCTCCTTAAAATTCTGGTCCCATCCCAGCACTTACACAGCTATTTCTGCTGAGTGCTTAATCAGTGGGTCCAAGATGTGAGCTGGAGCCATGCACAAAGGAGCAGTCCTGCTTGTTGGCTATTAGATGGGATGTGGACCTCTGCATGCCCCACACCAGCCCATCCTTATACCCGCCTCCCTTTATTGCAGGAGCAACTCAGTGCAGCAAATATTTACCAAAAATCCGCATGTGCTATGGCCTGGCGCTAAAAATGTTCACCCTATTGTTTGTCTTTTAAGAAAATTAGACTCTGGTCTGGGAATGAAGACACACAGCTATTAGAAGCGTCAGGCCCGCCAGACCCCGCCCCTTAATGTCACAACCTGAAATACGACCGAGTGTGGTTTTCTGGGTGCTTGGGCATGACTTTTAGCTAAAAAAAAAAAAAAATGTAGGCACATAACGTGCATTCACACACCACACACATACATTAGATACTTTTTCCTTTTCAGGTAGCGTGACTAGAACTGGAAAGAAAATCTGACCACTCAATGAAAGATGAAGGAAGTCACTGCTGGGATAATGTCAAATTTATGACAAGAGCTGGTTGTCACCTTGGAAAGCAGATTGCCTTGGTCTTCGAAGGCAGAAAGATCAGGGTTCAAATCCCAGCTTCACCAGTTACCAGCTGGGACGTGTGGCAAGTTCATAACCTTGCTAAGCAAGTGTTTACCGGGTGATGACCACTGTTATCAGCACTACCCACAAATCATTGCGTTTAATTCTTACAACACCTGGCCAGGTAGATACCACAGCACTGGCTTTTCTGGATGGTGACGGGGGTTAGAAGTGGTCATGCTAAGAGCACCAACACACCACTTGCAGACCCATGGTAAACACAGCTGGTCTTCACATCACCAGTGTGGGACACAGGACGCACAAGTTCTGACGACGTACCGAGGATGAGCTGCAGGCGGTCTGCCCCTGGAGCCTGGGTGTGTGGTCAGCTCCAGGACTTGGGAGTCTGTCCAGCTCGGTGCCCTGAGGGATGGTGGCTGCTGGACCAGTCTGCTCAGGCTGTCATAGCAGAATGCCTCTGGCTAGTGGCAGAACAACAGACATTTAGTTTTTTTACAGACTGGAGACCAGAAGTTCAAGATCAAGGTGCAGGTGGATTGACTTGTGGTGCATTGCCTTCTCACTGTGTCCTCATGTGGCCTTTCCTCCATGCACTCGGGCAGAGAGAGAGCGTGCGCTCTGATAACTCTTATTTTCTTATTTATTTAAATTCAATTAATTAACATATAGCTTATTGTTAGTTTCAGAGGTGGAGTTCAGTGCCTCATCAGTTACATATAACACCCAGGGCTTGTTATATCCCATGCCCTCCTGAATGCCCGTCACTGGGTTACCCCATCCCCCCAACCCCTCCCCTCCAGCAGCCGTCAGTTTGTTCCCTAGAGTTAAGAGTCTCTCATGGTTTGTCTCCCTCTGGAGACAAAATCCCATGATTTTGTCTTCTTTTATTTTTCCCTCCCTTCCCCTATGATTCTCTGTTTTGTTTCTTAAATCCCACATATGAGTGAATTCCTATGATAACTGTCTTTCTCTGATTGATTTATTTCACTCAGCATAATACTCTCTAGTTCCATCCGTGTCGCTGCAAATGACAAGATTTCATTCTTTTTGATGGCTGAGTAGTATGAAAGGATACAAACATAGTGATTTGGTCCCTCTTTTTAGGAGGACACTGGTCTGATTGAATTAAGGCCACACTGTTATACCCCCATTTAACACAATCACCTCCCCAGAAGCCCTATCTCCAAACATACTCACAATGGGGGTTAGGACTTCAATATATAAGTTTTAGGGACAACAAACATTCAGTCTAGAATACCTACTGGTGTCAAGGACCAGATCAGCAGTCCTCCGCAGGCTTTGCCTCTTCAGTGTAAAGTAGCGGTTAAGGGCAGGGATTCTGGGGTGTCTGGCTGGCTCAGTTGGTGGAACACGGGACTCTGGCATTGTGAGTTCAAGCCCCATGTTTGGCGTAGAGATTACTTAAGGAAAAAAAGGGCAGAAGGTCTGAGGCCAGACTTGCAGGGTTTGTATCCCAGCTCTACCACTTACTCTCTGAGTAAACGTGGCCCAGTTTGTTAATCTTCTTGTGCCTCAGTTTCCCTCATCAGTGAGATGAGTATGTCAGTACTATAGTCTTGTAAACGAATTGTGTGGATTACATGAAATAAAGTGTACAAAGCTGTGAGTGCCCAACTGGGCACACGGTGAACACCGCAAATACTTATCAAACCCAAACGCAGGGGAGTGGGTCATTACTGACTCACATCTCTTTTGACTGAGTGTTTGCCCAGCCTGTGGAGCTGCTTGGCTCCATTTTAGACTGTGTATGTGTGTGTGTGTGTGTGTGTGTGTGTGTGTGTGTGAGAGAGAGAGAGAGAGAGAGAGAGATACAGATGAATTTAAAGACACAAGGGTTTTTTATTATTATTTTTTAAGACACAGGCTCTTTCCTCAAGAGCCTACATCTTTCATAGGGCCATTTATATCCAGGAAACTATGAAAGGGGAACGAGAACACAGCATCTAAGGCATTTCCCTAATGTCACATCCAAGGGCTTTCTAACTTGGTGAGGCCACTCTTGCTTGCATTTCCCTGGGAACAAAGTTCAACAGGGTCCACTTACGGTTACAGCTCAAGCCATCTTGTGTTGACTCCCCCTGCTGGGATCCTGTGACCCAAATCCTTCCTTTAAAGGTTCTTGGTGGAGCTTTTCTGTTTTGCCCTGTTGTTTTGGTATTGACTTTTGCCTGTGGCTGCACAAAGACAGTGCATTTCTATTCTAAAAACCTTTCAAGGGATGAGGCCCTCCATGTCTTCCCAACTTTCTTTCTTATGAGGCCCACGGAGCAGGGCTCCTCTGTGCTCACTGCCCGTTAAAATCCTTCTAGTGCTTCTGGTCATTGACCTCACTTCCTCTTTTCCCAGGAGTGAAAACATGGGGCAATGGTGTCTTTTGCTTCTCATCCCACCCCTTACACACCCGGGTAGCTTAGTCCCCAACAGGCTTATTTCCCATTAAAACCTGAGCCCATGTTACGCATCTGCAATGGGCTGGGCATCATGCTAAAGGATGGGGATACAGACCTGAGGTAGCAGCCCTTACTCAGAATCTCATGGGGAGACAGATACAGAAGACCATGACAGGCCCTACATTGGCTGCTACGGGAAGTTGCGTGTGGGGAGGGGAGCCTGACGAGACCAAGCATTCAAGGATGCCTTCTGGCAGAGCTGATGCCTGAACTGAGTTTTCAAAGAAGACCTGTGGTTTGGTAGCCATGGAAAGGAGTCATGGCAGAAGTAATCATAAATAAGAAAGTGTGGAAGCCTGGGAGGTTCATCGGGCTGAAGTCAGAGTGTGTGACAGGAGGAACAGGGGAGGCTGGAGAGACGGGCCCAAACTTCTGTTTATTACTCACAGTTAGGAAGACAGTGTTCTGTTCTTATTTACAGGTGAGGCAACTGAGAAGTTGCCTCTGGTCACAACATTGGGTCATGGCTGAGCTGTGTGGAGACCAGGGACATAAATCCAGATGGAGCATAAACCAGGATCGAGAAGCAGGACAAAAAGGGGATTTTCGCTGCTTCTGCATTTCCACGTTTTTCTGGGCAGTCTTTCTTCCCACCTTACTTGACTTGCTTGGCTTGGAAACCTTCCCCCTGTTCCCTTCTGACATACACATTTTCTCTGTAAACTGCTTCTGGGAAAGCATGAGCCATCCCTTTCTCCTCTAGCTAGTCTCAGGAGCTGCAGGCAAAGGCACTAGATATTTTCAGTGGAGTTACTGCCGTTATTGGGCTCTAGCTCAGCACCCATCCTCTGGATAAGCTGTAAAATTAAGTTCCTAACTGTAGTTCCGTGCTAAGAATTCCCCCTGAAGCTAGTCAGTCTCAAGGGTAAATGTGCACCTCGAATGTTCGAGCAAGACGTCTAAGTGCCTCTGTGTTCTAGGAGCTGTGCCGAGAGTCCGGGGTACACAGATGAGTGAGGCACATTTACTTCTCTCAATGAATTTATAGACGGACCCGCAAACAGATCATACGGAATCAGATGGCCGTGGGTAAGGCTGGGCGGCCCAGGTGGCATGGGTTCTGGATTTTGCACAAGTGGCCCTGGATGACTTTTCTGCTGTTAGGTTTCAGCATCGCTGCTCGAATGGCTGGGAAAGAATCGTCATTCAATTCTGATTCCTTCTCACTGAAGAATTACACACACATTCTTCACTTGAGATGATGAATGTTTAAGCTCCAAAATAATTCCCAGCTTTAAAAATATTGCTAGTTATTACTTCACGTTCACTCAGATCCACGTATCGAGTAACAGGCTCTACTCTCCATCTGGGTTAACTGCTCCGACAAGCTCATGACATCCCTATTACTACCCCATTTCACAGACGATGATTCATGATATTAAGTAACTTGCTAGGAAATGTTCCTGATTCAAGCCCCTTTATCACCCTGACCAAGGCCCTCATCTTCCTAGAGTTTCTCATCTCAGTGCTGTGACTCCAGGCCAACCACTCCCATCTCTTTTCTGCCCCAGGGCCTCCTGGGAAGATGCGCCGAGGAGCCCGCAGGTTGGCATTGTGACAGAGGAGCAGCAGTTGGGCTGGAAAGCAAAGGGCCAAGCCAACCACGTAGAGGGGATCCAGTGACCCTCAGCTTCCCGCCTTCACCAGCCCTGCCAGCCCTGTTTGTTGTCTTCCCTGTTTCTGTATTTACATTCCACCTTGTAATTAAGCAATCAGCTTTTTCTCAGTGATTACTCATGATCTCAGCTGGCAAAGGTCCCTTGATCTTTGGCTCTGTGCCTTCCCATCAGAGTGTCACCCAGCGCACGTGTTAATCGCCCAGAGCCCCCGCTGCCCTGCTTGGCATGCTCGCTCTGGAGCCAGCTCAAGCCATGTGCCCTCAGTGGCAGCTGCCCCACCTGGCCTGGCCAGGGTGACTGTCACCTGAAGTTTCTCCATGGGACAGTGGGGTTTTGTAGTATTTTGCTGAGATCTGCCCGTGCCCGTTGAATTGGAGGCGAGGGCGGCCCCCTCCTGTCCCTACTCAACAGGGACAGCACTGTCAGCCCTTGAAAGAAGAATGAAGCCCACCTGGGAGGAGTTCTGCACACAGGCTTCCCACCAGTGTGTCCTTGCAGCACCTGCTCTGTTGCTGGGCAAAGAACACGAGAATGGATGGTGCCAAGTGAGCCCCTGAGAGTAGACTTAATCAGAGTGGTCCACCCTTGACATTTACGAGGCGGCTGAACAAACAGTCTGCAAGCTCAGAGCCGAAGTTTCTCACCTGCTTACTAAACAACTGCAAGGTGGAGGGTTTTTAAAAATATATATATACTAAAGTTTATAGCGCGAATATTTTATGGCTGCAAAAGCCATTTTTCCCCTCTCGGTTCTATTTCTTTCCTTTCTCTTCTCTCTTATCTGTACATTTCATTCTCTGCTTTGCCAGTGCCGTGAGCTTCCATCCCTGGGCTTTCTCTCCTCCATCGCCCTTTGTCATCATACTTTGACAATCCCTCCATCCTTGTATGATCGAGGCAGTGGTTCAGTTGGCTCCCGGTCTGCTCACAGGAGGGGAGGCGCTCTGATAGAGAAGAAAAGCGACAGGAACAACGGGGTATCTGAAGACTCATTGCCAGGGTCCAGTAAGCTCCTTGAGGACATAATTTATTTCTCAGTATTCTTTATCTTTTTTTCCTTCCCTCCCCTGTTACTAGTATTTCATACATGTACATTTAATCAACAGAAGGGTGAAGTCAGAAGCAAACTGGAGCTCATGTCTCGTGTTGCTTGGTACCTGCATTTGTCATCTCTGAAAGGAAAATCACCAGTGATTTTGCAGGTCCCTTATCATGTCTGAGGTTTGCTTGTGGTTGAGCAAAGCAGTCAGTGAGCAGGAGTTTGGGACCTTTCCTCTTCTATGCAGATGAGCAAATCCTACAGCCTGATGAGGTCTTTTGCTGGGCTCTCTGATCGGCCTTCAGTGAACTCCTCGCCTGCACGCCAGTCTGATCCTGTCCCCAGTGGCAGAGGAGGAGGAGGGAAAGGAGTGGGGAAGGGCAAAGTGAAGGGTGATTCAGGGGGAACCAATGAGTCAAAATTCCTCTGGAGAGAGGACATAGTATGTGAGGCAAGAGAAAGGCCCACACAGCTACCCAATCAATTAATATTTCCTGAGCATCTACTATTTGCCAGGCACAGTGGTCAGTGTTGGGAATACAATGGGGCAAAACCAGTTCCAGTGCCGGCTGTCAGGAATGAGTCTTCTAATTTAGGGCAGAGTTGCTGATTCTTTAATGTACACACAGATCTGGGGATCTTGTTGTTGTTAGCGTTCTGACTCTGTAGGTCTGGGTGGGGCCGGAGATTCTGCATCTTGAACAAGCTTTGAGGCGGTGCCCATGCTCTTCGTCCAAGGACAACAACACATTGAAGACCAGGGATCAAGAGAAGAAGGCAAGTCTTGTAGGAGCTGAAAATCCTGGAGGGAGAAGGGAGACCCAAATGGAGTTAGTAGCCAAACTGGACAGGAGAACAGTTTAGAACAAAGGGAGTGGTAGGCATTTGAGGAATCAAGGAAGCAGTAAAAAGAAGTGGAGGAAAAAGGCAGAGATTGATTGAGAAGGGAACATGGAAACAGATTTTGGCAGTAGGAGCAGACCAAGAGGTAAAAAGTATGAGTTCTAGGGCTGCTTTTCCTCCAGAAGTAGACTCACCATACTAGCCAGCCCAGGATGGACAAGGCAATCAGCTGAAGCCAGAGGAACTAGGAGGTCAGGAATGGAAAGGCCCTCTGAATTTGGGCCTCCCACATTGGAAGAAGAAGGAGGGAGACAGAAGATGCGAGTCAGTAATACCGAGCTAATGTGCACCAGCAGTAGGGGAGAGCTAGTAGAGATGAGTGAAAAGTACCAATTATAGAGAGAAATGATGCATTCTTCTATTGTTGTGGAGATCTTATAACTCCAGGTAGGTGAGCAAAGGCTAAATCGTTCTTAAGGGGCCCTACTTAAATGAAGAGATGGGAACAATTTGCCTTCAACCTGATAATATACAGTTGCTATGTAGATGGCCCTTTAGGATGGCTAAGGGTCCTTGAAAACAGTACTCCCTTGCACAGTTGAAATATTCAGCTTGCAATTCAATGTCATACGTTCTGATGTCTGAGTGCATGAGGGTCTCTTGAGTGCCCGTCCCTATGACTACCATCTCTGGCAGAGTGGCATGGTTGAGCTGATCAATGTTGGTTCCAGGAATGGGTTCCCCAAGGATGGCTCTGTAGGTATCTTCCCCCCCCAGGGTTTCCTCTCCCTATCTCACTTCCTCCCTGCCTTGGCCTTCAGTGGGCCCTGCCAGCCAACAATAACACAAGGATGAGATGCGGGGTCCTGTGTCTGGTTGTCGATAATCAGAAAAGCCTATTCAACCAAGCATGGGGTCAGTGGCTTGGAGGCTCTGTCACCTGAACTCTGTTGCTGTTGAGAAAGCACATCACTGAGATGAGGAAAGGAAATACCATCTGTTTGTGTCTGTGCCTGACCAGTCTTGTCTTCCTGGAGCCCTGTGCTCTCTCCCTCCCTCGCCTCACAAGTGGATTTTCTCAGGATCTCTTGCTCTCATGATGCTGTTGTCAACAGAAGGAAATAGCAGGCAGGGAGGGAAGAGGCCAGGGGTTTACTGTGCTGGCTGTGAGGCATGTGAGCCCTTTGGTGGCTCCTGAGACAGGTCTCCCACAGAGCAAGAAGCTGGTAGGCCAGCTTTTCTCCATTCCTTACAAGAGAGAGGAAACCTGCCAGAGGTAGGTTAGATGTGAGGAAGGGATTCTGTAAGAGCATGAACTGTTGGGACTGTGACTGGCCATGAGAATACCCCAGGGGTCTAGAAAGATAGGGGGAGTTTTCATTTCTCTTGGATGCTGGAGTGTGATCCCATGTAGAAGACACTGGAGTAAACTCCCTCCTTCTGATGTTGGGTTTGTCCTCCCTGTGTCATTTGGGTATGACCAGAGATGTTTCACCAGCTGTGGGACTAATGGAGACCATGCTCCCATGTCAGAGGCTTGCCCAAGTCAGGCCTTGGCCTCCCAGGTATGGAGAAGCATTCCCCGTGGGACCCACAGTAGTAGGAACCTGGTCCTGGGCACCATCCTAATGTGCCTTCTCCGCCAGCTGGTGAGGTGGGATCATGGGTCCCAGTGGTGGCCTCCCTGGGTTTGGGGGCCAGCTGGCCACTGAGAATAATCCTCCTTTGTCACTGCTGATGACTCCACTTCTTCTCCCAAGGAACCCAGGATAGTGGTCCACCAACAGACACAGGATTCCCTGTGTCCATGCTCCAGGCTCTGAGTTAGGAATTACTGGGCCACAGAGGACCATGAGACCTCATTCTTATGGGAGCACATCAAGAAATATTTGGCCTACTCAAAAAGACCAGAAATACCCAGTGGCAGACAAAAAGTAACCTGCCAAAGATCAGGAGTGCCACACAAGGACAAGATGCTGCAGCATCTGAGTGATGAGACTGAGTGAGGAGTGGAGCCAGCTCTGGTAGGAAGGAAGCAGATGCTCACTGGGGTCATTACACTTCCCTTGTATAAACCAGCTGTCAGTCTGGGGTCTCCACATCTCTTGAACTGTAGACGAATTGCTTTGAATAGGTCTCCAGTTACAGGAATTATTAAAGTTAAAGCCTTTTCTATGATTTTGACTAATCTTAGAAGCAGTGGATGGGTAGACTTTTAGCAAAATGAAATTTATGGTGTCCTTGCTTCCTTTGCCTGAAAGATTTCATCTTTCCAGAAGGATATCTCTGTCCCTCTCCATGCCAACCCCAATGTGAAACTTAGATCTTTGTAAAGATCTTTCTCTCAAACCAAAAAGGGCCACTCTTACTAAGTAGTATGCTTTTGGGTAGACTGTACTACAAGTCTTAGAAACACCACCAGGCAGGATAGACTTCTGCCATCTTTGGGCTCCCTTTCCTCTCCTCCTTGCCAAACCCCTCTCTGTCTCTGCCTCTGAGGGCTCCAAGCCACACCTTCATCCCTCCCCTTCCTTAGAGCCTGGTGCTATTGGATTTCCAGGACATGGGGAGAAGAGCCTCATTCTTGTCATAAACACTGGTCAGATTATATTCCCAACAAAGACCGTTCCCAACAAAGTTTCTGAAGAGAAACTTGGCTACCAGCTATTATAGGAGTGTAAACTTCCCCATTTTGCTACCTTGTGGTTGGACAGACTTGGACACCATCCTCTTTTCATAAATAAGGAAGGTGAGACTCAGACAGTTGAGTGAGATAAGAGGTGACAGCTGTATCGTGTCATCAAAAGACAAGTTTCAGATCAGGCGGAATTAGTTTAAATCTTAACTCTGCCCCCTCACTAGTTGTATGACCTTGGGTAGATTACTTAGTCTTTGGTTTCCTCCTCTGTAATTGCTACCTAGCCATCTTATTGGGAAGATAGCTAAGATAATGTATGTGAGAATGTCTCCAATGCCTGGCATAGGAGAGGGACTCTGCTCATGGAGTGCTTGGCCTGGAATTATGGACTGGTGGTGGCAGACAGGTCTCCTGATGGCCAGGACACTGTCTGATGGCGGCATCCCACTGTGTCCGTCAGGGTCAACCAGACAGATCAGCAGGAGACTAAGTGAACTTATTGTAAAGAATTGGCTTGTATAATTGTGGGGCTGGCCAGGTAAATCTGAAATCCAAGAATACAGGCTGTCAGGATGGGCATGCTGGAATTCTCAGACATGGCTTGGAGCTGCTGTCAACAGGAGGAATTTCTTTTCTGCTGAGGAAAACCCAGCTCTGCTCTTAAGACCTGTCAACTGATTGAATCAACACCCCCTGCCCCAGCTCATTAAGAGTAACCTGCCTCTTTTGGGGTTAAGTGATGATGGACATCAATCACATGTGCAAAATATCGTTACAGCAACACCTAGGTTGAATGAATGATTGGAGACTGATACGTGGCCAAGTGTGACACATCAAACCAGCCATCAAACTCACTCACCCGAGAGCTTCCTGAAGGCAGGAGCTGAGATTCTGTCTCCGCATTCAGGCTGCTGCTAGCAGGTGCTCAGTGTTTGTTGAATGAATGTATCAGTGGAGGTCAGGTTATAGAGTCTCTTGAGGACCCTCCTAAGGAGGTTGAATTTTAGCCTAAAGGCAATGGGGAGCTATTGCAGGATCTTGAGCAGGAGCGGAAGGGATGCTGATTACGCTGAAGCCCTCTGCCAGCAGACAGCTCCTCTCCGAGGAAGGGAGGAATAGAGTCTGTGCCCGCGTTCCTCGTGGGTGGATTGCTCCAGCTCGGGAGACATTTCTCTTGAGTTCTTTCTAAAGGGTAGAGACTCCCTGGAGAATGTGTTCCAGACAGACCGCTAAATATAGTCCTCTGCCTTTTTACAAAAGCAAAGCCAGACCATGATATTTTACCCTAAAATGATGCCCAGGCTTTGGAGGAGAGTGTGTCCCCTCAAACGTGACCCTGGTGGCTCTTTTCTTTGAGACTAGTACTTGGGGAGGGGGGTAGTTGATCCTTCCCACTGGTGGCTGGATCGTGACTTGGACAATCACATGTGGAGAGGAAGCAAGAGCAGATGTCAGCCTGACTGGGGTCCCTGTCCTAAGGCTTCTGTCCCAGTAAAATTAGCCATGCCGCAGTAGACACGAAATGAGAGCTTGTCACATCTTGATTAGAAAACAAAGAACACGATATCTCATTTACTGCTATGCATCCAGGCCGCTGCACGGCTTCCACTGCCTCAAACCCTGAGCAAAACCCCATTAGAAAACTTCCTATGGCCCGGCCAATGTAGGGGTACTTCTGGCAGAGCTGAGTCCTATGTGCTCTTGCTGATTTTCCCAGCAAAGCAAGCTCATCTGGCCCAGGATGGAGCCAGACCAAAGGGCCATCTGCAACCTCGAACATGGAGAAACGTATTTGTTTATTCTTTCAACGCTCTGATGGGGGAGCTGGCTCCTATCCCCTCCCCTCACATAAAGACCTCATTTTTGCTTTTGAAAGGTCTGAGTATAATTTTTAATCACATCATTGTTGTAATCCTGAATGAGATTTTGGAGGGTTTTCCTGCTGCTTTTGGGATTCCTTGAAGATGTGTGAAGATTCCCCATTGATTCTAGAGATGTGTAGAGTAGAGCCTCACACATGCCAATTGTACTGAGCCCAAGGACCAAGAGCTCTGCGAGAGGTGGTTCAGTTCACCCTGTGGGCCAGGGCTGCTCCAAACTAAGTGAATTTAGTTCTGATCAGTTCAACCAATGTTTATTAAATCCCTCCCATGTCATTCTTTGTGCATAAAAGGGTGAGTGGGGCATGTCCTCAAGGGACACTGCTATGTTGGGTAGACAGACCATGATAATAAGGGATGATCCAGGCAACACCAAAGATGTGTCCAGGATGCCAAGTGAACCTGGAACAAGGCGCTGCATTCACTGTGGCTGGGACAGGATTTCTTAGGTGGAAATACCTAGACTGAATCTTGAAGGATGAGAAAGACTTTCCACGTGAAAAGAGGATGAAGCAAAGGAGACAAGAGAAGGGTGTTCAGAGTAGAGGGAATAGAGGATGCAAAGTTAGAGAGCTGAAAACAGCCTGGGATGGGGCAGGAGACAAAGACCAGATTGGTGTCACTGTGAGGCAGAGTGTGAGAACACATGGTAGGTGTCCTGGCCTTTGTCTGGGAGAAGGGCTGGTATGGTCAGACGGCTTCACAGATAGCTCTGTCTGCTGCAGGGACCATGCTGTGCAAGAAAGCAAAACTGGAAGCCGTTAGAACAAACCCTAGAACAAGGACACAAAATAATGTGTCCTTGACCTTGGGGAAGAGAGGACAGATTAGGGAGGTGTTTGAGAGAAATCATCAGGATTTGAGAATTTGGAAACCATTTCCTTAAACATTTTGAAGCAGGACCCCTGCTAGTGTGAAGTTTTTTCTCCTATCTCGCCTAGCTCCTTCCTGATGGAAGGTAGGCAAATTCCCTAGCACAGCCTCTTTCTTTCCAGCGAGTGCTGCCTGTTTGCTGTGTCAGGGAAGTCTAGAGCTCAGAGCCTCAGATGCAACCTCCATGTCACTCTGTTGGATCAGATGCTTGTCTCAGATTCACTGGAACTCAAATAGAATGTGCTAACCATAGTTCATGAGGGAAACCCTGGTTTTGGGCCTCTGAGAGCCCTGGACTTCTCTCCCAGGCCTTTCATCCCTATCTGGCATCCCAGCATTGCCTTCTGCATCTCAGATGAGCTTGCCTACGGGTTCCCTACAGGGTCAAGAGGGAGCAGTAGTCACTCAGATGATTAACAAGTCTAAATTGGGGTTCAGGAGCCCCAGTTAGCATATGACTGGCAACGTTCCCATGCATGCTGCAGGTCAAGCTCTTGCCCTTGACCTGTTTGATGATCTGTTTGATCATCTGTCAGGGGAGCTGACCATAGTCTCACTGCATGATTCTCACTGGAATCTGAAGGATCTGGAATGTGCCTGGAGAGGGCTAGTGCCTAGGTAGGGTGAGCCACGTGGCGTGGGCTTTGGGGGCAATGGGCAGAATTTGACCACTTTCCGTTCCATGCCCTAAAGAACCTCTCTGTGTCTCTCACATTCTTGGGAGGCCCTGGAGTGGAAGGTGGGGGTGTCCAAGTAAAGCACTGTCTGAGATGCCCCTCATCTCCAGACAAGTGAAAGAAGGAGGAGTAGCTTTTCCCCGCCTGCTGTCCCCAGCCCTGAGAAGGAGGTCACGGCCTTCTGAGTTCACCTTTCTTCTCTTCTCTCAGAAAACACCTCCCTCTTACTCTTGGGAAGAGGTGGATGGCTTCTTGCTTCCAGAGCTGTCATGACAGGTCCTGTCATGTGCTAATCCAGAGCCCTGGGCCGGGAGCTACTCATCATCCCAGGAGGCTTCCAATGAGATAGAAAGTTAAAGCTTTATGGAGGGAGCCGGGCTCTAAGCAGGTACTTCATGCCGCTCTTCACAGCCAAACAGTAAGGAAATGGGGCTTCTGAGAATTTCCTGGGAAATCTAAAGCTCCTTTTAAATAGCAAACAGGCATTCTGACGGTGGGGAGGGCACTCTTCAGTTGCTGTGTTTCCTTTAAAGACAGTCTCGCTTCCAAGGCATGCACCTGTCCCCTGAACCCAGAGCAGGGGACCGTCCTTACAGGAAACCTCATGTTGGTTTTTAAGCCCAGACCCCCGGCCTCCCCTTGCACACAGTTTGAGCAGGAACGAGATATGTCGAGGAAGCATCTAGTACAATTTCCTTATTCCAGAATGCAGTAACAAGTGCTCTAGGCTTTTCTTTACATTTCACATGCTCGGAGAGCCCCTTGGGAGGCGGGGCCGATAATTTTGGTTTTACCCTCATTTTAAAGATGAAGAAGGTGAGTCAGAAAATGGCAAACTTTGTGTGAAGAGGAGTGGAGTGGGGATGAGGAAACCCAGGCCCCTGTCTTGAGTGTGCTGAGACCTGCGAGTGTCTGACCCCTCTTTGGTAGAATGAATGACCAAGGCGTGAGGTCAGTGGCTTTCAGAATGGAATTCTTGGGACAGTGAGTGCCTCTGTGCCCATAAGAATGTGGAATAGGGAAGCCAGAACTCAAGAATTTCTACACCAGCCTCAGTCAGAGATCTCTACTTTTATCTCTTACATATTGGGGATTCCACGTGGAATTTCATTTGAAAACAGGGTTTCTCAGTTTGAAAGTTTGAAAAACCATGAACTAAATAGTGTCTAAGTTCCCTTCCAAAAGATGTAACTGTCTTGAGTGAGGTCTCCTTGGTCATGATCCTCTGCCCTCTCTAACCTTTCTCCCAGACGGGTCAGGGACCATCGAGCAGGACAGCGTCTCTCCCTGGGGTGGGAGGTCTGCCTTAGGCCAATCACCTTTACTTTGACTGGAAGGATCTCCATCATAGAGATGGAGTGGGGACTGGGGGTTTTCATCTTGGTGTTTCCAGCACCTGTCACATTGTAGGCAGTCCTAAATGAGGGTGGGAGAGCTCCATTCCAAGTAGAAAGACTTTTTAAAGGACCTATTCTCCAAACATTCATTTGTTTTGACCCCAGGTGTCTGGAGAAACCTGTGGAGCTGAGGGAAGGAGTCACTAGGGCACTGTTCTTAAGCTCCAAGATTAACAACTTAACACTAGTTGCTACCAGCCAGCTAGTGGGCTGGGAGTACCATTTGTGACAGATTTCTGCTAGTAAAGGAGATATGAATAGGGTACTGGGTAATGAATAGTGAAGTGGGTGGTCAAGATATCTTCTCATCCCCTGGTTCGCTGCCTTGGGAATCTTTCAACATTTTGCCACTTGCTTTCTTCTCATTTGAATATAAAGGGTGTCAGGATAAATGTGAGATCTAGATATCTTCAGTCATTGGTGACAGGGGGTGAGGAAGTATTATGATTTCCAAATACATCCCTTTACTTACAGTGCAGTTGTTCTCAGTCTTTTTGTCACCACAAAGCAAGGTGGTGATTTTTAGATGCTGGATGTATAACCCCATGGCGCCATGAAAATAAGGATCAGTGGAGTCGCTGAGGGAAGCAGAAGCGCCGTTATGACCTGGGACTGAGTGGTTACCAGAGGCCATTGCTACCAACTCCACCATGGTGCAGTGACAATGACTTCCATGTGCTCTCTTTGTCTTCTGTTGTATCTTTGTATCTTTTGTTCAAGACTCAAAGTCCTGATGGAAAATATGTGATTGGCTGATTCCCAAGTGATTGGATTAAGTCATACAGTTAGTCCCTGGTTGTAAAAGTAGTAGAGTTTTCTGGGCCCCTTGGCTTCCATAATGGGAGGTGGCCAATGAAAATCAGAACCCAAAACTATCCTCTGTCCAGATGTCACAAAATAAGAAAAGTGTAAGTCCATGTGAGGAGTTTGGGACATGTAATGAAACTACCAGCTAATGATTTCTTTTATTCCTGGGCACAGCGTTAGATGGCATTCCCTGTAGTTGGCCCGTGACTGAGTTCTAAGCCATTAATATGAGGAGAAGTGATGCTGTTTCCCAGGCATCACTTCCATGCATGTTATTCCACGCTCCTCTCCCCTTCAGGCTGGCTAAAATAGAGATGATCACCCAACATGACCTTGAAAGCCATATGTTAAGGATGGCAGGTCGAAAAGACAGAACAAGCTTAGGTCTCTGAATTGCATCTTGGAGGAGAGGTGTCTGTCTCAGTTGTTACGGGGAAAAGAAACATGTTCATTATGTTAAGTCATGGAGTTTTGATGTTTGCCTGTTAGAGCTAGCATTACCTTAAATGAATTTTGAGTACCACTAGGAAAAGGACTAGAAGCTGGACAGTAAAGCCATTTACATATCTCTGCCTTGAAGGTAGGCAAGGTCAAGAAGGATGGTTGGGATCAGACTGTAGTTCTTGGAGGCCTAGATATCCAAAAATAAACATAAAAGAAGTTGGATCTTCTTTGGTCATCAAAACACCACTTGGAAGATCGGCAGTGCTATGGGACTGTTAGGTGGTCTTCTGTGGGAAGCTTCAGACGGAATTACTAACCCATCAAGAGTTGCTTTTCTAAGGCAAGCAAGAATATCAGCAATTCACCCATTTGACTTGTCAACTGGAGGATGATCTAATAAGGGCAAAGAGGGCCTACAGCCAGAGCTCTCAAGGAGATGTTTTGAAAATTTGATGTGCCCTTTCCTCACGGGTCCTCATGGGTCTGGCATTCCCTATGCCCCTTGTTCCTGCCTCACCACCACACACGTTATTTTCCCTTCCTGGTCACAATTCCAGAAAGAGCACTGGACTGGGAGTCAGGGAAACTAGGTTCAAGTCCACATTCTGCCACAAGCAGTTGTAATTTTGTCACCTCTCTGAGCTAGAAAAAGAAGGGGTTGGACTAGTTCATTGTTAGATGATTTTTTCCCTCCTACTCTTTCATTCTGCCCAGATGGATTTCAAAATGTGCTTCTGATCTCTTGGCCCCAGAGAGGTAAACAGACAAGCTCTCCTGCTCTGTGTGATACCTCCTCAGGTGCATTGACCCCATGCTTTTCCATAACTCAGTTTATCAGACTTGCCAATGGGCAGTGCTCCCGAGCTCTCCCGTGCTTGGCACTGTGAAGAGTCACAGAAGAGGAAGGCAGCGCTGTCTTAAAAGAGCTGGAATTGGATGTGAGTCTCTTGACTTCTAATTGTAGCTTAGGAGTTTAGGGAATGGGTCGGTATTTATGAGTCTGTCGATTTGGGGGAGGGGAAGAGGGATGCAAATCAATTGGGCAAGAGCGCTGAAACTGAGCCTTCTGGGTCCTCATCAAGTGAGCAGGTGGCTGGGCTTTTGCCTGCGGAGTTTTTTTTTTTTTGTTTTTTGTTTTTTTTTTTTTTTGTGCTCTGAGGACCTCTTTAACTTCAAGTGAGCCTGCGCTTTCATGAAGGGGCCTGGATGGACTTGAAAGGGAGAGCTGAGAGCCTCCGCTGCTAATGTGGGATTGGGGGCAGGGGTAGGAAGCCGAGAAAGAATCAGGTGTTTGTCCCTCCTAGTGGCATCCACCACGCCAGGTTATGTGACCTTATGAGGAAGGGAGGGGGGACATGGAGGCCCCTCCCTTACTCACCGGGACCGTGCCAGCTCGGAGGGAAGAAACAGCTGAGTCTGTCCCCTCTGCCTTCCCCACTCCAGCCTGGCCAGTTTGTTCTTTGGGGGCTCGTCTGCTCCCTTCTGGGGCCCCACTGAGCCCGCTCTTCCAGCTCTGTCAGCTTCTTGGTCAGTCTTAGGGTTACTCTGTTGCAGGAGACTTGGCTCCAGCACCAAAGGACCAGGGTTAAGAATGTGTGTGAATCTTGGTCATGCAGGAAGCAGCCCCAAGCCTCAGCTTTAAAACAACTTGTTTTCAGAATACTCTGTGTGTGTGTGCGCGTGTCTGTGTGTGTATGTGTGCACGCGCGTGCCATGAGGGCGGCCATGGCAGTGGGGGGAAGGGAGAGTGTAGTCCCTTTCTAGGGCTGCTGTCACAAGGTACCACAGACTGGGTTGGGCGGCTTACAAAAACACAAATGTATTCCCTCACAGTTTTGGGGGGCTGGATGTCCAGAATCAGGTGGTCTGCGGGCCCCTGTCTGAAGGCTGTAGGGGAGGGCCCCACCTGGCGTCTGGTGGCTGCTGGCCACCTGTGGCTGCTGGCCACCCGTGGTGTTCCTTGGCTGATACACACCTCACTCCAATCTCTGCCTCCCGTCTTCACCTGGTCTTCTCCCTGCCTGTCTCTGCGTCCAAATTTCCCTCTTCTTAGGAGGACATTAGTCATTAGATTAGTGGCTACTCTAATCCGTCTGACTTCATTTTAACTTGATGGCCCCTGCAAAGGCCCTACTTCCAAATAAGGTCACATTCACAGCTCGTGGGGGTGAGGATTGAACATATCTTTTTGGAGGACACAATTCAACCCACATCAGGAAGGTGCCTGTTTGAGGTTCTCATCGGTTCAAACCTTTGAACAAGGTAGGGCCTGACTCATTGATCTTTTACTTCATGTAAACATCCGGAGTGTGCCGTTTCCTGGCACCGGTGCCCCGTAACTCCTTCTTCAAGGCGTCATTCACAGTGAATCAAGAACAAGAAAATGAGGATAAAGTCACTTTCTTATTTTTTTGCTGAATGGAATTCTTATGAGCACAGATTGAACAGTGAGTGTCTGGCCTTTTGATATGGTCCTTTTTCATTCATTCTTTCTGGTGTTCAATGGGATACTGTGGGTCATTTCATCCACTCAAGAAGAATCTAGTCCCTGAAGACAGGAGCCACTTTTTTTTTTTTTTTCAAGATCTTATTTATTTATGTGACAGAGAGAAAGAGAGAGAGTGAGAGAGTGTGAATGCACAAGCAGGGGAGCAGCAGGCAGAGGGAGAGGGAAAAGGGAGAAGCAGGCTCCCTGCTGAGCAAGGAGCCAGATGTGGAGCTTGATCCCAGGACCCTGGGGTCACGACCTGAGCAGAAGGCAGATGCTTAATCAACCGAGCCATCCAGGCGCCCCGGGAACCCTGTCTTATAGTTCTTGCACACCTTAAGCATGGAACCTAGTGCTAGATGGGCACAGAGTGGATTCTCCATGCTTGCGAAAGGACAGATTTATTTTAAATTCCTTCTGCTCCTGTGCTGCTTGTGTCTTGAAAGTCACTCTCCCTACCCAGAGCGCCCCTTCTGAGTGAACGATGAGGGTCCCGGAGTCTTCATGCCAGATGTGTGACCTTCCTGGGTGAGACCCCTGAGTGGAGTGGGGCTGTGGGAGGGGCCGGCTTGAGTTTGGTCCCATCATCAATATTATGTCGCGCTCCCCAGAGCTCTTCACATCTCCACAGAGACCTCCAGGTGTGCCCTGCTTAGGACTCAGATCAGGAGGCCTCAGCCCTCAGAGTTCCAGGCAAGCGCAGACCCCAGATCTCTGCATTTTATCCATGTCAAAGGGCCTGCTGTGGCTTTGGGATCGGAAACAGAGGTGGGGTGAAGACCTGCTGGGAACTGGAGGTTCCTTATCAAAAGAGAGAAGAAAATAAATAAACAGAACTTGGTAAAGCCTGTTGCGTTCAGCCTTGGGAATGGTTTTGGCAAAGCCAGCAGTCTACCTACATTATAAGCTTTTATCTTATTTCACACATTTTGGGGCATTTCTGATTGTATCAAGGCCCAGACTCTTGCTCTGACCCGTCCCCCCACGCGAGGACAGTGGCTGCTGTAAATATATTCGGAGTGCCTAGGAAAGCTCAATGAGGAGAAGCAAGTGGCTCCTTTCTGGTCCATTACCTGTCCATTACCGGTCCAGACCTGCTAGCTGACTCTGCCCGGGGTTGCTCGTTGGTCCTGCCATCATGCTTCACTCTCATACCTGGGAAAATACACTGCAAGCAAAAATTCAGTTTTAATCGACATAAAAAATTGATAACTTCAGTTTTTATTGGAGTTTGCTCTAGTACCAAGCCTGTTGGTACATCCCATGAAGCAGAGCTCTGAGGGGGTTTGTGACAGGAAGACTGGGGACTAACTCTTGAGGGGAGAGAGATGGAGCCACTCACGCTTAATTCAAGGGCAATGAGCACCCCCAGAATGGAGGGATAATAGACTCTATTGAAAAATAGCCACGGTCTTTCACTTAGATTCCCTTCATTCAGCCGCCGCAGTCTCGTGCCTGGACTGTGGGGTGTGGAGGTTTCCAAACAAGCACTGTCAGTACCCAGGGTCATTTCTAGCTCCTCTGAGGGGCACAAAGAGCCCAGCCTGTCAGGAGCCTCAGGCTGGTGTTGGCTGCTTTGGCGCAGCTTTGCTGACAGGAGCTGGAGGTCTGGGCTGTGGTCTTGGCTTGATAGGAAGCTGCACTGGTCCCATCGGTGGTGGCCTTGATATTGTGGCTCAGCAGTACAAGCCCATTGGGGTTCATGATGCAGCCCTGGGCCCTGTGTTGGCCGTAACCCCTTTAGCTTTTTGGTACCATCTTTGACAGAAGTGGCACCTGGAGGGATTTTAGGGGGACCCCAGCAGTCATGTAGTGACAGAAGTGAGCATCAGTGGCATTGCTGCCATTTGGAGGGCCCTGGAGACACCACCAGAGCGAGCCAAATTCGAAGCGGAAGAAATGGCACAGGTACATAGAGCTAAGATGTTTTCTGGGAATCCTCGAGGCTCCACCGGGCCATGCCTGGATGGGTTGTCGAAGGAATGAGAGTTCCCACAGGACAGAAGAGTGTGAAGTGAAGAGACCTGATTCTGCCCATGGTCACTGTGTCACCCAGGAAGGCTGATGGAAAGCCCGGCTCAGCCTGTAAAGCTGGAGTGTTGCAGCTGGTGACCGGAGGGGACAGAGGCACGTGTCAATCAAACCGATAGCCAGGATTCTCAAAGGGAGATGCTCCTTTTTTTTTTTTTTTTAAGGCAGACTTTCTAAAAATGCAGAGAAGGTGCTGGACATCTCTCCTGATTGCCTGATGGAGAGGACCAGGAGACCCAGGACCCAGGAAGAGATAAGGTGCCGAAACAGAGCCGAGCATGTCACCTTGACATGGTGGGCCCAGCTGATGGCCTCGTCAGAACCTCGGGGCCATTATTTTCTCCCTCTCCCAAGCCCTTGCTCTGCTCTTAACAAACCCCTTTCTTTTTACTTTCCAAAGCCAAAGGAGTATTGGCATGATTTGTTCCCACAACTCAATTTAGTTTCATTCTGTTCAATTCAACAAATATTTATTGAGTGAAGCAGTCCTGAGAGCCTGGAATGCAGAGGACACGTGTATGAGCCAGACACTGTTCTCGCTCCCGGCGGGTCTGTGATTTCTATGGCCATGGAGGCACCATCTTCATCCATGGCGATGAAGAAGACAGGCACAGCCCGCCGACCTAATGCGTACACAGCCGTCAAGGGTCGTCTCCCTCAGAGAAATACTGGGAAAGAGCAGTGGTAACTGAGGAAGTCCCAGCTTCCCTCAAGGAGGCTTGACGAGGACCCTCTCTCTCCCTGCCTGAAGGGGGGAGGGCAGACGAGGCTGACTCTTCTTGCTCTGTCCCTTTGTCCTCGCAGGGTAAGTCAAGGCAGCAGAAGGTTACCAGCAGGCTCGGGTAATCAGGTGATGTTACGGGTTGAACCAAAAAGGTATGTTCAAGGCCTCACCCCAGCTACCTGTAAATAGGACCTTCTGTGGAAATAGAGTCCGAACATTACCAGTTAATCGAGTAAAGATGAGGCGGTGCCTCATCCACTGACTAACGTCTTCCTAAGAAGAGGGCTATTTGGACAGCTGGCATGGAGAGAGGAATTACGTCTGAGGGCAGAGGTAGAGGATGAATTGCTTGCAGCTGCAAACTGAAGAATACCAAGGAATATTCTGGAAACCACTGGAAACTGGGAAGAGGGGATGGAAGATTCCCCTACAGGGTCCAGGGGGAGCACAGCTGTGCTGACACCCTGATTTTGGACTTCTGTGAGAAAATAAAGTTCCCACCCCCAGTCTGTCACGGCAGCCATAGGAAACTTACACAGATGGAATCACCTCATAGAATGGGAAGCCTTAAACCTGGAGCCAGGTACCACTCTTCACTTGACTGAGGGAAGGAACTCACCCAAGGAGTTTAATCCTTCATTGGGATTTCACCGTTGGCACACCTCAGCCCCGCTCTCCTCTCTTGTCCTCAGGACTGTCTTTGTGAGTGTCCCCCTTCGTTTCTTGTTCTTTGGTGGTTCTCCACCTGCAAATATGCCCACAGGGACTGGGCCTTCACCAGGACATGTCACCGCCTCCCCCCCCTCCCCCCGCCAACCCCAGGAATTCATTACTTCATGCTTGGTGTATTTATGGTAAAGTGACATCCTGAGTGAGAGCCTTCAGTGAGACATTTGTGCCTCTCTGCTCTGGGAGGGTGGCTGGGGTGGACATGCACACTCCACGCGTGGCACCTTTGGGCTGTCCCCTGAGTGTCCCCTACAGACCACTGCCTATTTCCCAGTTGCCTACATCTCTCTCTCTCTCTCTCTCTCACACACACACACACACACACACGCACGCTCAGTAGTGCTAAGAACCCCTGTGTTCTCCCAGCTAAGGGTGGCAAACTCTTGGCTTCAGATTCTGCCTGAATTCCACAGTCAGCGCTCTCTCTTGACTTGTCCACAGCCCCGAGCCTCCTGTGACATGAGCAACTCATAAAACAAAACACTGTTAGTGGCAGATTTCAAATGGGGGCTCTTTAGAGTAGAAGACCCTGGCTAAAACCCTGGTTTTGGTCTGTATTCCGCTTGCACATTTCTTCCACTCTGCAAACCTGGGAATGGAGCAGACGCTTGGGGTGGAGCAGGACTGAGAAGTGGGAGATCCTATTATTGGACTTAGTGACCTGGGCATGGAGTGAAATGAAAGTACCTTTTTTTGTCCTTTTTTTTTTTTTTTTTAAACTGTCATTTCTATGTCTCTTTCCCTTCAGGAATGGCGCCGCGCTCAGGTCAGCGACCACAGGACACCATGGCCCAGCTGCACACTTTTCCCCATGGCACAGAATCCCAGAATTGGTGGGCAAAGGATGGAGCGCCCCATCACCGGCTGGTCTGCTGTGGCAAGCTGCCCCTCCCCCAACACCACAGTGTCCTTCCCATCCCCATCCTGCAGCTCAGCTCTGTTCAAATACCTCATTTTCTCTCCTGACCCTTCCTACGAAGCCTCTGCTCATCCTCTTTCTCTCTGCCACCTGTCGGCTGGCATTTCTCTCCTCCCCGGGGGCCATTGGCTCTGTGCCCACACCTTTGCCTGCCTGTGCTTACTGTCTACTCTTTCCTCTTGATACCAGATGATTTAATTTTTGATTGTAGGGCTTTAGATGGGTTTAAAGATGTCAGTTTATCGCTTTTTAGATTACAGTCAAACCTTCTTAATATCTCTGTTGTTGATGCGCCCTGAGCGGATTTGCTCAGCCTGCTGGAGCCCTGGCCCGGCCACTTCCCCGCTCGGCCACTGGAGGCGCCCTTGGTGCTGCCTCGGCTGCCACCAGGCTCCAGACACCAAGTGGGACAAGGGCAGCCTCATGCTCAGGACACGCCCCTGCATCCAGAGCTCTCAAGCTGACTTTTCGGTCTTGTTATCGTAAAGCTGAAGATGGCAGGTCCTGGCTGAGCCAGGAGAATAACAGAAGGTTCCGGGGACCTCTTCTGGGCTGTGATCCCGCTCCCTTGTGGTGTAAAGAAAGTGCGGGTGGATGGGCGCCCGGGGGGCTCAGTTGGTCGAGCATCTGCCTTCAGCTCAGGTCATGATCATGGAGTCCTAGGATCGAGTCCCGCATCGGGCTCCCTGCTTCGCCCTCTGACCCTCCTCCTTCTCATGCTCTCTCTCTCTCTCTTTCTCTCATTCTCTCTCTTTTTCTCTCAAATAAATAAATAAAATCTTTTAAAAAAGGAAAAAGAAAGTGCGGATGGTGAGAGGCAGTGAGGGAGGGGAAGTCCTGCTTCCTGTGGGGGTGGTTCAGGAGCAGCAGGCTATGGCCGGACCCCACGCGCCGAGCGCCCAGAGCACAATACTGCTGTTGGAGTGGAGTTTGGTTCTGATCTTTGTTTTAATCTCTCCTTCCCTCAGTGTTTTCATCTATGAAATGGGGATGATAGTGCCTAGCTTAATAAGACATTATGAAGAATGAATTAAAAAATATATATATAGGAGCACCCAGGTGGCTCAGTGGGTTAAGCCTCTGCCTTCCGCTCAGGTCATGATCCCAGGGTCCTGGGATCGAGCCCCGCATCGGGCTCTCTGCTCAGCGGGGACCCTGCTTCCCCCTCTCTCTCTGCCTGCCTCTCTGCCTACTTGGGTTCTCTGTCTGTCAAATATATAAATAAAATATAAAAATATATATATATTTCATGGACTTTTCTATATTTCTACATATATTATATATTGATGCATATATAAACATATATATGTATGTGAACAACAATATTTGCTGCCTGGTAAATGCTAAATAAATGTTACTTACTATCCTGACTATAATTGTGTAGGAAACACAGCCTTAGAGGCATAGGCTCTCAGGTTCCATAATGTACTTGTTGTGTGAATATGGCCAATTATTTAATTCTATATTACTATCATTTACTATTTATATCAAGCATATATATATATATATATATATATATATATATATATCATATTAGTATCCTTAGGGCTTAGGTGATGTCTTTGAGACCACACACTCTCATGGGGGAAATGGGGTTGGAAATTGCTATTTGTCCTCCTTCAAGGGGTCCAGCAAGAAGTCAGTGGGTTTTGCAAAGGGTTGGCAACTGCGAGGCCGTACTGCTCCCGGCAGGTAGGTGGTGGACAGAGAGCCGGCTGCATGGACCCTGGCCTTTGCCTCTGTCAAGCCTCCCATGCACCTCCAGCACCCACCTGTGCTAGGAATCTAGTGGTCCTAGGGAACCACAGTGATCACCACTAGTCCTTTCCTTTAGGGAGTGAGGACAGACGCTGCCCTCAATGGTTTTCACCCAGTTGTGTCACTTCGAAGAAGTCCTCTCTCTGCTCTCTGATGGGTGGGGTTCAGCCAGATGACACAAGGGCTTTGACATCCCAAACACTCTGTGAATCTAAGGTTCCAAGGAAAACAAAAAGCTCACAGGACAGATACCAAGCCTGGCTTTTCCAGAGTTTGGGAACTCATCCTTAATAATGACACTGAGGCCATAATCCTGGGCAAAGCCCACTGGCTGGATTGGCCAGCCTGGTGGTCAGCAAGAGCCCTTGCCATAGGGATGAGCCACTATGACAACACACGGCAACTACCCACTCATACGTTAATGGATGCATAGTGGGACATGTGTGGAACTCAAGGAGAAATGACCTTCCATCCTGGCTGGGCGGGGAGGGGGAGTGGGGACACACTGTTAGATTTCCAGGAATGGTCCCTGGCCAGGGAGGGGACACTGGATACACCCAGCTATCTCAGGATGAGTGTGTCTCTTTCCTTCTTTGGACCTTGGCACCCTCATCTGTAAAATGGAACAGACAGGGGTTGGAAAAGATGAGCTCTGACACTCTTTCCAGCTCTGTCATTCTACAAGTTCATTATTTCCTTTCTTCTAGATGCCTCTGGCTAGAGGCCCAGACTGAGGTAGGATCCTTTTACCTACTTTCTTACAAGGACTTTCATTCATCTTTATTCTCTGGTACAAGATAAATGTATGCTCTTACCTACTTAGGAGACTGTTTTCCTCCATTTTTCTTCCTAAACACTTAAATAAATGAAATCTGGTATGTAGCATGCTCTTCACAATACCTAGTTCATGGTAATATATTCACATGTATATGTATATGTTCTCCTAATATGTTTTTCTCTAACTTTTTTCCTCTAGCCTAAATGTCTATGCCATTTAAAATACTTCTTCTTCAAAAAAACAAACTCAGGGCTACCTAGCTTGTTCTTTGCAATAAAAATTTCTCTTTTAGAGGTGCTTGGGTGGCTCAGTTGATTAAGCATCCAACTCCTGATTTTGGTTCAGGTCATGATCTCAAGGTCGTGAAATCGAGCCTTGCAGGGCTCTGCACTGGGCATGGAGCCTGCTTGAGATTCTCTCTCTCTCTCTCTCTCTCTGCCCCTTCCCCCTGCTCTTTTTCTCTTAAAAAAAGAAAGTTTTCTTTCCAAAGTAGCTCATACATTCAAGGTCACGGCATGCTGGACCCTAGTCATTTCGAGGTGCCCAGTACCATGTCAGATTAAAGGTGAGGGTCTGTCGTCAGATTTGACAAAGTCCCCAGGAGCACATGTTTTCTGGAGATGCAGCCCTTGCTCAGTTCTGAAAGGATGTGTGAAGTTGGGATGCTTATACACAAAGGAATGGTTTTCCCATGAGGCCAAAGACACTCAAAAATCTGACTTTCGGCTATTGAGCTGTTCAGCACTTTCCAACAGTGCTTGCTATTCCAAGTGAGAAAATACAAGTTATTTCAGATGGGGCTTGAGTTTCTTCTCTGTATCTAAGTTACTCTAAAATTGGGGACAGGGGGAAGGATTCAGATCCCCAATCACCTGTGATAACAGTGAGGAAAGCAGGAAGACTTTTTTGACTATTTCCGAGTCATTCCTTCCCAGATGCCCAGACTATCCCCTTCAGCCTCACATCCGATCCTTAGAACACACTCAAAGGGGCACAAAGCCTGGCACAGAAATAATTGTTCTTGTTTTTGGAAAAAGGAAATACAAACTCAAGATGCTGCTATAAACAGGTGATAAAGGAGAGGGGTACGACCTTGGGGAGAGTAGCAGGTCCCTGATTGGACCCAGATTAGAACCTGTGCTCTTCAAGCCACCTGTGTAGTGGCTTACAGAACTCTCACAGACTGACTCTTGAATGGGGGTAGGAAGACTACAAAATGAACTTAGTGTGGACCCAACAACTCTGATCTTTTTCAGAAGCCTCACAGAGAGCACATTGCCTTTGTATTTGTTTTAACCATGCAAGGTTTTCTACTACTAAGAGAAGGTTGTAGGAAATACCATAGCAGAGCAAACCCATAGTTTGTACTCTGAGGTTGAAATAGGGAGCAATGGGGATAAAGTAGGGTCAACTGTCTCCCATGACAAGGAAGCCTTCTTTCCATGCAGGGGCTTTCTTCTTCCTCTGTATCTATGTCTTGGAATCATACTCTAGCGACTTGGAGAGAGGAAGACAAAGGAAGGTGGGAAGAAGGTGGGAGAAGACCGGAATAAATAGCACCTGGTTGGAGCTTGCCTCTTAAGGAAAGAAGAAGAGGACAAGAGCCATAAAAAGGGGAGAGATAATAACAGAAGAGAGTTGGAGAATGACTCCTGACTCAAGAGCAGTAGATATCACATTGACTGATTTGTGGATGTTGAACCATCCTTGTAGCCCAGGAATAAATCCTACTTGATCCTGGTGAATGACCCTTTTAATGTGCTATTGGATTTTTTTAAAAAAGATTTTATGTATTTATTTGACAGACAGAGATCACAAGCAGACAGAGAGGCAGGCAGAGAGAGGGGAGGAAGCAGGCTCCCTGCCGAGCAGAGAGCCCGATGTGGGGCTGGATCCCAGGACCCTGGGATCATGACCTGAGCCGAAGGCAGAGGCTTTAACCCACTGAGCCACCCAAGTGCCCCTGTGCTATTGGATCTTATTAGCTAGTGTCTTGGTGAGAATTTTTGCATCCAAGTTTATCAGAGGTATTAGTCTGTAATTCTCCTTTCTAGAGAAGAACATAGGCAGCAAACTCTTTGATCTCAACCACAGCAACTTCTTGCTAAACATGTCTCCAAAGACAAGAGAAACAAAAGTAAAAATGAACTATTGGGACTTCATCGGGATAAAAAGCTTTGGAACAACAAAGGAAAGAGTCAACAAAACTAAAAAGCAACCTACAGAATGGGAGAAGGTATTTGCAAATTTCTTATCAGGTAGTTCTTTATCTGATAAAAATCTATAAAGAACTTATCAAACTCAACACCCAAAGAACAAATAATCCAGTCAAGAAATGGGCAGAAGACATGAATAGATATTTCTCCAAAGAAGACATACAAATGGCTAATAGACACATGAGAAAATGCTTCACATCACTCAGCATCAGGGAAATACTAATCAAAACCACAATGATATACCACCTCACACCGGTCAGAATGGCTAAAATTAACAACTCAAGAAACGACAGATGTTGGTGAGGATGCGGAGAAAGGGGAACCCTCCTACACTGTTGGTAGGAATGGAAGCTGGTGCAGCCACTGTGAAAAACAGTATGGAGGTTTCTCAAAAGTTGAAAATAGAGCTACTCTCTAACCCAGCAATCGCGCTACTGTGTATTTACCCCAAAGATACAAATGTAGTGATCTGAAGGGGCATGTGCACCCCAATGTTTACAGCAGCAATGTCCATAATAGCCAAACTATGGGAAGAGCCCATATTTCCATTGACAGATGAATGGGACAAGGAAGATGTGATATATATATATGTATATATATATATATATATATATATATATAATGGAATATTACTCAGCCATTAAAAAGAAGGAACTCTTGCCATTTGCAGTGAGTGTGTGGAACTAGAGGGTATTATGCTAAGCAAAATAAGTCAGTCAGAGAAAGACAAATGCTATATGATTTTACACATATGTGGAACTTAAGAGACAAAACAGATGAACATGTGGAAGGGAATGAAAAATAAAATAATATGAAAATTGAAAGTGAGGCAAATCATAAGAGACGCTGAACTATAGGAAACAAACTGAGGGTTGCTGGAGGGAGGTGGGTAGGGGAATGGGCTAGATGGGCAATGAGCTTTATGCAGAGCACTTACTGCAATGAGCACTGGGTGTTCCATGCAACTGATGAGTCACTAAATTCCACCCCTGAAACTAGCAAAAAAAAAAAAAAAAAAAAGAGCAGTAGATAAAAAAGATGAAAAGAGATACTGGAAGTGAACTATAAAGGTCTTCTAGAAAAACGAAGCATGTAGCCAAAGTGCCAATGGGTGCTGGTGACACCTTTCTGAAAATTGGAAAAATGTTCTTTTGGCCACTCTGGTGCCTCTGGCAAAATTTGTCCCTATTTGTGGCACTTGAGCTAAACTAGTGGTCGACCCTTGCTTTAAAGGGTAATAACTTCTCAGGCTGATCCAGATTGCTGTTGCCAGCAGGGACTCCGAGAAACAGACGCCCTATGGCTGAAGGATTAGCCGGAGTCCCAGCGAGCCAGCTTCAGGCAGGCGAAGGAAAAGAGGAAGTGAGGGAGGACAGAAAGGTTGGAGGTAGGAGATCTGATAAAGAGCCAGCACCTGTGGTCTTTCCGTCTCTTTCCTTCTGTTGCTTTCATTCACCAAGGATTTAATGCGCTCCCTCTGTCTGTCAATCACTGTTCGAGGCACCATGACCTCGGTTAATCTTCAAGATAACTCTTTGGTATAAATATTATTTTCTCCATTTCACAGATGAAAAAATGGGAGCTCAGAGTACATTTCTTAAGGTGGAAAAGAGAAGGTTTACATTCTGTTCTGCCTGATTCAAAACCTTACTGCTTGCAATTAACCCCAGGATGAGGGGCTAAAAATGGCTGCTGTTGCCAAAGCAGCAATACTTACGGCACCTGTTTGCAAGAACCAGGCACAGTTCTAGGCTTTCAGGCACACAACGCAGGCAGAGATCCTAGCATCCTGGAAAGTGGTTAGTGCCCTGGAAGATCGGCCCATAAACAGATTTAAAGATGGGCTGTAAAGGGTCAGCTTGTGTTAAGAGGGATGGAACAAAATAATGCTGGGAGGGGCACAGGAAGGTGGTGACACCACTGACAGGTGAGAGAATGTCAGGAAAGACCTCTCTGAGGGGTAGCATTCGAGCACTGAGAGAGAAAAGTCAGGCACATGCAGGCAAGGGAGAGAGATACTCAACAGACAGCTGCCGAGTTTCTACTGTGTTTCTCATCTGTTATTTCATTCGATTGATACAACACCATGGAGAGGGAGTCATTATTATGCCCCCTTTTTTTTGGATTAAGGGAGTGGAGATGTGGAGATACATAGAAGGGACTAGCCAGAGGCTGCGTACTCTCTGAATAATTTAGAAATTTAAACAGGGCCCCATCTACCCCAAGCCTAGGCTCTTACCTCCTTCAGGCCACAGAGGCCCCTGGAGGCAGAGCCTGATGAGGACCCCAGAGCCCAAGTCATAGTGTCCTATCAGCTTCCAACCAAGCGGGAGCCAAGCGGACAGGTGCTGTACCCAGAAAGGATATTTATTCATAAAGCCAGGACCAGCCAAAGCTAAAAGCAAGGAGGGCTTTTTTTAATTGTGTGTATTCAAAAATGTTTGCTGAATAATAGCTAGCATGAATGGAGGAATAGCTAGCAGGTGCTGTTCTAGTGTTTTCCATGAATGAGGTCACACAACCTGAAGAGCCACCCTCTGGTGAAGGTACATTTATTATCCCCAATTTACATACATGGAAACCAAAGAGAAAGGTACCTTGCTCGAGCTGAGTGTAAGTGTCAGAGCAAGGATTCAAATCCAGGTGGGCCACTGTGGGAACAAGTTTCCATTTTGACTGTCTACTTCCTGCAGCGGAAGTAAGGGCTGAGGAGAGGGAGGTGTGAGCTAGGCTGTCAGGGGTGGGGAGGTTTCAGTAGCTGCAGACCTGAGTAACAGAGGATGTTGGAGGGTCCCTGGCCCTCCACTCCTCCCCCTCCCATGCTGCTTATAAGGAGCTACGGCGCAAAGCAGCAGGGGACAGCTGCTGAAGGGAGGAGACCTAGCCTCTTGGACTAGAGCTCTCCCATGGAAGAGAGGGCTCAGGGGGGAAGAGGGAAGGGGGTGAGGGGAAGGACTTGAAGTTTCTAATATGGTTAACTCCAAAAAGACAAGACCTAAAATAAAGCCTCCATTTTCCAAGGAAATGAATACTAGGGCTCAAGACATAATGAGAGGAAGGAAACCCATGCCCCAGGCAGAAGGATGGTGGGGCTGGTTTTGACCCCAGGCTGCCCAGCCATGATGTGGTCTGTGAACTCCAGGGAAAGTCACCTACCCTAGGACCCACCTCTTGCCCTTGTCTACAGGAAAGGGGAAAGATGTGAGCTCTCTCCTGTCTCATCCTTTGCTGCACTGAAGGGAGACATCTGCTCTGCTCTTGCTAATTTAGTGTGGGAAGCCTGGCTCGCTCTCTGGTGTAGATAACGATTCCCACTGGCTGGCAGGGAGACTGGGGAGCCAGGGGCCCAGCCGCATCCCTCTCTGGCTAGCATTCCATCACTCAGCAGCCTGCCCTCCCCAGGCAGGCTGCAGCTGGTCAGGCAACATATATTCCAAAGCTGAGGCACCGGCAAGAGGGGGGGGGGGCATGGTTCCTGCCTCTGAGAGAGATAGCTCAGACTTGCTTGTACAGGTGCAGGGCTATATAGCTCCCCAGAACAGGCCTCAGCTCGGAGCCTTCTGAGCCAGCTGTGCCCAGAGAGGAGCCAAGGCAGTAGAAGGTATTTGGTTCCTAGCTGGATACGCTAGGGTTGTGGAGGAGAGGAGGTTTGTCAAGGATGGATGGACGTGGTCCCTGACTTACCACCTTCACCCAAGTGGGCACACCACAAGCTGAGCACCAGAGCCCTGTGATGGCCTCGATGGTTTGGGCACAGAGTCTGTCCAGTTGGAAACGCACAGGTAACCCCACACAGGTTTCGGAACAAATGTGGGCTCTGGCGTAGACTCACCCTGTGCTTCCAGTGTCCTGCATTTTCTACACTGAAGCAGCAATGGCTGCCTTATCATGTCACTGGGCCTTCTCTCTATGCTCTCCAAGAAAGGAACTTGGACATCGCATCTGTCCTCAGCAGACTGTTGAAGAAGGAAATGTGTATCTTTTCTCCGCAAGCTCTAATGTCATCTTCCATCATCCCCCATCCTGTTTTTGCTGCTATGTTCTAAGCCTCTCTCTGTTCTCATGTTCCCAATTAGATGTTTCTCTACCCCAGCTGAAGGCATGCCCCTAAGAGGAATTCGAATTTTCCTGGGAGCCTTAGAGGATTCAGAAGTTAAGCCAGCTTGACAAAAACCCAACACAAATTAGCTTAAGGAAAGAGAATTTATCAGCTCACCTAACTGGAGATTCAGGCCTGGTTGGATGTAGGGGCTCAAATGACAATATCTGGGTTCTCTTTACCCCTGTCATTGGCTGTTTCCTGAGGGGCATTGGTGTCATTGTTTTTAACTGTGAATGGGATTCCTCCAAAAGGTCAGGGAAGAGGGTTACGATCAATGCCATGCTTACATGGTCCCTGTATGACAACCCCATTAGAAAAAGAATGTTTCTCAGTTAACAAAACCAAAAGACAACTGACAGAATGGGAGAAGATATTTGCAAATGACATATCAGATAAAGGCTAGTGTCCAAAATTTATAAAGAACTTATCAAACTCAACACCTAAAGAACAAATAATCCAATCAAGAAATGGGCAGAGGACATGAACAGACATTTCTGCAAAGAAGACATCCAGATGGCCAACAGACACACGAAAAAGTGCTCCACATCACTCGGCATCAGGGAAATACAAATCAAAACCACAATGAGATACCACCTCACACCAGTCAGAATGGCTAAAATTAACAAATCATGAAATGACAGATGCTAGCGAGGATGCGGAGAAAGGGGAACCCTCCTACATTGTTGGTGGGAATGCAAGCTGGTGCAACCACTCTGGAAAACAGCATGGAGATTCCTCAAAAAGTTGAAAATAGAACTACCCTAGGACCCAGCAATTGCACTACTGGGTATTTACCCTAAAGATACAAACGTAGCGATCCGAAGGGGCACGTGCACCCAAATGTTTATAGCAGCAATGTCTACAATAGCCAAACTATGGAAAGAACCTAGATGTCCATCAACAGATGAATGGATAAAGAAGATGTGGTATATATACACAATGGAATACTATGCAGCCATCAAAAGAAATGAAATCTTGCCATTTGCAACGATGTGGATGGAACTAGAGGGTATCATGCTTAGTGAAATAAGTCAGTCGGAGAAAGACAACTATCATATGATCTCCCTGATATGAGGAAGTGGAGATGCAACATGGAGGGTTGGGGGGTAAGAAAAGAAGAAAAGAAACAAGATGGGATCGGGAGGGAGACAAACCATAAGTGACTCTTAATCTCACAAAACAAACTGAGGGTTGCTGGGGGAAGGGAGGTAAGGAGAGGGGGGTGGGGTAATGGACACTGGGGAGGGTATATGCTATGGTTAGTGCTGTAAAGTGTGTAAACCTGGCGATTCACAGACATGTACCCCTGGGGATAAAAATATATTATATGTTTATAAAAAATTAAAAAATTAAAAAAAAGAAAAAGAATGTTTCTTTCCCCATTACTAAGTAGGATTCTGGTTGGCCCTGTCAATTAGCACATGTGCCCAACCGTGAACCCTTCACTGTAACTAGATTGGGAACTTGGGTTGGCCAGGTCTAGGTCTAGGTCAGGTGTCCAGGGTAGTGCCTGTGTTAGAGGATGGGCAAGTTCTTGTTCCAGGAAAAAAAAAAAGAGAATGAGTTTGGGGAAAGACAGAGTAATATATACTACATTCTACCATAATGGTGTTTGCCATCTTGTGGCACACAGTAGGAAAAAGATCTGGGGTAAGTGTCCCTTCCCACTTACTCCATTAACACATTGGGCAGATCCTAGTTCTTCAGTGGGATGCCAAGAGCTTGGGATCACCCAACTGCCCCACTTTCTTCTCCAGCTCATGTAAACTCCCTACCACCTCACCCCCTCTTGCAGGGAAAAGCTCTTTTTATAGGATTTTTCTATCCATCAGTGCTCTTAAAACTTCTTGGGACCACTTCCTAATGTTCCCTTCCCCAGCCAGTGCCTGGCTGAAACTCTAGCCTTTCTGTCTGTATGGAAGTCAGCCAACACTCCAGGACTCTTTCCAGACATCCCCCCCATTGTGCAGTGAGGTCACCAAAGCCTGCTGAGTCAGGCTGGGACTGAGCCCAAGCCCAGCCCTAGCGGTAGGAAGACAGGGACTTCTCTATCTCCTTGTGAGGTAAGCTTTGGAGCTACATTACACTCATGTCATCTTTTTTAAAGAATTCCTCCCTCTATCTCCCAGAAAATGAAGCCCAACTCATCCTTTGCAAACAAATCCCTCAGCCATTAGGTCAATGCAATTCTACATGATCTGAGCTGGAAGGAATGGAATGGACAACTGGACAAGTTATTTACTCCAACCACTGAACTAATGTTTAAATCTCCCTGCAGTGTCCTAAGAAGTAGTCATCCTTCCTGAGTTGGGCCACTTTTTGAAAGTCCTCATTATCAGGAAACTCTGTTGGCAACTGTTCCTCTCTTCTCTTTCCATTCTCCGTGGGTCCTGGAAGGAACACCTAGTTCTAGACCATCACTTTAGGGGTCTGGGAATTAGTCCTCGAGGCAGCTTCTTTAGATGGTCTGAATATTTGCTTCCTGATTTGTGAGCTCTGAGACATTGCATCCCTAGTCCCCACATGGTCAAGGGCTATGCTGTAGGAGGGGATACAAAGCTCTGTGGGAGTCTGTGGGACATTGTCCAAATACTCTTGTCCTCTCTTCCCCAGCAGTGGGATTCTGACTGGTTTGAGCTGTTTCTTTGTTTAGGGGAGCCAAATATTGCCAGGGTTGCTGTGCCTAACACTCCTGGGCTCCCAATCTACAGGTCAACATGGTCGGGCCCTCTACCTACAGAATGTGGCAGTGAATGGTCTTTTAAAATTCAGTGTGAGGGTGCACAGCTCATACTTCTGCCCAGGGAAGGGTAGAGTCACAGTAAGTCCACACGAGGTGCCCAGGGTCCTCATCTTTGCTATAGGGAAAAGATTTGGGGTAAGGAAGATAAACAAGGCCATCTGCCTCCCAAATAGTGTCTCTTAACTGGAAGAAGCTTTGTCCAATACACTCTACTCTTTCCCTCAACCTAGGAGACTTAGTGAACCTTAGAAGAGCACCCTGGTACATTGTCAGATGCTTCCTGAAAGGCATTCCATGTCTTAGCTCCAAGAAGTTTACATCCTTATAGGAGGAAAGGGCAATAACATATTATTCTATCTAACCATGGCCTGGGAAACAGACTTTGGGAAGGTAGAGAGGGCAGAGTCAAAAATTATGTAGGAGGGATGGGTTGGGAAACAGGAAGACTTGCTCAGGACAAGTTACACAAAACATTCTGCCATTCTGAATTTCTCCTGTTTTTGTACTGACTGCTGCCTTCTTGTGGCCTTCTTATCTAACAGATCACACTTCCAGCTCTCTGCAGAAGCCACATCAGAACTCAGTTACTGCATGCATTTTATTGAAACACCCTCTGAAATCATGCATGCATTTTCCAGGGATGAGAGAAGAGAATGTGATGCTTCACAAACAGGATGTCTTTAGTGTAAAATACATGTGCATTTAATTTGGGTTCTGCACTTAACTAGGTGTGTGACCTTGTTCAAGCCCCTTAACTTCTGAGCCTCAGTTTTCCCATTTATAAATAGAAGTTAACTTCTGAGCCTCAGTTTTCCCATTTATAAATAGAAGTTCCACACGGTGTTCTCTCTCACCTCCAAGTTTGCACACGCTGTGGCTTGTACTTAATTCTCTCCCCCACTCTTTGCTGAGATAATTTTTCATTCTTTAGGCCTCAGCTTAGACGCCCCACTCCTTAGGAAGTACCGTACCCTCATCCTCAAAAATCAGGTTGGCTGTTTTCTCTAAGTGCTTATTTATTCCATTGTATTTGACTATATCTCAACACTTAGACACCTTGAGCTGAATGGTCTTTCTTGTACTCCTCTCCCACTTGGAGGAGCTGGAAACTCTATGAGAACAGGAACTCTGGTTTAACACTCACATCCCATCTTTGTCCTGCTCCATTCACTTTTGATCTAAAGAAAGTCAGGAAAGAGTGAGCCATATTAGGTAAGGAATTCACAGTTCTGAAAGTCTGAAGAAAATGTCAACAGCTCACCGAGTGCTTATTAGCTGAGTGCGTTGCAACTCAGCTCATCAGACCGCTAGCTGCATGCCAGTGCTGTGTTTGGCACTTGGCGAGGATCTCCTTTTGGTACAGAAATCGAGTGCATGGATCTTCTGAACTGATTTTAAAGCCCAGTAGTTCCCAACTTCATGAGATTTACAGCCAGTTTTGTATATGTGAAACTACCCAAAACACCAGGAGAATTAGTTTTCTTAGTGAATTCTCATCAGTAATAGCAATTTCCACAGTTTGTTTGGCACCCGTGGTTGTAAATAATTTACTTTAAAAACTCAGCGGCATATAAATTTATTACAACAATCTAGACACTTTATCGTAAACAAAGTAATGATAGCGAGGGTTCTTTCTTCTATTTATTTCAGATGCTGTCACTTCTGAAGTGCACATTCGTTGTATATAGAGGTTAATAACCTAAGCTCTGTGGTCAGATGGCATGCATTTCAGCACCCCCTCTGCTGGTCACTAACTGTGTGATCTTGGGCAAAACATTATATCCCTCTGTGCCTCAGTTTCCTGGTCTATAAAGCTGTAATAGTAGCATCTGCATTCTAGGGTTATTACGTATATTAAATGAGCTAACACATGTAAGGGCATATAACAGTGCCTGACACCTCTAGCCATCAAATGCTAGCCATCATTATTTGTTAGGTATAAATTAAACATAAAAGTGTTTTGACAGGACAACCTTTAAATTCCCTGCCAATTCTGCAGTTCTGTGTCTCTATACCGTTCCAATCCCTCAGCATTTCTATTCAGTAGGGAGGGGGCAGCATTACCCACATTTTCCAAATAGTGAAATTGAGCCATAAAAAAAACAAAATATCCAGTAAGTGAGTGGCAATCTGAAACTGGAATGTAACTTTGTAGATGTAGGTACTAGGAGTCTTTTCAGGAGGTTCTGAGACTATACACTTAAAAAGCAGTGTAAGACATCCCTCAGGAGCCTCTGAGAAATGGCCCCTTGATGGCTCTTCTCTGCCACAGTTCCCTACAGATGCTCAAAGAGGTCGTTTCTCTCTCCATCTCAGAGATACTCCAGGCCGAGGCTTCCCATATATTTTTCTTACCAGCTTTTAAAAAAGCCATATTAGGGGATCAAACGAGGTGGTGACTAGATACTTTCTCATTTCCCTGTGTTCGCTGCCCCCTTTCAGCACTCCAGTTCTGGGTTGTCATAAGTATTAACAGAGTTCCCCTGGCTGCTGGCCCTGACTCCTCAAAGGGTGTCATTCTGCCGAATCAGGACCTGAAAGCACTTGAGACCCCCCCCCCCACACACACACACAACTCATCTTTCAAAAAGCATTCTCTCCCCAACCACTTCCCATACCCTGCTCCACACTTTACTTCTGTAATTGTGGACAAAGAATCTGCAAAAGCTCCTGTCTTCTCCCTCTTCCTCTGCCTCCCTCTCTCTTCCTATCTGGGTTAGCCAGAAGGAAGACTCTGCTGTGCGACCCTATCTGTGCAGAAGCAGCCCTCAGGAGTTTGTGAATAGGGGGATTGCTCCTGCGTCTGAATCTGGACTGTTTAAAAGGACTCAGGATGCTTTTCTTTTCCGTCCACTAGGGGGCCGCTTGTAGGGGGATGGAAAAAACGAAGGCTTAAAAAAAAATATATCATGCTGCTGAAATTTCAGCAAGAGGGGAAAAGAGAGAGCGCGTGAGAGAGAGACAGCAAAGCAGTCCCAGGCTTCCTTGTCTCTCACGTCAGAGGCAGGAACCTACTGTGCTAGGGCTGTTGGCTCAACACGCAGAGACCGAGAAAGGCACAGACACCGAGAACGAGAGAAGAGGGGTCCCCCCCGACCCAAGGAATTACCACCAGTGGAGTAAAGCCACCTGACTTTTTAATCTTATTTTTGTTGCCTCCTTTCTCTCCTTCCACTCTAGCCCTGTCAGCTTGGGTTTCATTTCTTTCCTGGAGCCTCCTCTCTTCCTTCCAGAAAAGGAGGAAGGGAAGAAAAGGGAGAGAGGTGGGTTCTCTAGGTGAGCACATCAGCTGGTTCCAGCCCGCAGAGACAAGAATTCTCTTCGCAGGAAGCTCCTCTCGCTCCCCTGCCGCCCACCCTCAGCTGGGTAAGTTCAGCGCACTTGCTCCTTCGATTTCCTTGCTAGCGTGATTTCAGCACCACGGAGAGCTATGAGATGCATTTTTGGTTCCCGTGTGTCCCTGTGTGTTGCTGCAAGGCGCTTGGCACGAAGGTTACATCTATCTTTCCGCTGCCATTGAAGCCGGGTTCTGTGTAGGGAAAGAGCGGCGCAAAACTGTCTACCGAATTAAAGGGGGCTGTGGACTCTGGCCTTCAAGGGTGTGTGTGTGTGTGTGCGCGCGTGTGTGCTGTTGCATAAGATAGGTGAGGTCTGAGCTAAATTGCCAGTGGGTTTCTGCGAGTCTCTGTGTAGAGCTGTTCTTTTCCTATGTAGATAAGAGGGAGGGTTTGGGGAATTAGCCACGCACCTTCTTTAACTCTTTCCGGACAAACCATGGAGGGAAAGTGTCGCAAAGGAAGCCTGAGGGGGTTGGGAGTGGGGGTAGAGTGAAAAGTTATGCTCCTCTGTGAGAGCTTGGAAGAGGTGGCTTTTTAAATGCCAGCTGCTCCAGGATCTCTGGGTTCTTGCTGTGGAGAGAGCCCAGTCTGACCTTTTACTTTCTCTCCTGGTGGGAATCCATGGCAAGTGGGCAGGTGCAACAGGTAAGCAGCCGGTTGGGGTGGTTTGGGGGACTGAGAGCCCCCTGACTTCACGGTGGTAGGAAAGTGTCAGTGTCTTGAGCTTTACAGAGGTTGGCCGATGTGGATTATACTACATTTACAAGAAGGCAAAACGTGATCCCCACTTTTTTTTTTTTTTTTTGGTCCTGTTTGACTATGTGTGGTTGGAAAGAGGACAAAGTCTATTCTGCCCTGTTTTCTGCCAGTGAAAGACTGCTCAGGAGAAAGGCTTGTCTCTGTATGTCTGGGAAAGCAGAAGTGAACCTGGACTGATCCTGACTCAAAAAGGGCTTGGGGTAGTGTTGTGTTCTCTAGCACTGAGAGGTTCCACAGATGGACTCATCATTGCTTTAACTTCATTCCTACTTTTTTTTTTTTTTGAAAGGTACTGCTCTGTCTCATCTGTATCCTGCCCCTCAGAAATATGTTCAATCAATTCCCTGCAACTGCATTGGTTTTGCCTCAGCAACACTATCTGCCTGTACCCCCTGCCCTTCAGTCTCACTTACAGCTGCTTGGGTGGGGTCATTCAACAAGTGGTATTGGGGACTTCCTTCAGTCATCCATGTTTCCATGAAGCCAGCAGCCAAAGGGAATTTTAAAGAGATAGAGCTTCTGATAAGAGCAACCTTATTATTTAAACTTCTGCTCACTTTCTTGAAAAGGAGAGTCAGAATGGGTGGTTTCACTCCTTCCAATCCCCAGTGAACTCTAAGGTGGCAACTCTGTCTTTTTATTTAATTCAGCATTCTGGGCCTCTCCTCCAAACTGAACAAAATACTCTCTGCTTCTGGTTGGGGAGCCTTCTGGGTGAGAGACATATCCCTGAGTGAAATGGCACTATTGTTGGGGTTTGTTTGTTTTTTTTTGGACTATGCTTGCCATTGAATCCAGAAACCCTGGCATCTCCCTAGAATGGCTGGAAGTGTAATGCAGTGAGCAAAATAGTGAAATCAGAGGTTTTAATGGTAGGGAAAGAGATTGAAATAGACAAAGCCAGAGAATCAGAAACCAACACTGACTCACTGAAATTTCAACTCTCCCAACTCCTCCCATCCTTGAAACCTTCCAGTTTGAGTAAGAAAGTAGATAGATTTCTGCATGACATATCCCTGATGGTTTAAAAGAAATTCCTGCCCTTGCTGTGGACCCTATCCAAAGCCACCATTTATTACTGAAGTCACCATACTTAGTGGTCGTTATCTCATTAATGTCCTTAAATTCTCTCTGGAAGAAGTGCTCAGTGTCATTACTGGGCCCATTTAATAAATGGGGAGGCATAGGCCTTTAAAGTGCTAGGCTAGAGGGTAGCAAAAGCAGAAAGGAAATAGAACTTCTGGTCTCCTAATATTTCATCACCTGCAAAATGCAGAAATGCTCATGTGAGGGAGAGAAGGATGTATTGCTCCCCGGTGGGCAGATTTGCAACTGAGACCTTTTAGTGAACTCAGTGTAGAGCAGTGGCTTCTTCCTGATGAAAAAAGAGAATCAAGAGAATCTCAAGGTGTTTCTAGCCTCAGGTTCTCAACCAAGAAGATAGCTGGGAGCCAGATGAAGACCTCTCTGGGCTTACTATAAAAAACGAGAACTCCCATCTGGTGACCTCTAGGCTGAACTGAGATCATGCACCTGATTTCCACACTTACTTTGTCCTAGAAATCCCAGGTAAAGGCACCCTTCCAGGGCACATTGCCATGGATATTTTGGTTTTAGGTATTTGATGACTTTTCTCTCCTCTGATCCTTCTCTGGGAGCAGCTGCATTGAGTACTCTGTGGCTCAGAATGTGGGGAGGATGACTAGGGAACAGAGGAGGGCCGAGTACTGAGAAACCCTAAGAGAGGAGTGGGAGACTGGACACAAGCCCTCCCCACAAACAAAACCTCAGCTTCCTTGGCAGCCCTAGCCTTCACATCTGGCAAGCATTTTGGAGAGAAAACCACTGTCTTCTCATGTCTAGTCCTCACTCATGAAGCAGGGGACACTCTTCTGGGTTGCCTCCGAGATCTGGGAGAGATGAGATATGTCAAGAAAGGTGAAGGGGAAGAAAAAGTTGGCATCCTGCCCTATTCTCCACAACTCTTTTGTCTGGAGAGTGCCACTGTTACATTTTTTTTAAAAATTCAGATACAGTTTGCATAGAATAAAATGTATTGATCTTAAGTATTCGTATTAGTAAGTTTTGATGACTTCATACGCCCATTTAGCCACTATCCCAAATACAATATACAAGATTTTCCTTGTTCTTCTTTCCGGTCAATCTTTCCCTCCCCCATCACTTTCTGACTTCTCTCACCATGGCTTTCACTGCTACTTTTTGCAGTGGAAATATATTGCTTAATGTGTTATTTAATAGATGTGTCATGTAGACTATAGTAGAGTTTCAAGAGAACATTTAAGAGGTCTGAGGTTATTGTTATTGGATGGCTAAGGGAGTGGGGGAGGGGTGTAGTCCTCATCCAAGTTTATGGTCATGGGGTTGGGAAGTCACAAGGCCATTTCAAGTGTGTGAGTGAGTGTGTGTGTGTGCACATGTGCAAGGCACAACCAAAACCAAATAGGAAACAGGGAAGCCCTTGCTGATCTCTACCTCTGAATTGACCTGTTATTTGACGGTACAGTACATGGAGTTGATGTTAAAATTTCTATTAAAAACTTGGAATTGAGCATTCAGGTGGCTGGTCATGAGTCATCTCATCTGGGCTCCTGGAGGGTGAGGTGAGGAAAGAGGACCTGTGTGAACTTACTAGGGAGAGTGATAAGGAAAGGTCATTGTGATAGTGCTTACACCATGAAATTCAGCCCCATCCACAAAGGTCTTGGCTAAGGAGAATGTTGTTCCTCCTTATTCAAGAGTGGCTTTAGAACCAGAGGACTCTGTGTTAACTCAGGTACTATGATACCCTTATAGATTCATTCAGGGATGTCCGTTCCAGTCCCATCCCTGTTTTTTTTTTAGAAGATTTTATTTATTTATTTCAGAGAGAGAGAGAGAGAGAGCAAGAGAGAGCACAAGCATGAGCAAGGGGAAGGCAGAGGGAAAATCAGACTCCCTGTGGAGTAAGAGGCCCGACTCAGGGATCCATCCCAAGACCCTGAGATCAGGACCTGAGCTGAAGGCAGATGATACCCACTGAGCCACCCAAATGCCCCTCCCATCCCTGGTTGTAGACCAGGTTGGAGTCTCTTCTATTTTACCATGGAGAAGCAATGAAGTTATCATGAGATTTTGATGACTTTGGTGGGAAAAAAATACACACACACACACACACACACACACACACCCCTACATAATTAGTCTTGTCACTTTGCCTGTTCAATTTTCTCCCATTCTGTATCTGTGGATGCTCTATGTTCTGGGAATGTTGGATGGATATGGGGCATTTTGTGTGCAATTTGAGCAGGAGGTCCTCAACTAAGAGATTAGACTTTTTGGCAGTTAATCAGGGACTTCGGCCAGCCTCAAAATTTGTCTAAGTAGGTCATAGAACTGTTTACGTGGTTAGTGGGCAAACATATATATTTCCTTCCTTCACTCAGAGAGTCTACTGAGCACCTTCTTCCCAAACTCTGCTCTCTGGGATTGCCTGCCTCAGAGAATGCATCCAGCCAACTCATTCATGGGAAGTCGCCTTCCTGAGCTGGCTCTCCCAGCCAGGATCCCACAGCGTGGAGTGTAGGGCGCTAAGCCACTGGGCCGCGGCAAGTCAGAAGAGAGTCACAGTGAGGATTTTGTAATGTCTAGGTAGAAGTTGTGCAGAAATTCAAAATTTGAATGATTTCCACAAAGCCAATTCTAGTAGATGATTTGGGAGAAGTGTAGAGACACTGCTTTGCCTTGTTAACTACAGGCTGCGTTAAAAAAAGATCAGATGAGATTCCCCACCTAAATGGGGCTTCATCTTAAACAAGTTCAGTGCGAAGGGGAAATTGGAATAGGTTTTTAAAAGTTATTTCCAACGGTATATATGAATCACTACATCTTTACCTTGAAATATGACTTTGGACTAGACCTGTATTGATCTATTTAGAACACAGCAAGTAACCAGTATGTTAGTTGGCAAAGGGAGTTTAAACAGCTATACCCTCTTCTTTTTCCCTTTTTTTCTTCCTTGTGATAAAGTATACATGATATAAAACTTACCAAATAGCCATTTTTTAGTTTAGTTCAGTGACATCAAGTACATTTACACTGTTGTGCATAATTCTGATGCATAAGATGGGAAAGACCCAGAAATGTGTTGATAAAGGTGAGGGCTATGTCTCCCGCTATCTCCTAGTATCTCCCTGGGGTAAGACATCACGACTGTTCATCTCCAGAATGTTTCCATCTTCCGCAACTGAAACTCTATACCCATTGAACATTACTCTCCATCATGCCTTCCTTCCCTCCAGCCCCTGGTAACCACCACTCTATTTCTGTCTTCATGAATTGGACATGGTACCTCCTATAAGTGATATTATATCATATTTGTCCTTATGTAACTGGCTTGTAACACTCATCATGATGTCTTCAATGTCCATTTATGTTGCAGCATGTGTCAAGACTTCACTCCTTTTTTTTTAGGCTGAGTAACATTCCATTGTATGTATATACCACATTTTGTTTATCCATTTATCCATTGTTTATCCATGTCCATTAATGGACATTTGGGTTGCTTACTCCTCTGCTTCTTTAATTTTGGTCAATTGCCTCTGCTTTACTCTCCAACAAAGTGGGAAAGAGCTGTCTGGTCATAGCTCCCAATGGGTTGAAATTCTTCCCTTTCCTCTATGAGAACCACACAGGTGGTTTCCTGGAGGCAAATCAAGAAGGATAAGAAGGGGGTTGGTGCCTTCCCCCCACTCCTGCCTTTTTCAGTTGGGTGTGATTCATGTACTCTGGCCCTCACTGTTAAATGTACAACAGATGTAGTTCAAGTAGACTGGGATCCTAAACTCTGGCTCTATTCCCCCGCTGAAGGGCACCAGTCTTACCCCAGGGAGATACTGGGAGGTAGGGGGAAGACATAGTCTTCATGCTATGGGCACATTTCTGGGTCCTTTCCAGTTTATGCATTAGAAGGTGAGACTCCATGATGGGAGAAGGAGTTCCGGGGTCAAGGACAAATAAGCCAGTAGACTCATTACAGTTTTCTGAAGGATCTTAGTTCTGATCTCTTAAGGTACCCCTGTCCTGAGAACAGGACACTTCCAAACTCACCCCACTTGGCTCTTACAATCACACCTTATGCTTTAGCTGTAGATGATTCAATAAAAGGTTATTACCAGGATTCATGACGAGCTCATGGTTCTTTCAGTCTGGATGTGTCTTTTTCATACTATATGGTTATAAATGAGACAAAGAAAGAAAAGCCTCGAACACTGATCCAGGAACAGTATCAACCCAGAATGGCTAATATTTGACAATAGCTTAGCAATGTCTCTGGGCTGGAATTTGGTCTTTGATTTTCGTTCACCTAAAATACATATTTCTGGGCCCTGGCAACTTATATCTTTCTATTGCCTAACGATAACACCAGCCAACATGGAGTGAGTGCTTTCTACAGGTTTCTGCCAAGTGTCTGGCACAGAGAAGACCCTTAATAAATGTTTGCGGTTATTACTAACAATAAACACTTTAAACATTTTGTATCACTTAGTGGCTAAAACACTGCGACATATGCTGTTATCCCCATTTTACAGACACGAAAACCGAGGCATGGTGACTTGTTCAACTTTTTACAGCTAAGTAGCAATAGGATTGGTTCAAAGTCTGTGCCTTAACCACTTTCTTATGTTGCCTTTATCATTCCTTTGGCAATTAACGATGGCTTTGTTAGGATTCATCTTAGGCATCTTCAGAGGAATTTCACATCTTGCATTATTGCTAAACTTTCTCTTTTTATACATGGTGCAGTTTTAATGAGGCAAAAACAGGGCTATTCCCATACGCTTCTCCCCCTGTTGCTGATCTTTATATGTAAAAAATCTAGGTGCCTTTCCACTTAGCTAATTCTATTAGGGCTGAAAGAGCCCAGCACAGGGCCTGGGATACAGCAAAGCTCAATAAATCTTTCTCATTTGCTGTTGGTTCTGCTCAACCTGAGTCTAGGAATTCCTACATTTGTTTCCCTAGTCAAATAATAACAACACCACCATAACAATACTAATAACAGTTGCTATTTATGGAATGTTCACAATGGGACAGGCATTCTACCAGGCCGAACAATACAGTATCTTACTTGATTCTCACAATAATGGGAGAAAATAACTTCATTTAACAGAGGTCACCATGTGAAGGGCTCTGTGCTAGCTGCTGTATGTATCTTTATTTAATCCTTACAACAACCCAAGGGGAAGGTGGGCCAGGAAAACCTCCAGCCAAATGAGAAAAGGAGATCTTGGTCATTGCACAACTGGGCTTGAAATAGCAGACAGAACAGACAGATGGAGGGCAACAAATCTAAATTCAGAGAGGCTGAATAACTTTCCCTAGGACACACAGATAGATGGTGGCAGGACTGGTTTTGAACCCAATCTTTTTGAAATAGAGCTCAAGTGCTTCCACTGTTCTCTGCAGCTTTGGTTTTAGCCCTATTCTCCCCTTCAGGACCACGCATGCTTCAAGTAAGATCTGGGGAGTTATGACCAGGAAACTTGGCTTCAAATTCCCGTTTCACCATGTCTGAACTTGTGTCCTTGGGCCATTACTTAACCCTTCTTAATCTGAATTCCTCATCAGGAACCTCTCTACTATCCTCCCCACACTAACCAACCAACCAACAAACACCTATAGAAGCCATCAGGTCGTCTTTAAAGAGTTCTTATGAAAATTAAATGGCACAGAAGTACCATGTCTAGGACAGTGCCTCGCATGGAGCATGAATGGTTGAGCCACTTGCAAATTCCTGAGGCCTGGGGCCTGGGTGCAGCCTGGGGTGCTTGTGTTTTAACAGGCTAACAATTATCTGGGCTGACCTGGATTTTACATTCTCAAGTGCTAATGGTCTGGGCTGGCCCATGTTTTATATCACCTTGATTTTAAGAGCATGTGCTGGCTATTTTTTCTTCTCCTGCTTCAGTACCAAGAACTCGGCAGGCTGATATTTAAAAATATCTGAAAGCTGCCTTTTGCCAATATAATTGCCTGAAATTGTACTGGATCAAAATTAATTTCAGCTTTAAGGAAAGACTGGATTTTTGAGCCACATTCTGTACTCAGCTGGAGGACCACGAACCTTTGGATTCTTTTCCCCTTGCCTTTCCCTCCCTCCAGATGCTTCTGCCATTCTGAGTTTTATTTATGAAACATTTTCCCTTCCCTTATAATTCTGTTTTCCATAAGAAGAACATCTAACAGCCACCTCCTGGCTGGGCTAGAGTAATTGTTTGAATTTTTTGACGGTGTGCAATTTCAAAGGCTTGAGTTTATATAGATTACCTTGAATTTATCTCCCCAAGCGCATCAGGAGAGAAGCCGCCGCCTGTCTCGTGAAGTATTGTAAACCCCGTAGCCACCGAGCGCCGGCATCTGCGTGGATGGTCTGTTTATCTAAATGGATTTCTGTAAAACAGATACCTTAATAAACCTGGTTTTGTCAGCCTCTCCCGGGTCGGCCTATACCCAGGTCGGCCGTGAGGCCCTGGCCGAGGGACAGGTGCCGGGAGGAAATCAGCCCACAGCCTCCTGTCCCTCCACCCCGCCAGCTGTGAGCAGGGAGGTAGGTGCAGAGAGGGCGAGGGCCGGGAGCCCGGCCAGCAGACGCGCAAGGCCCGGAATACCAGATGAGAGCCCCGCACAAGGTCAAGTCCAAAAGGGCAGAGGCCACGCTGTCGATAAAGGGGCTGTCTCCCTCACGGTGACCTAGCGGGTGCCATGGGGAGCTGGAACTTATAAACCCAGCCGTAAGGCCTCCCGTTCAAAGCCGTATATATTTATAGAGATATAAATGAAGTTTAATGCCGGCGAAACTCACTATAAAAGCAAAAGACTTCATCTGTATCTATACTTCAGGAGCAGAGCAGTTCGGGGCCTGCGGCCTGCCGCCCCCTGAGCGCCGCGGTGAGCACGCGCCGCTCAGTCCCCAGGGGCCCCGCGGCGGGGCCAGCAGCGGCGGGAGAAGCGGGTCTGCGCACCTGCCAGCCAGGCCCCCAGCAACTGCTCCTTCCCCTTATCGCTGAGGGCTGTTTAAAAGCAGAGAGAAAAAAGAGAGAAAGGGAAAAGCACTGCCAAAATCAGGCGGCTTCAAACAGTCAGGAGTCTGGCTTTTAAATGAAACCATTTGAGGAAGGGTGGCTTTTCATCCACCTCGGAAGCTGCCAGATTCCGCTCCTCGGCGCTCCAGGTGGGAAACCGCGACGAGACCGCACAGCCCGCGCCGACCGTCCCCTGCCTGGCCTGGGCCCACACTTCCCACCCCCATGCTGCCTGTCTTGCCAGCCGGTAGGGTCCACGCGGCGCTGGCGGAAAGGCTCAGTGAAACCCTGACAAACCAGCGTTTGAATCCTGGCTTTGCCACGGACTGGCTGTGTGGCTTTGGGGAAGTCACTTGACTCTTCTGAGCCTTACTGGCCTCCCCCACGAAATACAGCAAACAGTCCCTGCCGCTCTGGATCGCGGCGCGGGTTAAATGAGATGCTGTTGTGTACATGAAGGCCCGTAATGGCCACAGAGGGTCTACAGTCCCTCCAGTTCTCTCCTGATGGAAGTGTCCATGGCAGAAAAGGGGCCTTTTGAGGGTAGAGATTAGGGTCACGTGGCTACTTGGAAGTATAGTCCCCCCAGGGGCATCGCCTGAACCCGGCCGCAGGAACACGTGCATTGGGAAGACCCGCAGAGACTGGCACCGTCTTTTCATCTTGCCGCCAGCGTTTCCGGGTCTTACGCAGGCCTCTGGGCGAGAGCGCCCCCTGCAGGCACTCGGAGGAAGGATGACTGCGGTCGCCTCCATGGTGGCACCTGTCCCTGTCCCCATCCCTATAACTGACTCCAGGAAAAGCTCAGAGGCAGGAAGGCTGCTGACCTGGGGGTACAGCTCCCTGGGGGAGCATCTTTGGGCTCCTAGGGGTGCCTTTCCAGACTTAACCCTCAGGAGGTCAGCAAATCATGCCCACAGCGTAGGTTTCCTCCTGGGTCAGCCTCCATCCAAGGGAGGGACCCAGTGGAATATTCTGGAGGAAAGGGAAGGGTGCTGTTGATCTGGACCCTGATCTGTGCCAAGTGGGGGTGGCGAGGAGACCACTATCTGTCCGTCTGTTATTAAAAACGGTCTGAGGCACAGTGCAAAAGTTATTAAGTGCAGAGTAGGAATGTGCCGTACACTCCTCCCCACCCTGGCCCCTTTTTCATTTGTATTTTATCAGCTTAATTTAGTGAAAATGAAAGACTCAGGCAGCCATCCTTGGAGACTGGGAGGGAAAAAAATAAAGCCACCAGACAAGGACTGGAGTGCCTTCTTTGGCAGCATCCTCCCTCTGACCCCACAGAGGTCCCTTCCCAGCCCTCTGCAGCCCCTTTTCTCTGTGGCTGTAGCCCAGGAGACAGTGAACGGTTCAGAGCGCTGTCGCGAGCTCGCTCTCCCTCTCTCTTCCTGTGGGCCCCTGGAGACCACATTTGACCGGCCAGGGATCCCACCTGACATCCCCAGCTCTGCCCCAGTGGGGAACCTGGGAGGAGACCCGACTCCCGTTCCTTGAAATGTTTGCCCTTTTCCTTTGAAGTTCTTAAGGTCAAATGTTGTGCAGGAGATTATTAGCCCATGGCAAAAGGCTGCTAGGAAGGGAAAGAGCCTTTTCATTTCTGAAGTTTTGCGCCTCACCCCAGAGTTACACTCAGCAGCCGCCCGGGCAGACCCTGCCAGCGATGAGGTAGGAGTTGTGGGGAGTGGTTATCCAAGATCTGCTTCTAGAACGTTGGAGATCTCCTGGATTCATCAATCACCAGCTGGATCCAAAAATAGCTCCCTGCCTGTTTTTCAGTAGTAATTGCTAACACCTACATGATTAAAATTATTGCCAGGCAATGATCAAAACCTTAATAAATTTGTACAGTCACCTTTTTTAAAAAGATTTTATTTATTTATTTGACAGAGAGAGACACAATGAGAGACGGAACACAAGCAGAGGGAGTGGGAGAAGGAGAAGCAGGCTCCCCACTGAGCAGGGAGCCTGATGTGAGGCTCCATCCCAGGACCCTGGGATCATAACCTGTGCCGAAGGCAGATGCTTAATGACTGAGCCACCCAGGCACCCCATACAGTTGCCTTTTGAGTGAGGTACGATTATTATCCCCATTTTACAGATGGAAAAATGAAGGTGCAGAGAGATTACTCAATTTTCCTGGAGGTGTACAATAAATGGCAGAGCCAGGATTTGAACCCAAGACTCTGTGCACTTAATTACCGTGCTGTCCTGAGCATCGCTCAGAAACCACACAGGTTCTCTGTTGCCAGAGAGAGAGAGAGAAAGAGATGCAAAAAACTGGAGAATCCTAGTCCTCACAAACTTGTGTGAATCACAAAGGTTGGTTTAAAAATAAGACCAAAGCAGTCATTATTTCTCTTGGGGGCTCAGTGTTGTCATTCTTCCACTCCCCCTCCTTTGGGGAGTCATTCTGTTTTTTTCAACAAAGCCTCCTCTAACTCCTTCAGGATGAGAAAGGAATCCAGCTTCAAGGCAAGTGAGTTTTCTTAAATGCATTTTCCTTCATCCAATCTCACGAGGTAGGGAAGGTGGTGTCAATTCTCATCTATCCACAAAAGCCTCATTCACTTTGTGGTTTATCCACTTTGGGGATTATCTGGGCCACAGTTGTAACTACCCATTCATTTGTGGGCTACTTCTTTTAACTCTGCTCTGCCATTGTGCAAGATGAGACTTCTGTAAGGGATTCTCAAATGATTGGTCCAGCTGGGAGGAGCATGGCAGGCAGATTTGTTCCTGTTGAAATTTCTCGTCCAGTTGTCAGGATGCAAATTGCACACCGGTGGTGGTCAGGACCATCGATGATGGCAGGAGAGACGGGTAGTGTTGGCTGGGGGCCTTGGGCAGCTGGATGTAGCCCTGCTGTGTCTCCGCTCTGGCAGCTGAAGGAGCAGCTGGGCTGTGCAGTGGTTTAGAGTCTTCTCAACTCCCAAAATGCACCAGAGAGTGTGGCAGACTGAGCCCAAAGGCAGGTTCATCCTGGAGCAGAAGCGCTGGGGACTGAGGAGGCTGGGGCAGCCCAGTGCAGGCTTGGTTAGAGGTTGGTGTTTCGTTCTTGCACAGAGGCTGGGCCAGGAACTTGTGGGGGAGCACACATCCCAGCTCTGGGTCAGGGCTGAGACTCAATCCCAAGCTTGGGCCTACCATCCAGAGGCAGGAAGACACAGAGCTGGAGAGAAGGGCTTCAGCTCTGAAGACAGTGGACCTGAGCTTAGGTCCCAGCTGGGGTTGATCAATCTCTCAGAGCCTCTACTTCCTTGACTCTAGGAAAAGGATGATAACACCTCTTGGGAATTTTGTGAAAATTGAATAAGGCGATATCTATCGGGCTCCTGGCACTTTATAATTATTCAATAAATGTTGACTACCTTTTCCCAGTAGCAATAACATCTTACATTGCTGTTGTGCTTCATAATTTTCATAATATGATTATATATTATTATATTTAGTCAACCATTTATGAAGGTAAACAAAATGACTCTTATTAATTACTCCCATTTTATACATGGGGAAATTACTGCAGTTTGAGTGGCTTGTCTAATGTAGCAAAGGTGGTAAGCGACAGAATTGAGATCACAAACCTTGAAGTTTTGGATTTAATCATTTTATAGCCCTTTCCATTGTGCTGTGATTGGGCTAGTAATTGAAATCACAAAGATCAAGAAGGTTCTCTGCCCAGATACACAGGAGACAAAATCATCTCCCATGGGCTCTACAGCATGTCATGGGAATTGGGCAGGGCATGGAGTATCCCTCAAAGGCTGTGGCATCAGGTTTTCAAGTCCTTTCATTTCTATAGTATGTTCTGAGATGGCTCCCTCAGTAGATTAATGCTTAATGCTATGACAGTCAAGTTTCCTGTGGGCCAGATAGTCTTGGCTTTCCTGCCTCCCCAGGCAGTGATCTTGGGAACCTGAGTCCCTTATCACAGCACTATATAGGGACAAGCTTCTACCTTGTCCTACCACTAGAAAAAGAACATAGAGCCCGTGCCCACCAAGCAAGTGATGTCAAATGCTACCTCCACAGAAAAGCTTGCCCTAATAATCTTATCTAAAATAGCTCCCCTTGACTCCAAAAGCAAAGGCAACAGAAGCAAACATAAACAAGTGGGACTATAAGAAACTGAGAAACTTTGCACAGCAAAGGAAACCATCAACAAAATGAAATGGCAGCCTATGGAGTGGGATAAAATAATTGCAAACCCTATACACAATAAGGGGTTAATATCCAAAATATGCAGGAACCCATACAACTCAATAGCAAAAAAAAAAAAAAAAAAAAAAAAAAAAAAAAAAAAAAAAAAAAAAAAAAAAAAAAAAAAAGGGAAGGAAGATTCCAATTAAAAATGGGCAAAGAACCTAAACAGACATTTTTCCAAAGAAGACATACAGATGGCCAACAGACACATGAAAAGATCCTCAACATCATTCAGCATCAGGGAAATGCAAATCAAAACTACAAGGAGATATCACCCCACACCTGTTATAATGCCCATCATCAAAAAGATTAGAGGTAGTAAGTGCTGGTGAGGATGTGGAGAAAAGGGAGACTTATGCACTGTTAGTGGGAACATAACCTGGTGCAGCCACCATGGAAAACAGTATGAAGGTCCCTCCCCTCAAGGAATTAAAAATAGAATTGCCATATAACCCAGCTATTCCACTTTTGGGTATATATCTAAAGGAAATGAAATCAGTATCTTTTTTTTTTTTTAAAGATTTATTTATTTATTTGACAGACAGAGATCACAGGCAGAGAGGCAGGCAGAGAGAGAGGAGGAAGCAGGCTCCCTTCGGAGCAGAGAGCCTGATGTGGGGCTCGATCCCAGGACTCTGGGATCATGACCTGAGCCAAAGGCAGAGGCTTTAACCCACTGAGCCACCCAGGCGCCCCATGAAATCAGTATCTTAAAGAGATAGCTGCACTCCCATATTCACAGCAGCGTTATTCACAGGACCCAAGGTATAGAAACAACCTGAGTGTCTACTGATGGGTGAAAGGATAAAGAAGTTGTGAAATACGCGCCCCCACACCCCCACACCCCTAGGAATATTATTCAGCCTTAGCAAAGAAGAAAATTCTGTGATTTGTGACAACATGGATGAAACTGAAGGGCATTATGTTAAGTGAAATAAGCCAGACAGAGAAAGAGAAATAGTGCATGGTATCACTTATTTATAAAATCTTAAAAAAAAAAAAAAAGCTGAACTCCCAGGAACTCCCAGAAACAGGAAGTAGCAAAGTGTTTGCCCAGGGCTGGGAGGTGGAGGAGCTAGGAAGAGGTTAAAAAATAAATAAACAAAATAGCTCTCCTTGTCACTCTACCATTTTGTTTCTATTTATTACATCTATCCCCAGCCAACATATTTGATTTTTTCTTGCTGTTGGTCTCCTTCCAACAGAATGTAAACTCTGTGAGAATAAGGATTTCGTCTTACTCAACATTTAGATTCCTAGCCCGGACCGCTGTGTTTAGTAAATTGGTTAAATGAATGAACGAATGGGCCCTCATCCAGTATTTTCTGTTTCTGTTTTTTTTTTTAATTCAAAAATGTTTTTTAAAGATCTTATTTACTTACTTGAGAGAGACAGAGAAAGAGAGAGAGCGAGAGAGAGCATGAGTGGGGATGGGGTGGGGAGAGGAAAAAGTAGACTCCTCGCTGAGCGGGGAGCCTGATGTGGGGCTCCATCCCAGGATCCCGGGACCATGATCTGAGCTGGAGGCAGACACTTAACAGACTGAGCCACCCAGGATTCTCTGTTTTAACATGTAGTTACTAAAGCCCTACTCTGAGCCAGGCTTTTTGTTAATGGCTGAAGCTGAAAGAGACATAGCTCCCTGTCTTTGAGGACATTCCAGTCTGGTCAGGGTGGAGGGGAAGCCATGGACGTAGGTAACTACCTCATAACATAATGAAGTGTTAATGTCTAGGAACAGCTGCAGGGGGGAAGGGGTTGGGCAGAAGGACTGCTTGGGGTACGCCATTAACCAGAGAAGGAACAGCATATGCAAAGTCTGAGAGTCACAGAAAGGGCACGTTGGAAGTAACCAAGAGGTGGAAAGTAGCAGGAACACAGGATCACTGGATCATTGTTCTGCCTTGTTGGAGGACGAAAGCTTGTTGCCCTACTCATCATACAATTAAAAGCCCAGCCTAACCAAATTTTATTTACCACTGAGATTTTTTTTTTTTACAATTTTATTTATTTATTTGAAACAGACAGAGAGAGTATAAGCAGGGGGAGCGGCAGGGAAAGGGAGAAACAGGCTCTCGCTGAGCAGACAGCTGGATGTGGGGTTCAATCCCAGGACCCTGGGATCATGACCTGAGCTGAAGGCAGATGTTTAAATGACTGAACCACCCAGGCGCCCCTTGAAATATTCTTTTATATTAAACATATCTTTTACTACAAGCTCTCTAAGTCAGACAGTGATGGTGGGCACTTAGGTGGCTGGGATGGTTACACCCTTCGTCTCTGACAGAATTGGGGGATGCATTCTGCTCTCATTTTCAAAACCTGCGGCCAGGTTCTCAGCCACCCACGCTGCGTTCTCTCCTTCCTCCTATAAAAACGACACCACTCTGATCGCTAATACAGAGGTTAAAGGCAAGATTAGAATGAGGAATAGAGAATGAAAGAAAGAAAAGCCCTGGGCCCAGAAACCTTGAATGTTCATTCTGTTTCCTTTAACTGTGGCTTGTTTAAGAAAATTGTTTGCTCTGTTTCTTCAACTCCTTCTTTTCTGGAAAGAGGATGCGGCTGGAAGGCTCCCATGCCAGGGTTCCAGTCCGGGAAAGTGCTTCCCTATTAATTTGTATGTCAGTGATTCAAATGGGGGTATTTATGCTGTGGTTGAGCACCTAAGAAAAATTTAAATTACTGTTTAAAAAATCTGGAAGGGAGGAAAAAACTTATCAAGGAATAGCCTCATAAAGAAAGTAAAAAACAAAAAAATTTTAAAAACTCCCCAAACCCCAGACACACACACACACACACACACACACACACACACACACACACGTGTACTCAATTAAAGGTCCTTAGGAAGGGGGCTGGGAGATTAGGATTGTGAGGATTACCATGATATGCCTCAGGGCCTTTGCGTTTCTTCCATCCAGACACCTTTCCTGGGCTCTGCAGCTCTGACTTCAGACACTGGCTTCATCACTCATTAGCTGTGGGGCTTGGGCAGACGACAGAGATTTCTCTCTAAGCCCTCCTACTGCGTAAATAGAAAGGAAACAATGGCATCTCAAATATTACGTAGGCAAAACTCTTAGAGCAGAGCTGAGCACATAGTAGGAACTCAACAGATATTTATATCCAAACCCCCTTCTCCCTTTGCAGAGTCCCTATTCAGATTCCTTCGTAAAAGCTGTGCCCTACAGCCTATTAAAATCTGATTGCAGCCAGCTGCTGTCTTACTTGAAAGGCTCTGAGCCACTAAATCATACCTATGCATAAATGATTGATAATGAATTAATAGGTTAGGTGGTGGCACTTATGGAAAGCAGAAGGAAAGGAATTAAGGAAGCTTTAATAGCAGAATGTCAGAAGCCAGTTACATGCCTCTGTAGGGATAATTTGGGTGATGGGGCTCCTGCAGTGTCCTTTAAATCATGCCTGTTAGGAAACCATCTCTCTGGTCATTTGTAAGGACAGATGACAAACAAGTCAGGAAAGCAGGAAATGGCTCCCTCAAACTTTAATGACAGCATCAGAGGGCCCACCCACTTCCTCAACCATGACCTTGCCCTTGCCAGTGCCATTAGCTGTGCTTTTTCCGAAGTCCTCTCAAGCTTCTTGACTCTGGCCACTCGTCCTTTCCTTCTGCTCTAGTGCTCCAAATGCAGCAATTACAGAATGGCACTGACTTCTCCAAGCCCCTGACCCTGCCTCCTTTTTTCACTATCCATTGCCTCACTTTACCAAGCTTAGGTTCTGTCCACCATTTTTGCCACTAATCTTTTGCAGAAACGTCTCCAGACTTCTTGTCCTGTACTCACCTTCTTGTCAGGTGTAGACCTGGCCAAACCTACCTACTGATCATGCTTTCATGTCAGAGAAAAATAATCGTGCAGACAGTTGTTGCTTTATAATTATAACTAAGAATCTCAAGTGGATGCTGAAAACAGTTTGGCAATTCCATGACTCTTCCTTAATATGTTTACCTTTCCCCTGCCCAAAATGACAGTTTTTATCTCCTTTCTCCAAGGACTGCCTGTTCCCTTTTAGATTTCTTCCAGCTGATGAGCCTACCTGGCATTTTTAACCTCCAGGGACTCCCTCATCTTCCTGCCACTGACTCCACATCTTTTGCTATCTCTGTGCCTGTCCTCTCGGTCTTCCCTCTCTTATTCCTGGGTGCCATACCCCTGCTCTGTGCAAAGGCCAGCCCCATCTGTGTCCTGGACCTCATACCTCATGCTTCCTAAGGACTTCATTACTGTAATTATCACCCCTTCTTTCTTGAATCTTCGATTTCCCCCTCACTACTTCATTTTCTAATAAGCGAAAAAATGTGCTCTGTTATCTTCAACCTTAAAAAACATGAAAGCTCCTCCTGATTCTACTCTCCTTCCAGTTTCCACTTTATTATTTGGCTTTCATCAACAGCAAAACTTACGGAAAGCACAGTGACCTCATGTTGCTAAGTCTCTACATCATTTCCGTTATTTTTGTACTTGACCTCTCAGCATCATGGGGCAATTACTCCTGTCCTTAAACCACTATCTTCCCTTGGCTTTGGTGACATGCATTTCTTAGGTCTTCCCTCTGTTTCAAAGGGCACTGCTCTGCTGGTTTCCCTTTCTGCACTCAATCTCTAAAAATTAGAAAGCTATAGAGTTCTATCATGGGCCCCTTTCTCTTTTCCAGCCTCACTTTCATCTCAGGTGGCCACATACCACTTGTGTACCGATGGCTAACCAAATCCATGCCTTTAGCTCTGACATCTTTCTGGAACCCAGGCTAGACACCCCAACAGTTGACCTGGTATCTCTATTTTGATATTTTATAAAATCCTCCAACTTAATATCTGCAAAGAGAATTCTTGATTCACTGATGCCTTAAACTTGCCTCTTCTAGTTTCTCTGTTCTCAGGAAAAGGTACTACACCTAGCTAGTTGCTCAAGTGAAAAAACTAGAAGTCATCATTCATTCCTCTGTCTTCATTCACCACTTCATGTTCAATCCATCAGCAAGTGCTGTTGACTCTATCTCTAAGGAACTGTTCAAATCCTTCCTCTACTATGAATGCCCCAGCTCTTGCTTGGACTGCTGCAAAAGCCCCTAGCTGTTATTCCTGTTTCCATTTTTTCCCTGGAGACAATTTATACCTAAAACTAAAGTGATCTGTTGAAAATTTACATCAGATGATTTTCCTTCATGTCTTAAAATCCTCCAATAAGCTTCCTCACTCTAAAAATAAAATTAAAATATTTTGCCCTGAACAATGAAATCTTTCCTATCTCTTAGACCTCCATTTTATATCTCCCTTTACCATTCGCTCTGTGCCACTCATATTGGCTAATCAAAAATCCCAGTCTCAGCACCTCAGGAAACATTACCTGTTTCCTAGATTTTAGAGAAATCTTAGAAAGCACCTAAAACTCTCTCGTTTTATAGACAAAGAGACTGAGGCTAGAGTAGGGAAGTCTCATAGCCAATTAGTGGGAAAACCAAGACCAGCTGGATTGCCAACACTAGTGCTTTTCCAATTAGAATGTGCTGGGTCATTGCTGCCCTCTGAATGCTTTAACATTGTGAGTTGCAGAAATCTTCATCTCAGTAGAAATATAGATCTGGGATTTGGTTTCATCTTGGTTGTGATTTTAAGCTGGTGTTCCTGGCTAATCCTAAACTAAACACAGTTGTGAAAATTGTAGTCCTTAAAAGTTACTATGGTGAAATTTGGGATTTTTAACAAAAACCTCATAGATCTAAAATTTCTGGGCAATACATGACTCCCAAGAGAAAGACTAACCATTTTTTGACCCCACACGGATTGTTTAGTAGACAATAGGGTCAAGCTGTCATCAGAGTTCGTTGGTCATTCCTGGTCATTATCATGACCTGGTCTCTTTCTTTAGGGTTATCTTTGAGTAGTATGGGAGAGAAGATCTTCATTTCAGTCTAGTGTAAATCTGTGGCCTCTTCATGCCCTTGTTTTTTGCTTGGCTGTCACTCCTTACATGCCACACTGGGGCTCATTCAAGCTGATCAGGCCTGTCCTCTTCTACCTCTGTTGTCTATAATCAAGGGTGATTTGTATATCAGATTAACTTCACTGAAAAACAGCCATTACTTTGAAGGATATCATATCATGCTATCATATAAAATATTTTGGGAAAATAAGGATATTTTAAAAATACCCAGTCTTTTTTTTTTAATAATTTCACATTTTTCTCTGTGCTTTAAAAGCTCATATTATCCTGTTTGAGTAAATAAAGATAAGTTGGATGGCACTGGTTTGGCCACTTATTCCTGGGTAATCTTTGAAGATTGGTGTTTTACCATACCCAATAGCTTTAGTAACTTGAATGTTTTCTTTCATCATATTTACTATCATTTAAATAACCAATTTTCTGCTTCATATACTTGGCTATTCTATGACAGAAGTGCTGGGATCCTCAGGGTATCTTCTAAACAGTCTAAGCTTTTTGTCCTCATTGCATTTTTTCTGTATTTGGCATCTCAGATGCATTCTTTCATCACTTCACTTCCATCTCCATGACACATCTGGAATGCAGAAACAAACACACTGAAGAGTGCTCATGTAAGAGAACCAGTGTTCCAGGAACCATCCTCGGTTCTGAATAGCAGGCAGTGATGAAGACCCCCAAGATCATGAAACATGCATCCTAGAGGAGACATGCAACAAAATCATTGCCAAGTTCTTTTGACAGCCTAGCCCATCTTCATCTGTAAATCTCAGTTCAGCTGCCTCTTCCTCCCAGGAGTCATTTCTGGACCTCCAGAGCAGGCCAGGTGCCCCTGTTACATGCTTTCATGGACATCTGTAAGTTTTATCTTTATCATTTAGAGGTTTCAAGTTGTAAAATGTAACATGGACACAGAAGTGTATATAAACCTAAACATAACATATAGTCAATAATAATTATTCAACTTCCCTGTAGCCACCCTCCAGGTCAAGCAATAGAACATCACTAAAACTCCAAGACACCTCGTATGTCTCTTTCTGATCATAAACTCTTCCTTCCACCAGAGATAACTGCTTTAACTGCTTTCCTGACTTTGCAGTCACAATTTCCTTATTTTTAGCAGGTTTAGAATTTATCAGCTTATGTAAACTATATATATAAACTATACAGATAGAACTATATGGAACTATATATATAACTATGTAAACTATATATAAGTATGTATGACTAAACAGAAATATAGAAATATATAGGTTTATATATATAAATGCTTATATATACTTATATAAACTATATATAGTTCCTATATCTAATATAATTTTATCAGATGTGACCAAAATATTAAAAAATAACAAATTTTATATAAACATATCAAATTTATCAGTTGAGGAATAGATGTATATTATATATAATACCTATTATATACACACACACGTATGTATATATACACACAGAGCCTTAATATCCAGTTTCCTGGTGGTCAGTAAGTTCCAAAAGATCAGGGATAGAATTTATTTTGCCCACATTGTATTCCTATGGTTTTGCCCAGTCCCTGGTGCACAGTAAGCCCTCAACAGACATTTGGAAGCTAAGGGAAAGGAGATGACACTCTGGTAGACTCCAGATAGGAGCTGAGATATTATGAGGGGCTTTATGGGGACGACTTTTCAGGATGGGGGCTACAAATTAGGGGTAAGGGCATCCACTACATATGAAGAACACGTCACAAGCCCCTCGCACTTTTCTCCCAGAAACCTGAAATAAATAAGAAAGGTGATTGAGCAAACTGTATGGGGAAATAACTCTATTTGCACATCTATGTATTTAAATAACTATCCACTTATATGTCTATCTCTCCACCCATGTAATATTATGAAAAATACACCTCTTAAAATATAGTAGAAAAGTTGAGCATCATGGAAGCACAGAATAGGACAAGTGGTAACTGTCTCAGGGTGTGGACGTATTGGCTTCCATTCATGACCTACAGGGGTAAACCCTGTCCGTGTCAGCAGCTCAGACCAGAGGATGGTGAGAAAATAAACGAGTCTCAAGGGTCGGATTCATGTGGGACAAAAAACATGGCAGGATCATGGAAACTCACGAATTCTTCACAGTTCAAACCAGATAAAGGGAAAGAGGAGGAGGGAATGACTAGGGAACATGCATCAGAAAATGAAGCTCTCCACCTCCAGGCAGAGGCCCGGGTGGGTGGCAGAGGAGCATCGGGGCATGAGGATAGAAACCTCAGGAAGGAAAATCAACCGGTCCCTTGCACAGGTAAGCTGAGCACATCTGGTGGAAGTAAGGGTGCCTTTACCATCCTGGGGTGCATGAACCGAAGGAGTGGCCCTACTTCTGGAAGCCAGTTATAGCTGGAGTAGCAGGCGTGTGCTCGTGATTGAGTTTAAAAATAAATCCTGATGCCAGGTTCACTGCGGTCCTGTGATCGCAGAAGAGGGGCAAGGCACATCCGACTGGAGTGGCAGCCTGGTAGCGGACTGTGGGAGTGGGAGCTTCAGGAACTGAGAGCTGGGGTAGAGTGGGATACGGACGCAGGTAGAGGGGGTGACGCCCTCTGGGAAGCCGTGCTCTGCCCTCTGGTTGTGTGTGTGTGAGAGTGTGTGCACGAGGAAGGTGGGAAACTAAGGAGGAAAGACAAGGCGTGTTCCTCCGTGTAAAAAGAGGGTCGCGGTGGCGCTAAAGCAGGCAGCCTACTTTGAGTGAGAGTCCGGCAGGAGAAGGTAGAGCTGGATGTTGGAGACAGTGAAGGCAAGAGCAGAATAATCAGAAGCCAGCCTATCTGTAGGAACAGAACTACATGCAGTCAAATTGCTTCGAGTGAGAGTCAGGTGAGAGCCGGCCAGGGGTCAAGTGGGCAGATCCACGTGGTTTAGAGTCCTGGGAGGGGCGTACACAGCCCGGATGGGTCTGGTTAGCCGGGAAGAGCACAGCTCTGTGTCCACAAGTATTGACTGAGCACTCATGGTGCGCCAGTCTGCTCTCAAACAGCTTGCATGCTAACTCAAGGAGAGGGGTAATAAACAGATAATCAAATAAGGTTATTTTAGACACTGTACAGTGCTATGAAAACAGGGAAGTAGGATAATGGCTTAGAGACTAGCTGGCGTGTTGGGGGGTGGAGGAGGCTGCCTTAGCGAGGGTGGTCGGGAAAGGGCTCCCACAGGAGGGGACACGTGAGCTAAGCCCTGGGAGATGAGCAAGAGTCAGCCTTGTGCCCATCAGGGGAAGTACGAAGCATGCACAATGAAGACAACTGCAACCAAAACACGACTCAAAACCCAGGTCATGTCCCCTTGCCGAATCTGTTTCCTCCATGTGTAAAATGAGAGGGTTGAGTTAGCTGATGCCAAGTCCTGATTGTGGTGGCACATGGTCTCTGATGTCTCCACGGAAGAAGTGGGAATTGACTTGGGTGTTGAGGGAAGACCCTCAAAGTGAGGACCATGTCATTGAAACCAGCACCAGAGCTCTAAGACTGTCTTCTGAGATGTTCAGCGAGAGCAGAACAGGGATATCCACTTTCTCCCTGATTGAGACATGGTCCTCCTTCCTCCACCAGGCAGGAAACCTTTGCTCTAAGAGGTAACCCATGCCCAAACTCCACGGCCTCTGGGAGCTTTGTTGAAATGAAAGCCCATTGCTTCCTATTCCCATTACAAAATACCTCTATTTGGCCACTTAGTGCATTACGCCTTTCAAAATACTTAATAAACCTACCGATCTATTTAGACAGGTATCTATTTTTTTTCTTTATTCGTAAAAGCCTTGTTAGTGTCTGAGTCCTGAGCACAGTGCCTCACTGGGAACAGTGTCCTTGAGGAGGCTGAAGGATGAATGAACTGTGGATGGGGAAGTGTGTTGGTCAGCTCAGGCTGCCATAACGAAATACGACAGACCAGGTGACTTAACCAACAGGAATTTAGGTCTCACAGTTTTTGGAGGCTCAACGTCCCAAATCAAGGTACTGGCTGATTCAGTTCCTAATGAAGACTCTCTTGCTGGCTCGCCGTGTCCTCACATGGTGCGGAGGGCAGAGAGAGAACTCTGGCCTCTTTTCCTCTTCTAAGGACACTAATCTGATCTCCTTTGGGGGCAGAAATGGGCCATCCTGGAAAGATTGCCGGGAAGTCACCTGCCAGGCGGACTCTGCCTCTTGTCAAGTTTGGGACTTCTTCAGCAGTGGGTTTTCCCTAGAACCACTGGGAAATGAGAAGGCTTAGGAGAAAACACTCTTGACTCCATCGGGATCCACCACAGGGCAAGTAAGGAGAATCAGATCCTTAGCTGAACACTGGTTTTGATCATGGGAAAGAATGGGAGGAGAGGGACGACAAGTAGGGGACATGCGAGAAAAATTGGTCTCTTCTGGGGCCAGACATTACATCAGCTCTTCTAGTGCCAGGTGCTGGGGCTTGGGCACCTGTGCGGCCAGACTGTAGTCATTCCAGTGAGCAGCTGGGCCAGGCGAGAAGAACAGAAATATTAATGACTGCGTGTTTCGAATGCTCACCTTTTGCAAGACTAGTCTGAGTGCTTTCCACATGTTAACTTATTGTGTGCTCATAGTGGTTGCCTTATTTTGATGGAAAAACTAAAGGAGGTGAAATAACCTGCCTCCATTCTCACGGCTGGTAATGACAGCTGTGAACTTCAAATTTGAACTTTGTACACGAGACCCTATCCACTGCCCCATGCCACCTCAGGACCATGGCATCTGCTGTCATGTACACCTTCCAGTGGGAGTGCTGCAAAGGGAACCTGGGGACCTTTGCTAAGCAGTAGCAGTAGTAGCTTGGTCTTTTTAGATTATGTCTCAACCCCTCGATAGGCTCTTGTCTGCAGCCCAGGAGCCGGTTTGCTGCCTGGTCAGAGCTGCTGCCTCTTCTGAGGATGGGAGGCCCAAGGCAGGTGGGCTGCTGTCTTCCTTTTGGGCTTTTCCTCACCCAGGCTTCTGGAGGGTGGGAGCCAGAGATAGGGAAGGAAATGAGACAGGAGGATAATAGCGAGGGACACAAGGAAGAGAGAAGACAGAAAAGGGACACCATAGAAAGCCCTGGGTGGCCAGAGGTAACCAACAGCTACAGACTCATGAGACTTCTTTCTCTGCAAGGAAGCAGGCTGCAGGCATCAAGAGGTAGGCCAAGAAAATGTCCCTGAAAATAAAATCCAGAGAAGCCTTTGGTCAAAAATACTCTAGCATTCTAAGATGGTGATGGAAATGGAAACCCAGACTCTGCCATGGGGTGGTCTGCATCCTTCTTCCTTTTTTTTTTTTTTTTTTTAAGATTTTATTTATTTATTTGTCAGAGAGAGAGGGAGAGAGAGAGCGAGCACAGGCAGACAGAGTGGCAGGCAGAGGCAGAGGGAGAAGCAGGCTCCCTGCCGAGCAAGGAGCCCGATGTGGGACTCGATCCCAGGACGCTGGGATCATGACCTGAGCCGAAGGCAGCTGCTTAACCCACTGAGCCACCCAGGCGTCCCGGTGGTCTGCATCCTGAAGAAGGACCGGGAGACCTGAATTCTAGACCCACCTCGGCCATGGACACCCTCTGTAACCTTGGACAAATCATGGTCTCCCTGGGCTTCTGTATAAATGAAGCAGCCCTGGGATGGGCTGCCAAGGCCCTTCCAACTCTTACAAGGTTCTTGTTTTGTCTGACCATTTGGGATACTGGAGTCTCAGTTTACCCATTTATTCAGGATGGAATGAAAGTGTTAATGGACTCATCAAGGAGAGAAGGAAAGTCTCCGTGGCTTTGCCAAGCCCCCAGGCTGACTCACCTCACTACACTGCTCAGCCCTGAAACCCCCAAGTAACCAAAACTGTGGGTTCTGCCCACCCTGCCCCTGGAGTTTGCTGCACCGTGACCTTGGCCACCTCATTTCCCATCCTGGCCTTTAGTTCCTCTGCTTCAAGGGGGGCAATGGTAGTCCTTGCCACCTGTCTTCCTCTCCTGGGTTTTTGGGGATGAATAGGATAATGTTTTCTAATTACTTAGTGCTCCTCAGAGCCGCAAGTGCCTTGAGTCAGGATAAAGGACTCTGCTAATCTAGTTGCTTTCAGGGATTATTCATCCAGAAACATAAATGAGCATTTAAATTAGCACAGAGCCTGGGGAATGCAGGCCAGAGAAGGCCACAGCAGAGAGATGGCTGGGGAGGGCCAGAGCAGAGCACAGGGGGAGGTTCCTTGTCAGACACCGCCTGCTCTACATGGTACTTTGTTTGACCTGTAATCTCAGGCTCCTCGAGCCTGAGCACTTTCTTTGCTCCAGAATTTCCCCAGACCGATGCCCTTCTCTTGAAAAATACATTCTGGTAACTCATTAGGTGGCTGGTCCCAGAAGGGAATGGCTGCTACCCACTGATAGTAGGAATCTTTGGTACTTTTTTTTTTTTTTTTAAGATTTTATTCATTTATTTGACAGACAGAGATCACCAGTAGGCAGAGAGGCAGGTGGGGGAGGCGGAGGGAGGGAGAGCAGGGTCCCTGCTAAGCAGAGAGCCCAGATGCGGAGCTCATTCCCGGGACCCTGGGATCATGACCTGAGCCGAAGGCAGAGGCTTTAACCCACTGAGCCACCCAGGCACCCCAGAATCTTTGGTACTTTTAACCAGAGCCCTCTGCCATGTGTTACAGATCTCCAGGCCCAGGCTTTGTCTCTGGAATGCTGGCTCTGAGAACGTCTGCCCAGGTAGCTTGGCTTTCTGGATTGTGCAGGAAGCCGTGAGAGGGCTGCATGATTTATGAACTGTGTTTGTGTGTGCGCATGTGCGTGCATTCAGCCGTGAGGCTGGCCTGCGTGAAGACAGTAAAGCTGTAACATCCCGCTCTTGGCTTTGACACCTGACAAAAAGGACATGGTTTAGATGTCACAGCAAGGGCCTGTGCCAAGGGCAGTTAGGAAAGCAGATGTCTTCATGCTTGACTACACTGTAGGAAGTTGCTGGGCCCATGACCCTAGGTGTCACACCGTAGTGGATTGATTTTCTAATTTGGAATTATTTTTAGGAGGAGTAAAAAGTCTAGGATAAAAATTCAAATATATTCATTCCTTTACTCTACCTCCACTTATTAAGTAGCTAATTGGTCCAAGCTGCCGTTAAGCAATGTGAAAGGCAAAAAGTGTTAAACCAGCGATAGTTATCAGTGGTACTTCCGTAAAATAGTTAGGAGTCATGTTCCCATTTTGCAGAGCAGAAAACTGAGATTTAAATAACCTCGCCAAAGTTTCATAGCCAAAGTCTTATTTATGAGGTGTCGGGATGCAAAGTTAGCTCTTCTGGCTCCAAGTCAGGAGGCCCAAGGAATAGCTTTCGTCTTTCAAGGAGGTGACAGTAGATAAAGGGGATATAACAAGATTGCAGACCATCACACAAGGAAGAGCAGGGTGTGTATTATGAGTGTTTTAGGTATAAGTGCCACAGGAATTCTGGGGAGGGATCCAGAAAGTTCCAAGCAGGAGGTGACACTTGGACCAGGTCTGGAAGGGTAGGGAGCATTTCCGTAGTTGGAGAGAAGAGTGGAGGTCACCTTAGGCACAAGGAAGAGTGGGGGCCCAGTTACAGAGGAAGGAGGGAACAGAGAGTATTGCTTGGAGCAAATGGGCCAGCTTGGCTGGAACAGCCATCTTCAACCCTGGCTATATGTTAGGATCACCCGAGTAGCCTTTCAGATGGCCAGCACCTAGGTGATTCCATCGTGCAGCTTGGACTGAGACCCACTGGCACTGGGGAAGGACGGAGGGTTTTCAAACTGAGGCTACCACAAGCACCCAGGTTCACATAAACAGGGTGTCAATAAAGGTGGTGACAAAGGGAACAGAAAGAGAGGGAGGAGAGGTGTTTGGAAGGTATGCCTTCAGGACGGACTGGCCGTGGTGGTGTGTAAGGATGATGAGGGCGAGAGACTGTGTGCTGGTTTGAAGAAGGAGAGCTACAGCGTGGAAACCAGCACAGCTGGGGGGAGGGGGGATGGGAGGAGGATAGTTTGCTTTTAGGCAGCTCATGTTTAAGGGCAATAATTATTGGACTGTCCGGTGAGAATGACCAGCTGGAGTCAAAGGAGTGTCAAGTTTGGGTGGAGACCCAGGAATGGGGAATCTTGAGAATTCATCTCCCGTGGAAGTGGTAGTTGAGGCTGACGGAGTGCCGCAGCTCAGAGAGAGAGAGAGAGAGAGAACAGAGAGAGAGAAGAGCAGAGGGTTCAGGCAGGAATGCCTATGTTTGGGAGGCAGAAGGACAAAGGGAAGCTTAGGAGCAATTCTTAAATGCAATAATGTTCCATTTGCATTAGCCATGCCTGGGTGGGGTGGGGTGATGGGCAACAGAGTCGTTTTTCATGGGCCTGGCTGCCCTCGACTCGGAAATTGATCACTGAGTCAATAGCTCCGTGCTCAGGCTGGAAGCCCAGGCTGCTTTGTGTGCGGGACCCAGGGCGGTAGCAGCCTAGCTCTCCCTCACCAGGAATGCGGCCCGCTCAGGCAGCTGGCGGAGCAGCTGAGCTCATCTGCCACTATCCCTGGCCTCTAAGTCCCACCAGCATGAAGGAGTTTCAACTCCAGACCCACACAGGTTATGAAACAGCCCACCACGAAGAAGTCCTTCATTCTGAGATGTTGCAAAGATGAATTCCTCTTTTCCTGGGGGAGTCGATGGAGTCAGTCAGTGCTGTTTTAAGGGGGATCCCATCAGAGCCTTTCTCGTGACCTCCCAGCGTCGTCCCATGGGACCAACTTGGTCCCTGAGACGAACCTAAGGATTTCCCAGGGATCCTTCCTGTAAGGTCCCCGAGATGAACGAGCTCTGACAACAGAGCTGGGGAGAGCCATAATCAGCAGTATTTAGGGGGCTTGGGCATAGGAGCAGAACCCCTGAGCCTACGCAGATGGTGGGTCAGGCTTCATGATGCGGGACGGAGGAGAAAAACTTCCCAGGTGGAAATCAACGTTCAGACACTCAGTCCACCTGCCTCCGCGAAGAGCCGGGGAAGTGAAGGAAAAGAAGAAAGATGCCAGGGAGGCAGAAGGGACATTCTAGCATCTCTGGGTCCCTCGTGGCCTAACTGCATGGAATTTTGGAAAGCCTTTGCAGGCAACCTAAAGACAGGCCACAGAAAGAGCACTGAGAACACTGTCCTATGGCCCCAGCATCCCTGGCAAAGCAAACCCACGGCAGCATGGCAGTGAAGCCGTGTTTCTGGATTTCTCGTTAAGCACGGAATCTGAGTCAGTACGTCTGTCGGGGCTGGAGCTTCTGTATTTCTAATGGCTCCTCAATGGCTGCTGACCCCACCGGCCAGGGAGCTACACTCTGAGTAGCCAGGTTTTGGAGGCGGTTGACTGAATGAAAGCGAAGAGAGTGGAAGCATTGGCCTTGCTCCAACCATGACCCCAAGGGCTCTGCACTGGGCTCTCTTCTGGGACTGCGTCCCTCAGTGCTGACCACTGCCTGGGGCCGGGTAGGGGCTGGTGGGGGCGGGCAGTGCTGTGGGTCTCAGAAGGCTCCTCCCAGGCTGGGCTGTGGACTCCAGCCTCTCGCCATCACCCAGTGCCTGGCTGTCTCAGTTTATTGGCTTCTGAGGCTCCCGGCTCAGGCAGAGTAATTACAGTTGAGGCCCTGATGAATTGGGGGCCAGTAATTAAAGTGCCTATTGATTTTCTACTTAGGAGTTCCCTGTAGCTGGAAACAAAAGTGGGGAGGGGAGAGAGATAAACAATCTGGGCAAGGTGTTTTGAAACAGGAGACTGTTCTGTGTGCAATAGCTGGGCCCGGCAGTAACTGGGAAGGGTGGTGGGGTGATCATTTATCATGGGCCCATCTATCTGGAATTTGAGAATTGATCAGCTAGTCGATATGCTTCTGGGGCGTAGTGCCAGCAGGATGGGGGGAAGGAGAACTGTCTTCGGCAAAGAGTTCATCCTTAGATCTCCAAAGCATTAATCTGTCTTGTTTTGCTGCTTCATTTAGCTTATTTTAATTATGAATTGAAGCAATTGCCTCCTTTATATCATCTGCCTTCACCGGGCAACAATGGGCTTTCTGTCACTAGAAATTTGGCTTCTGGGGTCATTGAAGGCAAGGCACCAGAAAGGCTTGAGAGAGGGGTGTGATGGGGAGGAAAAGGTAGGACAGTGCAGATTTGGGAGGGGACGTGATGGGGTTTAGAAGCTTCTAGAAGGAAAAGGGCTGAGGGCAAGTAGAGGTTGCTGGAAAGAAGATGGATACAAAGAGGGTTCTGGAGTAGTTTCAAAGGGAGGGCAAGGCCTTGGAGAGGAGACACACCGAGTTTGGGCCAGAACAACAAGGGAGACAAGAGGCAAAGAGAAGGAAGAAAGACAGGACGAGAGGTCACTGTGAGGGAGACAGAGGCAAACAAATAGGAAGAGGGTTTTTGGTAGAAACACAAAGCACATTTAAGTCTTATTTAAAGATTGCTTAAGTTATTTTGGTGCATTTAACTCTTAATTCATCTTCCTTTCACTGAGCTAATGTGAAGTGTGAAAGAAAAACTAATGAGAAGAAGGCCTAACCGGCAATTTTATTTTAGCTCCGGGAGCTCTCTCTTCCTTCCCTCATGCTGGGTCACTTGATCAGAGATGATTCTTTTGTTTCTCAGAGGAATGTCGCTCTTCTAAGCCTTTTTCTTTTGCCCATTTTCACTGCTGCAGCTGGTTTGGCTGCTTAATGATGATGAAGTTAGATTAGGATCTGGGTTTTGATAATGATGGGAGCTGGGCAAAGAGAAACGTTTTAGCATAATTCATGTTGGAACACAATTACCTATTATCCCAGTCAGGGCAGACAATAGGAGTGGAGGGGAGTAGTGAGTTGTGGAGAAGTAAGTGGACTGTTACTTGTTATAAGTTGGATTTTTAAAAAATGCTATAGAAATACTGAATGGTTTTATTCAGGTTATTCAACCCAATTGCACAATGTGCTTGCCTTTGAAAGAGATCTTCGGCAAGTATGCCCAATAGATGGCAAGAAAACCAGGAGGGGGGATGGAGAAAGTGTTGTTTATTGTGTGAAGTATCTGTTGTGTGTTGATGGTCACACAGGGCAATGCACACAGAAACCCAGCTCCTACTCTCACGAAGCTCAGAGGACTGGAGGCCTTGATTCTTAAATGTGTGGCCCCATTGATCTGGCTCAAATCTCAAATGGCTTCCCAGTCAGAGCAAAGTTAAGCTCCTAAACCTCACAGGAAAGACCTTCCCTGGTGGACCCCAGCCCACGTGTACGTCACCCTCTACCCCCACTTCCTCACATGGTCTTTTGGCACCAGCCTGCCAGGTCCTGTGTTCTCCTGTGTTCCCTACCTCAGTGAATGGTACTGCCCTGCTCCCAGTTCCCCCGGAAGTCCGTAGATCTTTCTCTCGTGTCCCCACTTCAGTGGGCCACCAAACCTTGTCATGCTACCTGGTCATTCGGACCCTGTCTCCTCCTTCCCATCTCTGCAACCCCAGCTTGAGTTCCATCCCACAGTACCCCCTGCTTGGACTTGGGTTATTGTGGTAGAATAGCCCCCCCCCCCCACCGGTCCGGCCCCACCCAGGCCTGACTTCTGTGCTTTCCTTGGAGCAATGTCCCCAACGTTTATACCTGATGATGATCTTCTCAGTTCTCAAGGGCTCCCCACTCCCTGGAGGATGATGGTCTTCCCAACTGCGTGAGCCTGGGAGCGTCACGTGCTCTCTAAGCCTGTCTGTAGACAGGTTTCCTGTCTGTAGAAAGGGGATGGCAAAGGTGCTTCTTGGGGACGTCGTGAGGGGAAATGAGGTGATGTGAGTGAAGAGCTCAGCCCAGGCCTGGCAAGTGGAAATGTGGTGGTAACGGAGAGCAGGAGGTGGCGGGTTTTATTGTTGTTGTTATTATTCTTACAGAAGGAAGTCTTTATGATCTGGATCCAAATTTATATTTACAGCTTCAATTTTGTCCCTGAATTCCAGATGTCTCTGTGTGTGTGTGTGTGTGTGTAACTATCCATGCTGCATTTTTCAACTGTCTGATAGACATCGCAAATTTAACAATTTCAAAACCGAACTCCTTATATTTTACCTTCCCTACATGTCTTCCCTCAGTCTTTCCCATCTCAGTGAAAGACATTTCCTTCCTTCCCACAGCTCAGAGCAAACCCCCCAACAGCCCTATTTCCCTCATCCTCCATTCCCAACCGTTCTGTAAATCCTGTCATCCGGATCTTCAGAATCTACCCAGAGTCCAACCCCTCTCACCATAGCTGCTACCTTCCTGCCTAGATCCCTGTGATGGCCTCCTCTCCCGGCTTCCGGCTCCTGGCCCTGCCCCTTTATGATGTGCTGTCTTCAGGGAAGCCAGGGGACTGCTTTTACAACAGAATTTGAATCACTCCTCTGCCCCCAAGCATCCTCTGGTGCCATTTCTAGGCACTTCGCCATCTGTTCCTCTTCCCGCTGAGAGTCTCTTAACTTCACTTCCTGCTGCCCTGCACCTATAGCCTCCACTCCAGCTGAACTACCCTCCCTCCTTGGTCTTGAATGCAACAAGCAAACTTCTGCCTGGGGTTTTTGCACAGGCTATTCTTCCCACAATCTTTCCCGAGACATCCACTCCTTAATCTCATTCAGGTCTTTGGCTCAGATGACACCTTCTCCGTGAAGCCTGCCAGGCTGGCTTTAGTCTAAAATTACAACCATTCCATCACTCCCCATCTCCTTTTATATGGTTCCTTAGTATCTTCTAGCACAGGGTATTATCTACCTAAGGTTTCTGTCTCTCTCCTTTCTGTAGAGGATAGGTTCCATGAGAGCATTTGCTTTTTTAAAATTTGTCTGCTGTTTGATTCAGTATATAAAAGAGAGCCTGGCACATAGTAGACACTCAGCAAATCTTGTTGAGTCATTTGCCATTCATACCGCTCTCCAGCACCAGTTTCTACCCTGAGGAGCTCTCCTGCATGCACACTGGGACCTTTGTTTGTATCTTCCCTCTATTAGACTTCGAGTTCCATTTTCCCTCTAGGGCTGGCTCACAGTGCTAGATAAATATTTGTATAAATATTATTGATACATTAGCTGTAAGGAACTTGTGTAATTAAAGATGCAAATGGAATTTTCTTTCATATAATTCCTTCAAAGTGGATGAAGGTTCTATTTGTCTGAAATGATTGGCTGGCAGCTAAAATGTTTCCCTTCACACTTAAGAGCTGAAGTGTGTCCCTCATTTCTCCCCACCAAGCCCACAGTTCTTTTGTCTGTTAGCATCCCAACAACAGATCTTGAAGCCTGGAGAAAACCAACATCAGAAGCTAGACACTTGTCTCCGAGCACTGAGGCATGTCCTCTTAGTCTGTGCAGTAAATCCCTTTGTCATTCCCCCCATAGGATATAAGAGATGGAGAAGTGGAGAAGTTGGAGTGACTTATGCAAGGGCATGGATTTCACCTTGGATGGAGAGCAGAATAAATAGAGGCCCGCAGCAAAGCCAGGTCTTTTGGTCTGAGGCCATCTTACAGAAGGCCTTGAGTCCCAGGATGAAGTGATTACATTTTATTTGGCAGGAAATTGGGAAACAGCAAAGATTTTTGAAGAGAAAAGTAACGAGACAGGAGTCAAAGCTTCAGGCAAGTTGGTTTGTCAATGATAAGAAACGTAAATAGAAACAAAGGGTCTAAGACAAGCCTACTGCGGTAGTCTCTAAGAAGTGAACAGTGCCTGAATGGGGGCGAGGAGGAACGCCAAGGGGGCAGGTTGAGGGACCTGCTACAGCTTAATAACCATTTATGGGGTCTTAGGAGCACTGTCTGGGGACTCCATACCAAGGCCTCTTCATTTATATATATGCACACTCTCCCAGGCTGATCTCAGCCATCCCCATGACTTGAGTCAAATAACCACAACTCTCAAATATTTAACCCTAGCTTTTTAAAAAATTTTTTTAAATTTATTTATTTGTCAGAGAGAGAGAGAGAGGGAGAGAGAGAGAGAGTGAGCACAGGCAGACAGAGTGGCAGGCAGAGGCAGAGGGAGAAGCAGGCTCCCTGCAGAGCAAGGAGCCCGATGTGGGACTCGATCCCAGGATGCTGGGATCATGACCTGAGCCGAAGGCAGCCGCTCAACCAACTGAGCCACCCAGGCGTCCCTAACCCTAGCTTTGATCCCTCCCTGACCCATGGACGTTTCTTAAAGCAGGTTCCCATGGGAGACCTCACAGAGACCTCATACTCAGCATACACAGGACTGAATTCACCATCTCCACCCCTTCTACCCCCATGGCTTTGCTGTCCAGCCAGGAACTAGGAAGTCATCCTAGATCCCTCCCTCCCCATCTCTGCTCAGTCATCAAGCCCCACAAGTCATACTTCATTTACCTATAGAATTTATCCACTTCCTCTCTGCTGCCCCTACACCAGGCCTGGCAACCATTCTCTCTTTCCCAGACATTTGCAGTAACTTCCTCCATGATCGTTCAGTGGCCATCCTTGCTACCTTGTAATGCATTCACTCTAACAACATTTTACTTATTTTTAATGCAGCCTAAGTGATCTTGGACTAATGCAAATCTAGTCAAACTTTTTTTTCCTACTAAAATACACCAGTAGCTTCCCATTGTCCTTGGAGTAATGTGCTAAAACCTTAATGTAGCTTCGCAGACCTACCCCTGCAATTTCAACCCACATCTGCCGCTCCCTCACTTTGTAGTAGACTGAGTTGCAGAGGTGTTGATGTCACCTGAAAGTGACACTTGGTGTCTCACCATATATATATATATATATATTCCCACGATCTGCTATCTACAAGCTGGGGAACGAGGAATGTTGGTGGTGTAATTCAGTTCACGTCCAAAGTCCTGAGAGTCAAGGAGCACCAACACATGAGGGCAGAAGATGGATGTCCCTGCTCAAGAAGAGAGCAAACTCACCCCTCCTCAACTTTTTGTTCTATTCAGGCCCTCAATGGATTGGATGGTACCCAGCCACATTGGTGAGGGAGATTTTTACTCAGCCTACTAATTACAAATGCTAATCTCTACTGGAAATATCATCTCAGACATACACAGAAATCATGGTTTGCCAGCTATCTGGGTATCCCTCAACTCAGTCAAGTTGACGACTAAAATTAACCATCACAGGGGATGGAAGCAATAGGGTGTTCAGGAGGCCCAAACAAAACAAAGAGATCCAGAAGGAAAGGACTAGGCAATGGCCACTGGACTTGACATGGGGATGGAAAGCACATCTTGGAGACATCCCAGAGCCGGGGAGACCTTATTCACTGGCCATATTAGGGGAATGAGCATTCTGGCTAACTAATGTGCTTACTTATGGTGAAGGTCCACGTACATTTTTTTCCAACCCTTGTTGGCAAAATTCTCTTTCTACAACAAATATGTTTAATTTTCTGCCTGTTGAAAGTGTACTAACTATGGAAACCCAACTTGTTAGTAAAAGAAGCATTTCCAAGAGTTTTAGGGTCCTTTGGACTTAGGTCATCTATGTTCAAGCCAAGATAGAGGACAACATTCTAGTTGACATTTTAAATTAGGTCCTGAGTTCTCCTTGGGGAGTGTGTGTGTGTGAAGGTGAGGGAGGGAAACCTATTTCGGCTGTGTTACGAAGAAGCAACACAGCATTAAAAAAGCCCTCCATTTCCTCCCTAGTGAGTAACACTTGCCACACAAACATCATGGCGCTGTCGTGAAGATTCCATGAGACGACATGATTTGAAGGAGCCCCCAGCCTGGTCCCTGACCCATGGGGGATGTACACTTCCAGTTTCACAGCAAGGAACTCAAACATGTGGGGGGAAATCACGTGAGAGCTCATTTCTTTGCAGGGCACAGATGTTCAATGAGGGGAAATCAGTTTTCTTTCCTGCTCTCAAGAGCTGTTGATTCGTGTTTTACTCCTAAAGCTTAGGAACCCAAAGAAGAAATCGTTAATTATTAAAGGTGTTAGTTAACCCAGGTTTAATTTTTGTTATTTCTCTCCTCATAATTATAAGAGGGAAGTGTGGTTTGAGAAGGGGAGGAACTCAGTGGTGAGGTCATTACCGTTCCCTCCCTCCTAACCCCAGGAGGGAACTGGGAAGAGCTGCCAGGAGAGCCTGTCCTTCCATGGGAGCTAAAGAGGGAAAAGAAGGAATTGGACCCGCCTCGAGGCCAAAGTGGTTCTCACCAGGAGTCCAGGGCTCTGGAGCCTGTGGCTACTGCTCTGTCCAAAATGGGTTTTCCGTGTTGTTGACTCTCGGTAAATGGGAAATAATAATTTATGCTGTGCTAACACTTTCTCAGCAACCCTGCACTACTCGAGATGGAAAATTATACCTAGAGTTTTAAAAAATTAAAAAAAACCACGCAGGGCTCTTTGTACCTGTTCTTAGTCATTAAAAATGTGTTTCTGGAGTGCTAAATTTATAGTTAATTGCACAGTTAATTCATTATGTAGCACTATTTTCTTCATTATAAAACACCAAACTAAAGTGAACCCAACCAATTACTTTAAGTCTTAGAGATACTACAAAAGGAATGACTTAATTTAGTAAATAATTTTAATTTAAGTAATTATTTACTGAAAGAGAGAGTTTGCTGACTGCCTCAGGAGGCTGCTTGCTATTGGCCTCATAATAAATTTTCCATGTAATTCCTGATTAATGCTAACATGAGCAACATTTTATTTACTTTGAACAAGCTGGGTTTTACAAAGAGGTTATGAAACATCACCGAAGAGACCCCAACAGCACTCCGTGATCTTTTTCAGGTGTGGGAACAAAAGGAGGGATTTTGATCCTGTCCCCCTTGGAAGGCAATTAACCCAAATTCCCCTGTATTTCAGGGTTTCTTTGTAAATTGGGGATATTGTTCCAAACAGCTCACCTCACCTAGTTTTTTTGTTTCTTTCTTGCTTTCTGTGTACTTCAAGATGACATGCACATGGTAGGCACTCCGATAGATTCCAGATAAGTGAAAATATGAAGCAATGTCAGCAGCAGCATTTAAAAACACATGTCTTTCTGGGGGCGCCTGGGTGGCTCAGTCAGTTAGGTGTCTGCTTTCGGCTCAGGGCATGATCCCAGGGTCCTGGGATGGAGCCCCGCATGGGTCTCCCTGCTTGGTGGGGAGTCTGCTTCTCCCTCTGCCCCTCCCACTCTCTCTCTCTCTCTCTCTGTCAAATAAAATAAAAAAAAAATCTTAAAAAAAATATACATGTCTTTCAAATACAGAACAGGATAGGAGTCAATAGTAATCAATGCCTTTTTTAAAAAGGCAAGGTAATTAAAAGTATTTTGGAAGTAGAAGGAAAATGGCTAACTGAGTCAATGATTTTCAACTTGTTTGGAATTGAGACCTGGAATGTTGATGGTGTGCATACACTGCTCTAGGGCATTTTTGTATTTTTAAAATCAATGTGAGCTAAAAGAGTGTTCTAAGAATTTTGTGTAAACCACAAATACCCTTAAGAATCAGAAAAGTTATGTGTAGTGATCATGGCTCCAATTTTTGAGCATCCCTGGGCCTCGGATGACAGGCTGGTAGAATACCAGTGAGGCCAGGTCAACAGAAACGCCTCTGATTGCTTCTGAATGATGCCAAGGAGGCAGGAATGACAATGGGGACTTCACTTCTGGAACAGACAGACTTCTAACCCTTCTAACCCTTCTAACCTCAGCAACTAGCTGAGAAAGGATCTTAAGGATTCATCTTTAAAATCAGCCAAGTTTTACTGGGAAAGTTTTCTTTGGGAGAGCATTCATTTTCCCAACTTACCTGAAGGACCATTTATGGAGAAATGGGATTACAATGGACCTGAGTGGCCCCAGGGTTCTAGAACCTGGAGAAGTGAGTGGAGAAGTCCTAGAGAATGAGATTTCCATTCAGGGTAAGGATGAAGTTTCTGATAGACCAGGAAATGGTGTTTTCTCATGTGCACAGGTTCAAGCAAAGACATACATCCACAGCCCAGCAGTGCTGTGAAGGAGCTAAGCCAGATCCACTGGGTGATGGCCAGGGGCCAGGGCTGGTGGTGGTAGGCTAACACCCTTTAAGATGTCTTGCTGCCATCTTTTCCCTTTTCCTTGGGTGCTTTTGGCTTGTTCATGTCCTTCTTTTCCTTTTCCTTTTTTTTCTTTTTTTAACATTTCATTTATTTATTTGAGAGAAAAAGAAAGAGCACATGCAAGCAGTGGGAGGAGAAGACAGAGAGGGACAAGCCAACTCCACGCTGAGCACAGAGTCTGACTGAGGACTTAATCTCAAGACCCTGAGAGCATGACCTGAGCTGACATCAAGAGTCAGCCGCTTCACTAACTGAGCCACCCAGGTGCCCCTGTTCATGTTCAGGAAGTGTTCATGTCCTTCCTAATGGATAGTGTCCAGTACGGAACATGGCTCTCCAAACTGAGGGCAGAGTCTAGAAAGGGCAATGATGCTCTTTAGAATGGATCCCATATTTTATTAATATAGTTTAGTCCATATCAAGTCCTCCTTTGTCTCCAGGACTGAAATGTGGCGTTCTGATGTTTGATACTGAATTTTAGGTCAACCAGATCTCTACAATTTCCTTATCTGAACTGCCACCGAGATTGATCTCCAATATGCTGACCTCATAGAATGGATTTTTAAAGATTAGAACTTTATATAGTTACATTTTATCTCGTTATTGGCTGGGGAGAGAGGGTAGGTAATTTTGAATGCTTACTCTATCCTCAAAGGCAGTAACCTCTCCTCCCCTTGTGTCTTCTTGGGCTTTGTAAGCATGTCTCCCACCTTTTCATTCAAATTAAGACAGCCTTTGGCAAATCTTGGGAACATCTCTTGGAGACTCTCCTCCAGGTAAAACAACCACAGGATGAAGAGGTGGAGAAGACCTTGGTGAGTATCTAAATCATCTTTTTTATTTTATCAGTGAAGAAACCTAGATTTACAAAATTAATCTTGAGACAGTGCTGTTTGGTCAGTTATAAATCAACCTATATTTGTTAATATCCTGACCATATTTCCATATTTTTCGACTTTGTCCTTGAAACATTTTAAAAATATTGTGGATTCTTCAGCCAAACACACACACACACACACACACACACACACACACACACACAGAGCCTTTGGTTTGTTATCTATTTTTATCTTATGTTGGCTTGAATGGATCAACTTTTTCTTTCCAATGACTCACAAGCCATCTCTTTATCCTTCCAGAATTTAGATCAATCTTCAGTACAGAGAATATTTTTATACTCAATGTCATAAATTCTAGAAAACAATGTAGCTTCTAGATCAAGGTAGTTTCTTAATTGCTTTTTAAAAATTTTTTTGGAAAATGAACAAACCCCACAACATAAATTTAATTCAGAAAATGTTTTAGACTTTGTTCTGGAATTTGGGAAACTACAATACACTTGACCTTGAACAAGCTGGGGGCTAGTGGCACTGAGCCCCCCACAGTTGAACATCCATGTATAATTTTGACTCCCCCAAAACTTAACTACTAATAGCCTACTGTTCATGGGGACCCTTAAGGATAATATAAACAGTCTATTAACACACATTTTGTATGTTGTATGTATCATATACTGTATTCTTTTTTTTCTTTTAAGATTTTATTTATTTATTTGACAGAGATTACAAGTAGTCAAGAAAGGCAGGCAGGGAGAGAGAGGAGGAAGCAGACTCCCCGCGGAGCAGAGTCCGATGTGGGCTTGATCCCAGGACCCTGGGATCACGACCCGAGCCGAAAGCAGAGGCTTTAACCCACTGAGCCACCCAGGCGCCCCAATGTATTCTATTTTTTTTTAAAGTTTTTTTTAATTTATTTATTTGTCAGAGAGAGAGAGGGAGAGAGAGAGAGAGTGAGCATAGGCAGACAGAGTGGCAGGCAGAGGCAGAGGGAGAAGCAGGCTCCCTGCCGAGCAAGGAGCCCGATGCGGGACTCGATCCCAGGATGCTGGGATCATGACCCGAGCCGAAGGCAGCCGCCCAACCAACTGAGCCACCCAGGCGTCCCTTTTTTTTTTTTTTAAGGCTTTATTTATTATTTGACAGAGAGAGACATAGCGAGAGAAGCAACACAAGTAGAGGGAGTGGGAGAGGGAGAAGCAGCCTCCCCACTGAGCAGGAAGCCTGATTCGGGTCTCGATCCCAGGACCCTGGGATCATGACCTGAGCCAAAGGCAGACGCTTAACGACTAAGCCATCCAGGCGCCCCATACTGTATTCTTATAATAAAGTAAGTAGAGAAAAGAAAATGTTATTAAGAAAATCATAAAAAAGAGAAATACGTTTACAATACCATACTGCATTTACTGGGAAAAACCCACATGTTTGTGAACTTACGAGGTTCAAACCCATATTGTTCAAGGGTCAACTGTATTTGAATAATTCAAGGCCTTATTGTGCCCACCCAAGCTGACTTGCCCTTGTCTAGAGAAGTCTTTCTCTCTCCTCGAGTGTGGCTTGAATATTAGGCTTTCCTGTTGGGGGGGTGGTAGACGCCATGGAACTCGAGTGTGCGTGATCGTGGGAAGTTGTTAAATCTGTAGATTGGGATGGACCTTGCCTTCCTTGAGCCCTGGGTGAGCTCAGCTCTGGTCAACTTCTGAGACCGCCTTGCTCACATTCCAGCCAGAGGAGACGCTAAACTCTTCCCATTTTTGTTTTTACTTTGTTGAGGAAATAAAACACCCTCTGGTTCCCTCACTTTCCTCCCTTGCCCAGACACACGGCATAGGAACCTAAAGGAAATTACCCAAAAAAAGGAAAGGAGCCGTTGATAAGACTCCGTGGGCGTCTGTGAGGCACACATCAACTGAATGACAGGTTTGCATGTAAACAGCCGCGACTCACGAAAATAGTTTTTAATCTACTTGAAAGGCATATTCTCAGAAAGAAATCAAGTTCTCTCCAGGTGTCTGAGAGCTCTTTGAAAGACGAGCGGCTGCAGCAGGAATACGAGGGCTTATAAGACTCTACTTTTGATGACCCTTTCTTTTCTGTCTTCTCCGCCCGCCCCCCCAGCCCTCCTACCTGCGAACTTCTCTTTGCAGGCTTTCTGACTGGAGAGAGCGGGAAGGGAGCTAGGGGAGTCGGTTCCTGCCATCACTTGGGCACTGCTGACGTTCCACAGAATGTCTCATTGTGTTCCTCATCTTTTCTCAAGACTTTGCTTCCTCGGGCCCACTGGCCTCCCCTTGGCCTCTCCTTCCCAGACCTGTGTGCGGTTCTCTGACTCTCTCCAGCCCCAAACCCCGGGCTCCTTTAAAGGCTGCCCTCCTGGACTCTGTGGCCCAGACTCAACCTTGACCTGAGTCGTCCTGTTCTTTCATGTGATCATATAAAGGATTTTCAAATTAAATTAAATTGTTTATGTGGTAAAAAAGACTCAACGTGCTATTTTCTACTTTAGCTCTTTCTAACCACACAGTTCTGTAACATTAAGGACAGTCCCACTGCTATGGGATCATTTCCATTTCTATGCACCATCCATTTCCAGAATGTTTTCATCCTCCCAAACTGAAACTCTGTGCCCATCAATCACTCCCTGTTCCCTCTTCCCAAATGAATTATGCGAGTAATAGAGAAATGCATTATAAGAAATAAAATAATTCGGGGCGCCTGGGTGGCTCAATCATTAAGTGTCTGCCTTTGGCTCAGGTCATGATCCTGTGGTCCTGGGATCAAGCCCTGATTGGGCTCCCTGCTCAGCAGGAAGCCTCCTTCTGCCTCTCTCACCACCCCTGCTTGTGTTGCCTCTCTCCTTGTCTGTCTGTCTCTCTCTCTTTGTCAAATAAAGAAAGAAAGAAAAGAAAAGAAAAAAAATACAATAATGCAAATAAAGTTCTCTTTGACTGTCACACCTCCTTTAGAGTTGACTGTGTATATATATATATATAAATATATAATATATATATAAAAAATAAAGTTTTGCATGCAGTGTTTATCAAATGCTACATAAATCATCTTTTAAAATGTCATTATCATAAACTGTATTTACAATGATATCACATCATCACACTGATGGTTGCTATTTTTATTCAACCGTATGTCTTGGAGAACATTCCATGTCAGTACTCAGAAATATACCTTGTTCTCTTTCTGTGCTACATAGTATTCATAATTACACCATAATTAGCTAGTCTGCTACTTCAGAGTTTCCAGATATCTTTCATTACCTACCACTGCAGGGAGCATGAGAAGGAAACAAATATCCTTATTTCTGAGGAGTGAGGACTCAGAAACCACTGTAGGTCACGGGATCTGCATATCATTCCATTTCAGCAGAAGCCACTAGGCTGGGTTACTTTCCAAAGTGTCTGTACTAATTTACACTCCAACCAACTTCAGGCAAGGGTGTCTGCTTCCCCACGTTCCTCAGCACTGGGTGCCAGTGCCAGATAAATTTAATCAAGTGCTTACTTTCTGCCAGGTACGGTTCTAAACGCTTTATCTGTATGAAATCATTTAATGCTTGCAATAACCTAGCAAGGTATGTGTTAATATATTACCTGTTTACAGACCTGGGGAAGTTAAGAATCTTATGCAAACAGTGGAGCTAACATTTGCACCAAGTTAGCCTGACTTCAGAGCCCTTCCCCTCCATGACATTGTACCCAGTTGCAGCCCATCTGATGGGTTGAACATGGTGTCTCCTGGGTGCTTTAATTTGCATTTCCATGATTGCTAGTGAGGGGGGAGCATCTTTCCCTATGTTTGTTGGCCAACTGCATTTTCTTTTTTTGTGTATTGACTGTTAAGCCTTTTTTTTTTTTCCTATTGGGTGGTTGTTGATTAATAGTTTAAAAATGGTTCTCTGGGGCACCTGGGTGGCTTAGTTGGTTAAGCATCTGCCTTCGGCTCAGGTCATGATCTTGGTGTCCTGAGATAGAGCCCCACCTCGGGGTGGGGGATGGGGGGGGTCCCTGCTCAGCAGGGAGTCTGCTTCTCCCTCCCCCCTCACCTCTCCCCTTCACTCATTCTTTCAAAAAAATAAATAAAATCCTAAAAAGAGATTGTTCTGCGCTGATTCTTTGGTGAAGTATCATAATTAAAATGATCAGTACAGCCAAGCGTTAACTGAGTCTAGCTCCTATCCCAGCTGTGAAAGGCAGGATATATGAAATTCAAATATTTCCGTAGACAGTCATGACATTTTCATATAAATATGAGCATTCATTTATTCATTTTTGAACAATTTTTAAAAATTGAATGATACCTGCGAACCAAGCACCATGCAAAGGAAAATCACAGATCACAGAAGGGTTAGGAGAGATCTTCTTCAAAACAAAGAGCCATTAACCTTTACAGTAAATTGATCCATAATGAAATCATTACTAATTGTTTTCACCTGCTTTTGCCAGCAGCCCTCTACTAAAAATATGAAGACCATCAATTAACCAACGTAAGAATCTGCCAATGTAGATTTTTTTAATAAGTTTTATCCATTTATTTGACAGAGAGAGAAATCACAAGTAGGCAGAAGTAGGCAAAGAGGCAGCAGATAGAGAGGGAGGAGCAGGCTCCCCGCTGAGCAGAGAGCCCCATACGGGGCTCAATCCCAGGACCCTGAGATCATGACCTGAGCCCAAGACGTAGGCTTAACCCGATGAGCCACCCAGGTGCCCCCAATGTAGATATTTTTAAAGTTTATCTATTATTAGCCTCCCAGAGAGGAAACTACCCTTAGATGATATTTTAATACCCCCCCTCCCTCCCTCCTTTCCTTTTTTCTTTCTTTCCTTCCTTTTTTCATTTAAAAAACTTCCCTAGAACTTCAAATTATGGCGCTCTGTGGAGAGCAGATGCTAAGCATTACGGATGGATATTTTGGATTACTACACCGAGGAGAAAACTGTCTGTGGTAGCAAACTGAAAACTTCAGGAATAATTGTGCTTTTTAAATGAAAGCAGATCCAAAGGATTTTATGTGTTTCGAGCACATTTTTGCAGTGAGCAGAAAGAAGAAATCTACATCCTCATTTGGTATTGATCTAGAACAGCCCTGAAATGTATAACATTTCTTGGTCCCAGATGTTTATCTTTGTGTGGGGGGCAGGTGCATCCAAATCAAAACTAACATCTCATGGAAATGTGGTGCAGACACCGCCATTCAGAGAGAAACAATTTCTTCCTCCAAGCTCATTGTGAGTAACCTGTCTGCAGGCACACACACCTGCTGGGCCCTGGGGTAAGACTTGCGAGTATATTTCTGACCTTTTACCTCATTTCAGGGTGAGATAACCAGATGGCCCCTGGGTCCCTATGAGTTTCCCCACCCTCAGCTACCAAGGGGCTCAGTGCAGGTCTCCGGATCTCTCTCTCTTTCTTTTTTAAAGATTTTATTTATTTGACAGAGAGAGACACAGCAAGAGAGGGAACACAAGCAGTGAGAGAGGGAGAGGGAGAAGCAGGCTTCCCGACGAGCAGGGAGCCTCATGCGTGGCTCGATCTCAGGACCCTGGGATTATGACCTGAGCTGAAGGTAGATGCTTAACCCACTGAGCCACCCCAGCACCCGAGGTCTCCTGATCTCTTGCCAAGGATGCCTTTCTTCCTGTCTGTGGGTCTGGAGGAAGGAAGGTGTCCCTGGACCCCAAAATCAATGTTTTGAGAGATTCTCATTCTTTACATTACCAAGAGTGCTGGCTGGGTGACAACCCCGAGGTGGTGGCGGCGTGTCAGTCTAAGAATAGCTTGGGGCACCCCACCGGTGTCTCAGGGGGTGTGGTGAAGTGGAGGAGAGGGTCTGTAATGCACCGATGTTTGTCTGTGTCCCACCAAGTCTGCCCTCATGACTAGAGTGCCACAAAGGGTGGGGTCCGGGCGTGTGGCCACGTGGCACACGTGGAACCTGCTGTAGTCACCAGATGTCCCTCGGAGTCCCCTTCAGAGTATCCTCCTTTGAAAATATCCCTGGAAAATGATTAACTTAACTTGCCACTTATGGAAGACAAAGATAATGAAGGGACAGGACTGTTTAATCAGGCTGTCAGTAAAGAAAATTGATTTAGCCACCATCGTGTGACAGAAAGCTCTCTGCCCTCCACTACGAATTGCCCACCAAAGATCACGTTCTGGAGCCTCTAATCTGGACAGGGGGTGGGGGGTCGTGGCTGAGGGGCTCTGGATTGGTGTTCGTGACCAGTTAATGCGTGGAGGAGTCACCTGTGGAAACCTGGAAGGTGACTGAGTAGGTGTGAGTGGGGTCAGGCTCTGTGTTTCCACCGAGCCCCGGGCAGCTGCTCCCCCACCAGCATGCAGACGTGGTAGAGAACCCATGGCCTCCCCCCGTGCCGGGATTTCTTCTTCAGTGGAAACACTGTCTATGATATGCAGTTAAAAAGAGGTTGGAGTGACGGTCACTCTACCTGGGTTCTAGCTGTGCTCTCATTGAGGAATGACCTTGAGGAAACTCCCTGTGTCATCTTTGCTTCCGAATTGATTGCAAGTCCAGGTCCAACCCAACCTCTAAAACCCTGCCTCTTGGGGCTGCATCAAGTGGGGTGCGTTGGCGGGCCAGCTAGGGGGCTGGGTGGGCAGGGCTGGTCAAACCGAGATGTTGCTCTGAACGACCCCACTCTTGGAAGGAGAATTTTGTTCTGTTTCCATCTTAAGGGAGGATAGATTTGAGGCCTAGGCCTCAGGGCCTTGCCAAGGGCCAGGGGGAGAAGCAGTGGGGGTAGCGTACGTGGGTCCAAGAGGTCTGCTTTGAGGAGGAAGAAGGGAGTGTGCAGATGGGAGTCGTGAGAGGAGGTGAGAAGGTGGGAAGGAGGAAGAGGATGGACGGTAGAAGGCAATGGATTGTATTATCTGAGGAGGACACTTGGAGCATCAGCCACTGGTTGGCAGAGTCCCCTGGAGCAGGGACGGACTTGAGAGCCCTGGATGACACATCAAGAGTCATTGAGGAACATGGAGGAAAAGGAACTGTGGAGGGGAAGAAAAATCCAAGGTGCTTTTTATAGGGAAGGTGCAAACTGCCAGGGGCTGGAGAGGGCATCCATTTTGTGGAGAGGCCTGAGGTGGCCTGAGGTGAGTAGGTGGGAGGAAGCAAAGGCTTGAGGTGAAGCTTGTGTTGGCTGATTTTCCAGGTGTCAGGGAGCGGGAAATATGGGTCAGAGAAATGGGCGGGACATTAGAAATGCCAAACAGATAGAAGGAAACCGCTCTCTGTGGAGATGGGGAGGCCGCAGCTGTCAGCTAAGGAGTGGCAAATGGGCTCAAGGAGGCCCCGGTTCCGCCTCTGTGTCTTTTTGCCGTGATGCTCTCTGAGTCCAGCTCTGGCTAAGCCCATTTTAACAGTGGCAGCTGGATGAGGACTTGGCAGGCGGCACACACAGGGCAGCCTCCTCAAGGGCCCAGAAACATCTCTGAGGTGAGGAGCATGTGGGGAGGGTGGCTGTGTGTGGAGGGCACCAAGCAGCTGCACTTTGCTGACAGGCTTCTCTTGAGCAACTTGTCCCCAGAGCTTAGCAAGGAGCTATAAGATATAGGATGGGGAGTTTAAAAGCTGTGCCACATGCCTGAGCTTGGTCCTGAGCTGGAGTGGTGTGATGTCCTCAACAACATGCCTCAGGAACCGCCATGTGGGCAGAATAGTTGTCCAGGGGCCCCAGCTGCTGTGCTCTGAAATCCGCTGTTGTGCTAGCTCGAGCCCATGCTTTCCAGGGCTGCTCCCTGTCAATGACTGTGTCAGGGGTGCTAAGACCGAGCCCTGCCTGGGGGACAGGGTCTCTAACAGACGCTGTCAGGGGAGGACGTCCTGCCAACTGGCCAGCCTGTTAACCATTGTTCAGTTGCATAGCTCTCTAGATGCTTCCAACCAGCCTCCCCTCTCTCCCTCCCTTCAATCTCTCCATCTCTGTCTGTCTGTCTGACTCTCCTCCGCCTGGGGTCAGGATGGCATGGTGGTCCCATGGCTCTCCCAGCCTTGCCCAGTCCCTTCTCCATTTCCTTTCATAGACATTTACCTTAATAAAATTCTTGGGTGTTTAATCCCATGACCTCTGCTTCTCAGATGACCCAGACTAACACAACTAGGGGCCAACAGGACAGGGGGAATGAGCTGGATGTGTATCAGTTAATGACATAAATATCGGAAAGGGCAAGGATTCTTGGAAAATCAAGTAGAAAGGCAGGAGGGGAGCCCACGATAGGGTAGATGTCAGGGAAGCCAGTCTTGGGGCCATTCCCTCCCATTCTCCTGCCTGCCGCAGCTGACTCCCACACCCATGCGGTCTCATCAGCACCTCCTGACTTCCTGGCCCACCTCCTCTGTCAGTTCCACTACCTGTCCAGGATGCACCAGCCATTGATCCTGCCTGCCCACGTCCCCCTGTCCTTGGCCTTCTCGCTTGTTCCCCTCCTGTCTGGCTCAGGTAGCCCTGACCTTCTTTATCATCCCTCTTTTGTGCAAGCTCAGGGCCCCCGCATCTGGGCTCCAGTGTGCTGGCCTCCTGTCCCCAGTCTTGATTAGATCCCACTCCCCGCCTTACTCCGCACCTGTACTAATGCAGCTCACCGCAGCTAGCGAAAACAAACGAAATGTGACCCTGAGGCCACTTTACGTTCATGGCCACAAACCTCAACAGAGCCCTCAGGTCTGTGGGGCAATCCTACCATGTTTCCCTACTCCATTCTCTGCCTTCGCTCCTGAGTGATGCTCCCACCTTCTCTTTTCTCAAACCTCCCCTTCTAGTCTCACCTGATTCTCTTTCTCTCTCAGTAATGGCAACTCCATCTTCTTGTTGCTCGGGCCCAAACCTTGAAGTCAGCCTTAATTCCTCTCCGTCTCGCGTCCTACATCCAAGCAGACAGCAACTCTGCTGGCTTCACCTTTTAGATACCTCCAGACCCTAACCACGCTCCTCACTTCCAGTCGCTTCCAGCTTGCACTCCCATGACTGCAGGTGTCCCTCATGGGTCTTCCTGCAACTGATCTTGCCTCCCTGCCTTGGTCTGCTCCTAACACAGCAACCAGAGTGATGGAGGAAAGACCAAAGCTGGAACAGCCAAAGGCCTTCATGCTCTGTTCTCTGTGTCGCCGACCTCATCTCTTACTCTGGGCCCACTTTGGTCTTCCACTCTGCTCTCACCTATCCTGCCGCCTTGACCGTTCCCCTTGGCCACATGGCCTCTTAGAGGTTCTCAGGCACACCGAGGACTCCAGCAACTTTGTCAGCCCTATTCCTCTACCCAGACCAAACCCCTCCCTCCTTTTGGGTCTGCGGACTCCACCTTTCACGCACCCTCCCTGACCTCCGGACAGAGAAGGGCAAGAAGCCCTCTCCCCACCCCGCGCCCCCTCCCCGTTGTGGCTGCCTGGTCTCTCCTCCTCCCCTAGCTCTTGCCCCATGCAAACGTGGGACACACCTGCTTGCTTGCCGCCGTCTTCTGTAACTAGAATGGAAGCTCCACGGGGGGAGTTCCAGATCCAGCACAGGAGGTGCTCAAGAAGTTGTTGCTGAATTGAGGAATGAATGTAAGCTCAAAGACACCATGGGACATAGCTGACTGGGGAAACACAGGGGGGGAGATTAGGCGCAAAGGACTGTTCTCTGGGGAGAACACTTGGACGGGGAAAGTCAAGAGCCTCGGAGAGCTCCCTGTGGTGGAGAGGCAGGGCTGACTCAAGCCAGGGCTCCTTCCAAGGACATAAAGCCATCTCTCAGAGATTCAGTGGGCTTATCTACGAGGTGAAGGTGGGAGGTGGGACCTCCTGGGGGGCTGTGAGGCTTAAGTGAGATGCGGCTGGCGGGAGGCCTGGCACTCGGCAGGTGCTCACAGGGGTCAGCAGGCCCAGGTGCCCCTGTGTTGCCCCAAGTGGGACTGAGGCCGAATGTCAGCCACCATCTGCTGCTTGCACACTTAATTAAATCACGGACATCACCCCAGGTGAGGGGAGGCGGAGGCAGGATTTGAAGCCACTGGGCCCGCCGGGGGGGCTGGGCTCAACTCTCGCCTGTGTCTGTAGCCAGAGGAAGAAGTAACCTCGAGGGGAAAGAAATGGTGATGTATTTCTGTATTCAGAACACTGACATTGCTCCAGAAAGAAATGAGAGGAGATTATGCAGGAAGGGAATTGAGCCTGTCAGGATCTTCAAAAAAGAAAGGGGAAAAAAAGGTGCAGAAAGGAACCGTTTGTTGCTCTTTGTTCAGGTTTTTATCTTGAGAGTCTGTTTATAAAAATGCTCTCTCTCTCACCCAGACTCTTTCTCACTCCTGCTTGGACACGCTCCCCCGCCCCGTGCGCCCTCCCTGGCTCTTACTTGAGTTAAAGCTCTTTCCTTGATTAAGTAATGAATAAAAGCTCTTCCCAAGTCTGGCCTTCTTGGTTGTAGGGAGAAATTACAGATATATGTACATACATATACATGCAAAATAGCCCAAGATAAAGAGGCCCAGGATAAACAGCCTTCTGGTGTTTTGTTTTGTTTCGTTTTTTTCTTTTAAAGAATTGTCATTCATAAACTACACTTACAGACAACACAAATTCAAAGTAGGGCAGACCAGGCTAAGTGCAGCTAAATAGTTTGATTTAATAAAGCTCTTGGATTTAAAAGCATCTATTTTTTATTTAAAATTATGATAGTTATCTTAAAAAATGGGTTGGGGTTCTGTCCTCCAGGATCGCCCTGTCTGTCCAGAGCTGAGCCACGCGGGCCACTGTCTCTACAAGGAAGGACGATCCAATTCACAACTCATGTTTCTCTTCGGCTTTCTTTTCTCAAGGCTCATCAATTAAGGCAAAGCTCTTTCCAGCGTACCATCTGCAGAGCCGCTGCATCCTGACTCCAAAAGCGCTGCCCTTGCACACACCTCCCTCCCATCAAACCCCTCCAATCCTGTCCCACAGCCGCCAAGAGGAGGAGGGGCAACCCTCCCGGCTGCCCCGCCCATCCACCTGCGGGAGCTTTACCCTTCCACCTGGTCCAGACTTCCTCTCCTCCCCGTCGAAACAGGGCCATAACTAATGGAATTTTGAAAGGGAATTTTTACGAAGATACGAAAGGAAGACAAAATAATTTTTAATGGCCTAAAATGTATAAGCAAACCGGGCAGATTTCTGAGCCCTCATTAACTCTTGTTTGGCTACAGATTGGTTAATAGTGTTTGTAGGTTTACAGATGACCCTGTAACTAGGAGACTCAACAGAAGGATATTTCTGAAATATAAGGCTTGTTTCTCAAGAGCAAGGATTGGCAGGTTTTGGCTAAAATCCATTCATCGATCCAGCCGTCCAATAATTATTTATTGACTGGCTGAATTGTGTAGGTAGGTACTGGGGACATAGAGTGGAGAGCAAAGCCAGCACCATCTCTGGCCTCATGTAGCTTGTAGTCTAGTGGAGACAACAGACATCAATTCAATAATCACCCTAAAGAACAAATAATGAGCTGAAGAAAGTCTTCTAAGGGAAAGGAACATGGTTTAACGAGAGCATATTACTAGGCTAGGGGTCGGGAAAGATTTCCCAAAGAATTAGGGCTTGAAATACAATTAAAGCATGAGTAAGACTCCATTAAAAATGTAGGGGTGCACTTTAGAAATATGGGTGTGGGGAATGTGGGGAGTTTGAGGTCTGGAAGAAAGCCAGTGGGGAGAGTAGAAAGAGGCAAGCCTAGGAGAGGAGTTCGAGTTGAGCTGCGCCATTTATCTACTGTTGCGTAACAAATTGCCCCCCAAATTAGCAGCTTAAAACAACAAGCATTTATTATCCCATAGTTTCCATGGGTACAGAATTCAGGAGGAGCTTAGTGGAGTGGTTCTGGCCCAGAGTCTTTCATGAAGTCACAAACCAAGATACCGGCGAGAGCTGCAGTCCCCTCAAGGCCTTTCAGGGCCTATCGGGTCTGCTTACAAGATAGCTTGCTTATGTGACCTCAGTCCTTAACACACAACCCCTCCACGGAGCTCCTTAAGAGTCCTCATGATATGGTAGCTCATTCCCCCAGAGAAATGATCCAGGAGAAAGAGAACAAGAAAAGAAAGAAGCTGTAATGCCTTTTAAAAATCCTGATCTGGTAAGCCACACCCTGTCGCTTCTACCACATTCTATGTGTTAGAGGAGAGCCACTAGCCCAAGCTCAAGGGGAAGAGAATTAGGCTCTACCTTTTGAAGGGAGAAGTGCCAAGATTTGTGTACATATTTTAAAGCCACCCTATGCCATGACTGACTTGGTAGCCCTATTAAGATGCATCCATTTTCTAAGGCTGCCGTAAGAAAGCACCACAGACTGTATGGCTTAAATAGTAGAAATTTATCCCCCCCAATTTTGAAGGTCAGAAGTCAAGATCAAGGTGTTGGCAGGGTTTGCTTCTCCTGAGGTCTAGCCTTGGCTTGTGGATGGCCATCTTCTCTCTGAATTATCAGAGGGTCTTCTCTCTGCCTGTGTCCAAATTCCTTCTTATGAAAATACCAGTCATGGGGCCCCTGGGTGGCTCAGTGGGTTAAGGCTCTGCCTTCAGCTCAGGTCATGATCTCAGGGTCCTGGGATCGAGCCCTGCATCGGGCTCTCTGCTCAGCAGGGAGCCTGTTTCCCCCTCACTCTCTGCCTGCCTCTCTGCCTACTTGTGATTTCTCTCTGTCAAATAAATAAATAAAATCTTAAAAAAAAAGAATACCAGTCATGTTGGATTAGGACCCTAATGACCTCATTTTAACTGAATTACCACTTTAAAGACACTATGTCCAAATAGAGTGACATTCTGAGCTACTGGGTGGGGTACAAGTTTGACATTTCAGGGGGACACAGTACAGTCTGTATCATAAGAATTTTGGTTATTCATTCTTAGAGCAACAGGAAACCACTGAAGTAAATGGAAATGTAGGTGGTGGGTAGCACTCTCAGATTTGCATTTAGAAATTCCTCAGGTTGTAATGTGGGGTCTGATTAGAGAGGGAGCCAAGTGAACATTGACTGGAGGTCTGCAGTGCTCAATGAAATGGGATGGGTGTTGGGATGAAGATGGTGGCCACAGAGACAACAGGAGTTGATAGTTTCAGGAAACATTTAAGACACATGCTTGTTTGATAGATGGAATATGAGGGTGAGAACAAGGGAGAGTCAATGATGATGCTTGCACTTCCTGCTTGTACCCTGGGTGGTGGTGAAACTATTGCTGGAGGTGGAAGAGGTCCAGGCTTGGAGGTGGTGGTAGGAGGCTTTTGAGTTGGTAATAGTTGTATGGTGGTGAGAAACCTGGTAGTGACCAAGTAGGGACACCCCTTGGGATGCTGTGAGATACTCAGTTGTAAGGCACAGAGAGGTCTGGATTACAAATGGAGGTCTGTGAGTCATCACCAGGAGAGTACACGTGTGAGACTGGACTGGAACCAGGTATGAGTGAGAAGAGAAAGGGGCCAAGCTTCAAAGACCTCTGGCACAAATACACTGTATTTTTGAGCCTACTCCTCTACTTGCCACATACACTGAATTTGAAAGTATGGCTTAACTGTGTCTTTACAGAACTTGATATAATATGAATGAGAATAAGTGAAGGGCAAGGAGAGCAGTCCAAGTGCACTTCAGTATGGTTCATGAGCTTATCAGCTCAGAGTGTTTCTGCCCCTTGCCCCAGTGCTGGGCATGGGTAGGGATGTTGGCTTCTCCATCTCATGCACGTGTGCACAGGGGCTGGCAGGGGTACGAAATCAGAGCATACTCAGATCTTTTATATGGTAAATTTTAGAACAGTCACTCGTGTGGGGACACAGGTAAGGATGCAGTGTTTGCCTCATCCCCTCATCTCTCTTTCTGGGTCAGGAATGAATAACTAAGAGAAGGAGTCACTGTGGGTGAAGGGTAGAGATGGGGCTCCTGGGAGATGCAAGCAGAAGAGGAGTGGAAAACAGTCATAATAGGAACGTGATTTTTTCTTTTCTTTCCAAGTTAGACCGACCCTCCTTGGATAACCACATTCCCCACAAGTGTCACAGAAGACACAGGGTCTGTGGAAAAGGGACTCTAAGGTAAACAGATAATGTCTGAAGAGGATTTCTGTCAGGGAATAGAATTTGTGCTCCCAAACTAGGATGACTAATTCAATGTCACACTTGTGATTGAGCACCTTCTCCAGGGCTGATACGTGCACAGTACAAGTTATGGGCGGAGGGAGGTGCTTGGTGGGATAAGAGAGAAGTGGGCAGTGTGGCAACTCTTGATAACAGAGAACAAAGTGAGATTGTAGTGACAATGCACGATTTAGGAGGCATACTTAGGGAAAGAGCATCTCTTTTACAGACTCTGCTCTCATTACCTGTAATGTCCCACATAGTTTACTGTTTATCATGTTTGTAGCTTGTCTGAGACTTATTACTCGAATGATAGCACCCCGAGTTCAGGGATCTGTGTGTGTTTTGTTCAATGACTTACTGTAAGCATGTAGAACGGGGTCTGCATGTAATAGATGTTCAGTACATACTTGTTGAGGGAATGAGTGAAAAGTCCTCAGAATTCCACGAAGCAGGGTGGATGTGGGTCTCCCCACATGTGGTGATGGTCCTGCAGGGCCTCACAAGTGCACATAGCAGTGCAAACGAATAAATCTCTCTTTACTCTGCTCGTCTGTACACATTCAGAGTAAGGAGGGCCTAACCTGGGGGTTTGTGGAGTTCATGACACTTCTCCCCATGTCTCCTGCTGCCCCTTTAATGAAACCACTCCCTCCCCCACTTAGGAGTCCATTCAGAGCACAGTCTCATCTGGCCACATCCACACTCCTTACACCTGCTTACCCCTCTGTGTGACTCGCCTCCCCCCCCCCCCCCCCCCCCCCCCCCCCCCCCGCCCCCGGGCTCCCTCAATTGTGGTTATGGAAATGAAACCACTTGTTTATAGTTGCAAAATTGAAAGCTCCATTCTTCAAATATACAAATTTCCTACTCTAAGAAGATGGGAAGATTGGTGAAGGGAACTTGGAGCACTCTTAAATTACATTGCCATTGCTGGGGGAGGTTCCACGTGCAAATGTGTGTGGTCTGTTTCAGACTGATGTGACAAGAACAGGTCTGAAGGGATGCTGCAGTCGGGCTCACTTCCCAGATGGCACCTGCTCCTCTAGGGAGGGCCAGCCAAGGCCATGGCTAGCTGCACAAGATCATGTTCCAAGAACTGCTGATGGTAGAGAGCCAGGGTCTTTTCCAGGACCTGGAGCGTCTCACTCTAGCTATGTTTGCCCTTGCTCCTTCATCCAGGGTCTTCCTGATGCCCCCTTGCTCTCACATGTCTCTTCCCCAAGGTTAATTGACATCTAAGATCATTCTTTTCTCTTGTAGCCCCTTTTCTGACACCCAGGGACACATTTCTCTCCTTTCATTATTGCTTTCACCTCTGGTAATGATGGTTTTGACTGTGAAGTATGTCACGGAAACCCAACTACTTTGCCAAAATGAAGCACAAAATTGAACCTAATTAGGAATGAAAATTAATTATATATGGAATAATTTCTGAGGGACTGTAGTGATGAATACGGGTAGGTGTCTCAGGGAAACCCTTTCAGAGGAGGTGAGTATTGGTGAGGTCTTGAGGAAGGGTATGGAGCAGTTCTGGGTAGCAAGGGGAGGCTGACTACCATACGCTGTGTTTAGCCTCCAGTGAGAGACTGAGGCCGGAGAAAGGTCTGTGTTGGAGAAGAGAGCAAAATAGGAAACCTGATTGCCCTCCACAGCTGCAGACTGCTTGTCTGTCGGCTAAGCTAGCAGATTTTCCCTGATTTGAGCATTGAAACCGACAAAGAGATTAATAAACCAAGTTCAGGGCTGAAAAAGGACAGGACCTCTGGAGAACTCAGTCAGGACTTGTTTGAGGCACAGAAGCTGATTTGTAGGGCACAGAAAGAAGGAACTGGGCATTGCTTATTCAATGAACACAAGGGGAAAAAAGAGCAGCTATTTCACTTGTAAGTACTTTCTCTGAACCTGACCTGTCTCACTGTAAAATGGGGAGATTCCTTCCTCCTCTGTCATCATCACCACCACCATGGTCATCATCCCATCACATCATCATCTTCACCATCATCATCACCACCACCACCATCACCACCATCACCACCATCACCACCACCATCATCATCCCATCACATCATTATCACCACCACCATCATCATCCCATAACCATCATCATCATCACCACCATCATCATCCCATCACATCATCATCATCACCACCATCATCACCACCACCATCATCATCCCATCACCATCATCATCATCACACCACCATCGTCACTATCACTATCACCACCACCATCATCATCATCATCACTTTGAAATATTTTAATATAGCTACTTCCTAGATACCACATTCCCCAGGTTTTCTTCCCACTCTACTGGCTTCTCTTTCTCAGCCTTCTCTTCCTCTGCTCTACCTCTGAATGTTGTGGCAGAGACAGAACTGGATACCTTCCCATCTATAGTTATACATTCTCCATGGTGATAGCCAACAATATGCATGTTTAATTAACATCTAGACCTGAAAATGGCTCAAACGGAACTCTTGGTTCCTCATCCAACCCTCCCTCCAGATTCTAACAAATGGCACCGTGATTCACCCAGTTGCTCCATTTCAAATCCTGAGAGACTTTATCCATTCTTTTCTCTTTCTTACACCTCATCTCCAACCTGTCATCCAGTCAATTTACCCTACTTCTTAAACCTATCCGACCCATGTTCATTTCTCTCCCTTCAGGGACTCCACCCTTCCCTGAGTGACTATCATAGCAACCTTCTAAGTCCATCTGGTTCTCCTTTTGTTCCTTTCCAACACTTCCCCACACAGATCAAGAAGGAACTTTAAGAAATTATATCAGATAGAATCCAAGGACTTCTTGTCCCAATGAAAGTAAAACACAATGGCTTCCTCTGGCACACAAGCCAAGAGGCTCTGGCTCTGCAACCCTCTCCCCTCTCATGTCTTCCAACTCTCACCCCCTACCTGCTAGGTTTCAGCCATTCTGGTCTTCCCCCCTTTCCTCATACCCCCCAGCTTGTTCCAACACTAGGACTAGCAACTGCACCTCCTGAGGATCATGTGGCAGCTCATCCTTGCTCTTCGTGACTCGGTATGAAGGTCACCCCCTCAAGAGGACCTTCTTGTCACTTCATCTAAAAGTGCTACCCAGTCACTCCCTTTTAAATCTTTGCTCATACTTATTGCCGGGTAAGATTTTCCTGTGGATGCATTTCTTGTACTACAATGTCCTTGTTTGTTACGTCAGTATCCTCCACCTATGGTGGCACCTGGGACATAGTAGGTACTCAATAAATATTTATTGCATTTTTTAATTTAAAGAACACAAGGCAGTATAATTGAGTAAAAGTATACAGTTTTTGGGTCTAGACATTATCTAAACCCTGGTTCTTCTTGTGTGACCTTGTTACCCTTCTCATAACCCTGGTTGTTACTGTGCAACCTTGAGCTTACCTTTCAACTGCTCTGAGCTTTGATTTATTCATTTGTTAAATAGCAATACTACTTACCTTGCTGAAATTTGAGGTGATTGCATAAGATAATGAATGCATATGAAATAGTATCCCTTGACTGTATGGATCCCCAATAGATATTATTATTTTAATTAATATTGAAACTCTGGGTGGCAAAGGCCCCTGAGGCCTCAGGCAAGGGAGATAAGGGCTTGGGCAAAGAGGAATCTTCTGCCTCTGGACTGAATGGGAGCAGGGTGAGGAGGGAGAACACTGTCTGCAGCTTTCCCCTGCTCCCCCTGGCTGGCCACCCTGTTGCAATGCTGCTGTTGGCAGCGGTGTTCCAATATACATAAATATTGGCACATTCTAATGAGATCAGATCGAGGCTGATAAAAGAGAGGCAAGGTTATTGATGTCTGTCTGAGGGCCTCCACGGGACCTAAGCCAGGGCTGTAACAAGGACCCTGAAGCTGCATCAGGCCCATTGATTCTCTATCACCCCAGGAAGACACACATTCAGGGGAGCTGGCAGCTTGGCTAGAAAGAGTCTGTTTTAATGAAAGCATGCAAATGGCCCTATTCCCAGTGTGCTTTCCCTCCCTGGCAGCCTACAGGCCTTCCATCTAAGAGGGTTTTGGCGCCTTGGAATTATATTAACGAAAACAATGGAAGAAAACCAAAGTAGGCAAAGAAGGCATTTGGCCATACTCTCTGGCGTCCCTGTGGAGACAGGAGTCCTTTGTGGCACGTTTTAGATAGTGGGGAGGAGGGGGTAACACAGAGGCGCGGGGGCACTGCTTGGAGGTCACCAGGTGCAGAGCCTGGTAGAGGGCAAAGGTCCCTGGGAAGCTGTGGATCTGGATCAGGCTTCTGGTCCTCTGTAGGCTTCGCACTATGTGGTGGCAGGTCCCCGATGTGGCGCCATGGAGCCTTCGGGCTGTGAGGCCTGCAGGTTGCCCAGATGGGTAATTATCTGTTTGTTGGCCATGTCCCTCCTAGACTGTGAGCCCCTTGAGCTCAGTAACTGTGCTTCATTCACCTCAGGCTCCCCAGAGCCCAGCACAGCAGCACCCAGTGGTTACTGGCTATGTTTGTTGAGTGAATGTACAGACTTCAACAACGTTGTCTCTGACCGCTGTCACAGAAGGTGCAGCATTGGCCTGTAGCATGGAAACAACTCTCTCTGAGGGACAGAGAGGAGAGAACACCAACGACTCAGAGCTAGCGTGTGGATGGAGAGTTACTGGAAAACACTAATGGAAACTTAGGGCTCGGTCCCCACGCTGCTCTGACTTCACTACACGACAGCAACCCGCAGTCCTGCCTCTGGATTCTGCTCGCCTCAGCCAGCTTTAAGCATTGCTTGTGGCAAAGGCAAGGCCTCCAGGTTCCACTCAGTGGAGCTGCCATTTCCTCCTACCTCCCCTCTGCTCAGTGAGCAAAACCAAACAAACCTTGCATCAGTAAAAAGAAGAGGCATTTGGAGCCTCCAATGATGTCACTCATTCTTGCACTCATTCCTTCATCTATGCATCTAATGTGCCCTTAGTTTCTGCTTTGCTCCTGGTTCCCTCTTGAGCAGCCTCACAAAAGGGGATGGCAAGCCTTGACAGAGTTAATGAGAAAGCTCGCCATCATTTTCCTCCAGGGCCCTTCTCAAAGGCAGGGCTGGTTCTGAGGCTCATTCTGCAAGGCCGCAGCCCCCGTGGAAGGCATGGTACATTGAGGGTATGCCTGCCCTCTCTGGGCCGCCACCGGGTGGAGGGTTTCTCCCTGCCTCTACCCGGAATGCCCTGGGAGCCCAGCAGAGAGCCAAGCAGAGGGCTGATGTGGCCCAAAGTATCCAGGGCCTAGTTACTCCAATACCAAAGGTGCCCATAGGAGTCAGTTTCCTCTCCCTAAGATGCCTTTCTTTGTTCTACCATCACGCTCAGGGTGGAAGCTGGGAGAGTAGATGAGCCCAGCACTCTGGCCCATCTAATTTAATGTATAACTCATGTTACCGCAGCAATTAGTATGTATTGTTTACATTTCTTCCTAACACATTCCCAAGTCTCTGGGTGTTTGAGATGGCTGGTGTGTTCACACCTGACTGGTGGGAAAATTTGAGGGTGTTCTGGGGGAGGGGAGGTTGTGGGGGGGCCTGGCCTCAGAAGATGGGGAGTGCCAAGGAGTCTTCAGCCTGAGCCATAGGGGCTGCCTCTTGCCTGAAACATGGGACCCTGACAAGAGCATCTGTCTCTCACTGTGGCTCCTGTCTTCTCCGTGCTGGGGAGGAGGGGACTCTGTTGGGACTTCAGTCCCCACAGTTGTCTCCCAAGAAGGAAGAGAGCACTCCATACGTCCCATGGGAGAGAGGCCTGGGGTGAGGGATCTCAGCATATCAGGGCTCTGGTTCACTGGGAAGCTAACCACGACGTGCCTATGTCTAGAAAGGTTCCGATTTGGGGGATGAGGCAAGCTGGAGGTTGCCTGGGAGAAAGGAAGGAAGGGAAAGAATATGTTGCTTTATTTTCAACGCTGTGCTCTGTCTATGATAGCATAAAGCTCTACAGCCTGGAGAGTTCGAGCTTCCTTTCTGTTGGGTAAGAGTTGATGGCACTAAGGCAGACTGGGCTTTCGGAAAAAGAGGAGTTTATAACAAGCCTGTTATGCAGGGAGGAAGGAAGGGTGGTGGAGCCTGGAGTGGACAGAGGGGTTCTTGAGGGACTCAAGGTACAAATGGGGCTGTAGGAGACAAGGAAGTCTGCGCGGGAGAGGAGAGGGAGGCCACACACTCTGAGATTTCTCCTACCTGTGCAGGGGTAACCCAGAGTTCTGGGAGTGCGTGTGCCCACAAAGGATTGGTTGGGACTCTGAGTTGTATACAGTCTTTGAAATGAATGGTTGGTGTACATTTTGGTAGTGTTTTCTATGACACTTCTTAATGACTCTGGGGTAAGCGTTATTTGTCCTCTATGTTAGACCCCCCCCCCCAGGTGTATTGGGAGAGCAGGAGTAGTAAGCAATACTCCATGAAATTAATTCTCCAAAGGATTTGAAAAAACTTGGTCAGATGATAGAAATCAACTTCTGGGGGTTGTCTTCCTATGGAAGAACACCCTCTGTGTGTGTGGTGGGAGGTGAGGGGCTAGGGGAGGGACAGAGAGGAGGAGAGGGAGAAAGAGAGAAGCATTCAGACATAGTCATGCATCTGGTGGGCAGTAAGTTTCTTGCAGAAGGAACCATATTACTGATAATCCTACTGCTGAACAGGACACGTTTTTAAGGCCATTTCTCTCATTTCTTCAGGTCCAAATGAAATCTCTGAGCAACACTTATGAAGCACAGTGCCAGAGGGAATAAAGAAATAGTGAATAGCAAAAAGAATAGGTTTGTTTGAAAAAAGAAATAAAAGACAAATGTCAGCTGTTTCCTAATGAGATAATCACAGAATTTTGCAGAGGGAGATGCCTTCAGAAATGGTTGGGGACCTGGGAGAAGCAGGTGGATGGCCGATGTGGAAAGGAGCCAACTGTCATTGGCCATACCGAATGTGACGTTGCCTCCAACCCCAGGGAATGGCCGTTGAGTGTTGGGTTTGTTTTTTTTTTTCCTTTAAAGGTCACATATCAGAACAAGCCAGCCACATTCCCTTATTCTGTCCCCTTCATGCTCAAGGGCACACATTTTGATAGACTATTGGCCAGGATTCAAGGTCACAGGCAGAATGAAACTCAGGGGCCCGCAAGAGGTCCAACCCATGAACTTAACCTTATTCCCACAGTTCTCCAACCAGTGGAATTAACTAGGCAGAGATTGCTGGGAAAGTGGCCTTTAGTGTGACCCGCACATCAGTGTTCAATAAGTATTGTTCACGTAGATGAATGAACTGTTAGCTGGAGAAGCAAATTGCGGTGAGAAAGGTCACAGGTCAGTTATTGGGTTTGTGATTTATGCGTACAAAGATGACTAGTGAAGGTTTGAGTCCCTTCCTTGGCTACCTCGGGAAAAAAGCTTGAAGTAAATTGAAGATCAATTACTGAGGGACAGAACAAAATGAGAAGTCCGCAGACACGATTCAGAGAGAGCAAAGCGAAGAAAATCAAGAGAAGAGGGGACCCCAGAATTCCAGGGGAAAGGCTGAGAGAATAGAGTCAGATCTAGGGTAACCTATAGGGGAGGAATCAAAACTCCTTGAAAAGCAAACAGGAAAAAGGCAGCAAGGGAGGGTCCAAGGTCTAAAATTCACAGAACTTGAATTGATCCTGGATTTCCCAGAGTTCTGAGGAGGGTCAACCTGTGGTGTTAAATATGTTACGTAAAGGGCCTCCCGTGGACAACTAGTCTGGGCAACGCTGCGCTGGACTATGATGAACAGATCCTTCTCACTGACCTCAGAGCCTTTAGCGCGATCACGCATACTGTCAGCTTCCATAAGGAAGACCCGGTGCTGGCATTTTCCCAATCGAGCTGACAATAGAACCTTCTTTCACGGACTATTTGACAGAGCAGAGATTCCAAGAACACATCTCAGGAAAGGTTGAATGTGCCTCATTCCTGCTGGGTCTCTCCGGATTGGGGTGAGTGTGGAGCGGCCGGAAAAGTGTGAAGAAGGGATGGAAGTTCTAACCCTCGCCCTGGGCGCCCTCTGCCTGTGTGACTTTGGACATGGTGCACAGCCTCTCTGGACTTCAGTGTCTTCATATCTCACATGATGGTGGGTTAGATGAGCTTGAAGCCTTATCCTGCATTGGGTTTTATCGCTCTAACTGGCTCCCTTTGAGTGTTCGGAATCGTGTGCCTGTTATGGGATGGACAGGTGAAATGCACTCATCACTTAATTTTCTGTCTCCCTCACTCAACTCTAAGTTCTGGGAGGGCGGGCTCTACAGTTAGTTTACCTGGGCTGTTGTAAACAGAGCACCTAACCCAGAGCCTGAAACACAGCTGAAGCACAACACATTTTGTGGAAAGAATGAATTAGAGGCTTCATCTCTGATGAGCCTTCATGTTGGGAGATGGAGCGCTGGCCCGGACCTTCAGGCCGCCCCCGGTGGCGGGGTCGGTCTCATGCACATCCGCCAGGCATCAGTGTCCACAGGAGCCTCTGGGTCCCCGAGTCCCCCCTTCGCCCCCCGCCCCCGTTTTGGGAGGCAGGCTCTGGTGAGGGTTAGCGTCTCCCTGTCCAGGAGCGGGGTGGCTACTTCCCCCGGGAAGGTGCGGGGACGGACTCCCACAATCGCGGGTCTGTTGGTGCAGGAGCGTGGAGCTCACAAATTGCCTTCTCACAGGACCGGCGCTGCCCGGTCGCAGAGCTGACTGCTTCATTGTCAGCTTCGGCAGGCTTGGTGGCTGGCAGTGAGAATCTATTTTCTGTCACTAAATTAATCACTGTTGGAAGCCCATCTCCTGGGGCTTTCCCAGACCCATACCAGCACATGCTCTCACGTGCCTTCCCCCTTCCTCTGGTGCCATTTGCCTCCCTCGGTCTGTTCCCTTCCTTGCTCCTTCCTCCCTTCCCTCCGTCCTTCCAGCTCTCCGGGGATCTGGGCTGAGGTGGGAGCCAGCCAGACAGGCGCTGTCCCGTAATCAACCCCGGCTCAGGCGGGAAGTCCCTAGTCAGGGTACGGATGCCCGCCTCATGTTGGAGGGGGACATACAGTGGACACAGCTCACCTGCCAGCTCCCCTTGGGCCCCATGGGGTGCTTTACTTGCAGGGTCTTTTCTGTAAGAACCAGTCCTTGAGGAAAACTGTTGCAGCAAAAGCAGCTCTGACTTGGAGATACTGTGGGGTTGGTCACATCCAGACTAAAGCCAATCGGTATTGGTAACACATTGCCATGTACCGCGGGTAAGGAGCTGGGCATTCACCTGATTTTTCTAGGACAAGATTTTATTATCTTTCTTGATTAGACCTCTGTGGGTCCCTTACTCTCTTAAAGGAATAAGCTGTGTGCGTGTACATGTGTGCGTGCACGTGTGTGTGTGTGTGTGTGTGTGTTACAGACCAAACACTTATGGCTCCCAATCTGTATATTCAGTCTTAACACTGAGTGTGATGGTCCTAGGAGGTGAGGCCTTTGGGAGGTGATTAGGTCACAAGAGCCGAGGCCTCCTGAATGGCACCGGCACCCTAATAAGGGAGCGCCCATGCTCCATGTAAGAGCACAGCAAGATGACGGCATCTCTGGCCCAGGAAGCAGGCCCTCATCAGACCCTGCACCTGCCAGAGCCTTGATTTTGGACTTCCCAGCCTCCAGAATGGTGAGGAATGAATTTCCATGGTTTATAAGCCCCCCAGTCTATGGGATTCGGTTAGAGCAACCCGGATGAACAAAGACATCTATTTTAGGATCCTTTGAACCCTGGATGAAGCCACTCATGTCCATAGAGGAAAAGGGAAGCATGAGCAGCTGTCACCGGGGTACAGACTGCTGTGCAGCTAGGGCTAACCCCAAAACTCATCCAGTCTTCCTGGGAGCAGGAATTTGGACTAGTTTGAGTCTTGCTGCAGACAGAGAAATGGGGGCCCTACCACTTGGTGGGTTTTCTCTGATGCTCTAGCTACACATAAAAAGCTTCCTGGTGCAGGAAGATCTTAAACTTTGGGACAGTGAAAATCTCACTTCTCATGCCCCTCCATCGCTCTGTGTGTGGAGTGTGTGGAGGTTTCTGGGGCGAAGGGTGCAGGGCACCTGGATGGCTGCTGGGTATAGCCCTGTCCTGCTCCCGACAGAGGCCCAAGTGGCTCACGAGGAAGGGAAGGAAGGAAGCAGGAGACCTGGCATGTGTCTCTGTGTCTCTGTATCTCTGGGCGGGCACTGCCACAAGGCTATTCCTCTGGGCCAGAGTCCCTGGATCATGTCTGATTCATAAGGACAGTTTCAGCAGAGCTCATCATTCCATCCTACCAGGGGAGAAGATGGCAGCGGTGGGTGGGCAGGTACGGTCTTCAGGAGAAACGGAAGTTAAAGTAGAATCTGACATGAATGGAAACCCATGCTCCCTAAGGAAACTCGGGGGAGATTTAGACATGGAAACGGCAGGGGCTCTGGATCCGCCCGAGTGTAAGCAGGACTCACCTCTCTGAGCCCCTGTCTTGTAGAACACGGGAATCCCAGTTCCCACTCTGTAGGGTGGGGGAGGATTCAGGAGTTTATGGTAAAACCACTGGGGCCCTGGGCAGTCTTGCAGTTAGTGATAGCTCTGATCATAATATTCATAACCACAAGTGAGCATTGGCAGTAATTAATACGTTTTAACTTTTTAAGGTGTCCTTAATGTTTCTTGCTCCAGGCTCCATTCTGGCATCAAGAGCCTGGGTTAACAAACTGGGGACGAAAGATACTAGGATTCCTGTGTTTTTCTCAGGATTAAAACCAATCTTAGCTGGGGGGGGGGGGGCGGTGTCTCACGTGATTCAGGAAATATCCCTGGTGACAAACCGCTTTTTAGCCAGCAACACCTGCTCGGTGCGAGGTCTGTGCTCAGGCTTTGCTGAGTCTGTTGCAGTAGCCATGCTCTGTTCGGGGAAGGTGGATGGAGAATAGTGTCGGCCTCATCTTCCTACCCTTGACCCACTCTGAGATCATGGGAGCCAGCCTGGGAGCATGATGGGAGGCCAGCAACAGAATGAGCTTCTGGTCCCTTCCCTCCTTCTCCTCATATCCCTCCCTCACTCCCCACTCCTACCCCTGTCTTTTTTTCCAGAAAAAAGTCATTCAAGTCTGTAATTTTGCCCCCATCACATTTCTGCATCTGGCTTAGCAGAGTGTGTCACCTTTCCCCCAGGTGTGCAGGTGGATGCCTTGGTTGCATAGGAAGTCATCTCTAAAGTCTCATATCAGTTCAGGTTGGAAAATCCCGTCCCCTGGATGGCAGGAGAGAGGAGAATCTGGTGTGAAAGACCGCATGCTCAGCCTCCTCTGGGTCCCGCTGGCATTCCCGCCAAGTCAGCCTCCTCGCTATCTCCTTAGAGGCTGTGATGACACTGACCCAAGCCTCCTTTCTTCTCCTTCTTGGCTCAGGCTTACCGTTGGCCAGCCGGGCTGGTCCTCTTCTGGGTGCTCTTCTGTCCTCCTCACACTGCACACAACAAAAAGTGTGTCCACTCAAGATAACAAATGTGAAATAAGAAGAGGGCTTGCCCTTTCCCCACTGTCCTGTCCATGCCTGCAGCCCCTAGGTCTTCCTCAGCTCTAGGTGCTTCCATACTCTGTAATGAACAACTCTTCAGGCCTCGTGACAACCCTAGGAGGTAGAACTCACATTATGCTCATTTGCAGAGAGGGCAAATGGGTCAGATTGGTTCCTTAACTGGCCAGAGGTCATGCCACTAGAAATCGGTGGCACCAGGATTCAAACCCAGATGGTCTTCCTCCAGGGCCCATGTGTTCTTTACTCTAGGACGCACATAAGAGAGATAGGCTGCTCTTTTGTCTTTAGACACACATGGGCATTTAGTGCTCACGCTCAAGCCCCATGTCCGTGTGCTCACAGAGTCCCTTTATTCCCTCGAACCGCCCCGCCCCGTGCCAGTCCCCATCCTCTGTGTCTCTTCTGCTTAGGCTTGCTCTCTGACTCCCTGGGGGTCTGTCCTGCCTGTCCTGCATCTCTATAGACCCAGTGCTTTGCCTGGTGCTCTCTGTCTGTGTTTCTTCCCGCCTGACTTCCCCGTCTCCCTTCCCCCTGCCCTGGCTGGATGTTTCAGCTGTCCTTCTGCCAGCATCTCTTCTCTGTCTCCGTCAGTATCTCTTTCTCCTTCTGCCTCTTTTCCTTCTCAACACTCTCTGCCTTCTCGCTCCCTCCCTGCCACACTTCTCTTTTGTCTCCCTCTCTTGTTCATTTAGTGGCCCCATTTATTACTTCAGGGCACAACCAAGAGCATCTTTGTCTCTGTCCCTGCTCCCCCCTCCGCCTTCGCCGAGACTTTCAGCTGTAGATGGGAACCAGGTTCAATCCATGCTCTGTTCCTTGCCAAAAAATAACAATGAACTCAGGAACCACGGAGGCACCAGACAGAGCATCTCTGTATTTCAAGAGACATCCCGATCTCTTGGGACAAAATGACTTCTCTTGGCTTATTTATCAACTCTGGGGCTGGGGAGCACCCTGCATACAGATAGGGCAGCTGGCTGGTGACTGGGTTCAGCTGGGGGTCTACCTGGTTCTCGGTGAGGACTTCCTGTCAGAGCTCAGGTCAAGTTGTGTGTAGGTGGAGGCTCCCCCCGCCCCTGGGGTAGCTCCGGCAGACAGAGCCTGGTGGTGGAGGACCCCCTGATTTCATGGAAGGCAGTGACCCTAGACACCATGTCACTCATGCCCACAACACCCTGGAAGCAAGATGCAGGTCTTTGGGCTCCCTCTGCAGGGTCCTGTGTCCCCACACGGCTCTCCCGTCCAGCGCTGAGCTGTCAAGGAGCCCTACTCACACTTGTGGGCTTGGGCCTCGCCACTTCCAAGAAACCTTTGCATCTTCTGGCCTTACTCTAATCCTTTCCTCTGTAGGCCCTCATGCAGTCCTTGTCTCTAGTCTATGCCTTGTTGATTACGGTCTGTGACATCATCTTCACAGCTGGTGGGCAGCACTTCACAATGGAGTGAACCTGCAACGGGGCATCTGGTCTACCCCATTGAACTGTAGGTATTTTGATGATGGGGATCCTGTCTTCTATTAATGTGGCCCCTCCCGTTCTCTGGCAGCTAGTCTAGCATTGAGCACCCAGTAGGCATTCAGTAAATACGGCTGATGGTCCAGTGCCTGAGCTGCCAGGTCTGGCCTCCTGTTCCACAGCTCAGGAAGGAAGCATAGCGTCTAGCAAGATCAGACAGGGAGAGTCCAGCCTCAAAAGTGCTGCAGCTTTGTTCCCAGACACCGGCAGTGTAGGCTGGGGTCATCCAAGCAAGACTGCAAAAAGCCCTCCCTCATATTACCCTGCCTTTAAGGGTCTACTTTATCAGTAGCAAAATACACAGAATTGGCTCTTAGCGTTCTCTTTCCTGGGTTCCTCCCTCATTTCCACTCCTCTCCTCCTTAGTACTGCCCTTTCTAGCCTGGCTGAGGGTAGGAAAAGAGCAGGATTTGTGTCCCAGACTGGGGTTGGGGGAGTAATGGAAGGAACCGCCATGATATCTACCAATCACAGGTGCCACGAGCTGACTCTTAAGTCTTATAATTGATGCCCATTAGGAATAGATTTTCTTTTATGATCTTCTAGAAAAAAAATGAACATTTGAAGGTGCCTAATGCATTTCTCTGTGGGGAAGCATTCATTTCTGCTGGCACTTACTCCTAACCCTTTGGTTCTTCCCTCCTCTTTCTCTGCCACTCTTGATCTTCCTCATTGTACTTAATAAAAATACCTTTGTTTACCTTTCATTTCTGCAGCCCTTTACAGCTTTCAAACCTCTTTCCTATGTATGATTTCTTCCCAGCAAGAATGCATGGAGGTGTGCAGAAATTTTTAATTCCTAGTTAATGGATGAGGTTCGAAAGAGGGCGATGGCTGGACTAAGGTTGCTTTAGCAGCAGGTAGGAAATACACACTTCATTGGTCTCACCTGAGGCTCTGCCCCCTGCCACAGCTCCGCCTGGGACTCCTCTCTCTGCCACCTTGGCTTTTCCTCCCTGGATCAAGTTGTCAGACTAGCCACTGTTCAGAGGTTTTCTGCTGCGGTGCAAGGCCTGGGCCATGGTTGGGGGAGGGCCTGACCCCAGGGGCCACAGAGCCCAGAGAGGGTGATGCGCTCTGACCAGCTGCCTCAGCAAGGGCACGAGTTTCCCTTTCTGCTGCTGCTGCAGAGAGAGAGAAAAACCACAATTTCGAAGAGGGACCCTTTGTCCACCTCCTGGAAGCAGGCAATGGAGGGAAATCAAAGAGAGGCACCTAAGATGCCAAGGGGTAGGGAGAAGATAACACACTAGAAAGCCTTGCCGGATGGACTCCGGCCACACTTCCAAAACCCTCAGCAGCTCTGCTTGCCGGCTGTGTGTGGTCTTCGGCAGCTGATGGATCGGTGTGGTTACACTCCTGCCCACATTCCTAGACTCCTTCCTGGGGATCCCCTCAGACTCTCTGTGCCAATGAGAACAGCCTGACGTGGGGAAGTGGGAGGACACCCCAAAGGGAGTCCACAGGCTGGACCCCAAGTCCTGGTCCTGAGCCTTATGACCTGCGTGGCCTTAGCCGCAGCTGGTCATGTACCCACTGAGCCTCAGGCTCCTCACCAGTATAACGGGCACTGCGGGAGTCTCCTCCCAGTGCTGAGGTGGGTTTAAGTGAGAGGCTGTGCAGAGCAGCTAAGTGCTTGGTGGAGATCCAGGAGATCTGGGTTGTCTGAGCAGCCCCTGTGGAGGAAAGCCCCAGGGTTTTTTCTTACATGAGTGTGTAACAGTTGCACATATATGTGAGGTCCTGGGAAGGACAAGTGTCCCTAAGATGTAAGGAACAATTCACATGCATGGGGGGATAGACAAGCAAAGAAAGGAGGGAGGGGATCCCTCCTCTGCTTGCTTTTCCTCCTTTCCAGCTGTTTTGTTTGTTGCTAATGTGTCCTCTGGCCCTTCCAGCTATGATGTTTACCGTTAGTCTCTTCTGGGTCCTATCAGGAGACCTGTCCTTTCTTTCAGTCCCAAAGAGAGAGGCCCTGCCTGGTGTCCCGACCCCGGCATACAGCCAGATCTGCACAGCCGGCCCCCTTTGCAGCTACTGCTGCCCAGGTTAGTTTCGAGCTGCCCCCGCTTCTCCATCAGTGGCCCGGGCACCACTCAGTGGAAGCCGAGAGGGCTGCGTCCTGCCGGCCAGGAGCTGATGTTCCAGAGGCTGACCTTCCCTTCCCTTTCCCCAGACAGAGGGCAGCTCAGTCCCACCCACCCACCTCCAGTTTGCCCCGCGGAATTGACGCAGACCAATAGTGGCTGAGCCCTGCGTGAGATATCAAGTAGCTCAGAAGTGCTAAATCATAGCTTTCTGGCCCTAATCTTATCACCTGCCATTACAGATCAGAATATGAAAGCCGCATTAGTAAAGCTCCCACAGTCCCCGCCACTGAGCTGCCACAGAGACACACTCAGAATAGCTCCCCTTGCCGGCAGTTACTATGGTACCCTGCGGATTGGGGATTAATATTCCCCCCACTCCACCCCCTTTGAAAGTTACCCCTGACACTGAGCCCTCCCTCTTGCCTCCGCCCACAACAGATGCCATGTCAACTGCACCCGGACTTTCCAGGCACCTTTCCTTCCCCATGGTTGATACTACTCACCCCAGAACCCAGCCCCAGGGGCAGGGGGCGCTGCCTCAGACCCCTCCCTCCACTCCCATTCGTGGGGCCACTCCCAGAGAGAAGGTGACAGCGGTCTAACAGCTAGAGGCCCATTCCATCAGGGAAGCAGGCACTTAGACCTTGAGGCCGGTGGGATGTCCCTGCTCAGACATCAGCGGTGCTGGGCAGAGGACAAGCCTCTGTTGCAGACAGGAGGGAGCCCACTGACCAGTCGTGCTCCGCACCCCGCACCCTCCCCCATTCCCTCCTGGTGTTCCTCAATGCACCTTATTTGCATATTGGCGCTGGTGATTTCCTCTCTGTGTGCCTCTCACATGCATGGGTGTGACCTTCTGCTGGGTGGACCCCGGGGACCCCATGTGTTCTGGGGCTGTTGGGGGGAACAGTGTGCATGTGGGAGTGCGTGTACACTGCACATTCACGTGATACTTTTGGCAGTGTGCCTGTGTGGTCCCTGGGTGTGATGAATGTGATTTTGGGGTTCCAACTCCTCTCTGCAGGACGCTGGGAGTCCAGAAGGGTGAAGGGCCCGTGACTTGAGCAGGGCTACCCTTGGTGAGGCAGGTTCCGTAAGCAGGCTTGGAGCACTTGGTGGTTACCTCTACAGCTTTGCCTGATCCGCACAGGCGTTGCTAACAAGCCCGTGGTGACACGCTGATGAATACAGTGGGACTGATCGAGAGGCTGAGAAGCGAGGTCCTTGTCCCCTGGCTGCCCTGCGACTTGCCAACACCCAACGCCTCCCTCCGGAGCTGGATGCAGTCTCCTTGTGTCATATGTCTGGGATCCCCTCACCCTGGAAGAAGAAAGCAAACAAGGCCGATAGTCCTTTCTGCAGCTCCAACCATCCCATCTCCCCAAACCCCACTCCCTGCTGGAAGCTCTCCCCACTTTCTCTCTTTTGGAGCTGCCACCAAATTAGATTAGTCACATTCTTAATTAACTATGCTGGGAAGAGCTCTATTAGGTATTAAATGTTTGTCACAATCCAATTAAAAAATCCATCGCAGCAGGACAGGTTCTCCAAGGCCCTGCAGATGGATCGGTGGTGCTGGGGCTTTCCTCTCCGCTAGGGGACAGGGAAGAGGAGCGGAGCCCAGGAGGCCAGCGTGGCAGGCGGCCTCAGAAGGCAGGAGCTACTCGGCCAGGAGCAGGGACAGCACAGTCTGAGCATCGCTAATGCGTGGAGCAGTCAGACTACCGTGGGGTGACCAGCTGTCCCAGATTGTCCAGGATGGTCTCAAAGGGGGTGGTTGGCCACTAGCCTATGGCATCACAGCTTCCCCTGGCCCCACAGGGCAGGGAGGTAAGACCAGTGCGGGTGTGTGTGTGTGTACGTGTGTGTGCGTGCATGCGTGTGTGTGTGTGTGTGTGTGTGTGTATGTGTTTGCGTGGACACACTGGGGTTGGGCTGTGTGAGGATAGGGAGGGAGGGCAAGACTGAAGCTTAAGTCTGGTAGGAAGCTTTTTGGCTCAGGGATAAAGAATGAGATTTGATAGAGTTGGGCTATGGTTTCCAGGGGTCCAGCTCTAGGCTGGAGCTGCCATTCAGAGCCATGTCTATTACATTTTAAAGGGACTCACTCGAAGGGGAGTGATCTCTGGTCAAGGGAAAAGAAAATGTGCGTTCATCCCTAAGTCCGCGAGTTTCCTTTCTGCAGTTCCTTGGCCCTTTTTCCTTTCCCTTTAACCTTTTCCAGGGGGTAAGCCCTCCCTGCCTCTCCTCCCTGGCCAGGCTGGGCCCATACAGGGCTCCTTGCTGCCGGCCGGTTCTAGACTCCCCCAGCTCCCGGCTCGCCACACCATGTTCCCCCTGCCTCTTGGCACCAGGTTGGAGAAGAGAGGGGGCTCTCAGTCTTGTTACTGCAGAGGTGGGCCCCAGGGCGAGACAGGGAAAGGGGGAGCTTGGGCCTCGGTGCGGGCCAGTGTGTGGCTGTAGGAAATGAGGTAGCACCCCAGCATTCCCCAGGCTTGGTCATGTCTTGTGCTTGACCCGGTGTCCTGATGTGTTTTCCGAGTATCTTGGTCTTTAGACCCATCTTCTGTGGCTCTGTTAACTGGTGATAACCATATCATTATTGCTTCTTATTATGACTGTCCTGCCAAAAATATCTTTTCCCTCTCAATTCTTTCTAATTCTACCCACCCATACTAGCCGATCTTAAAATTCAACCTTCTAAGAAGGCCATCTGGATTTATCTTGCTCACTTGGTTGTGAGGCAAGGGGCGGGGCAGGGGCCGTCTCCTCCGTCGGAGCACACTCAGCACACAGCCCAGAGCTGACACCCACAGGCGGCTCTGTAGGGCGTTTGTTGATCGACCAAACGAACGAGTTCATGTTCACAGCTCTAATTTTTACTCTTCCAGGGCCCCAAATACACTTGCCCCTTTGCTTCTACATAAAGCAGACATTTAACTATTGATCAACACGTCTGCGGTCTCTGAACACTCCTGCCATCTCTATTAGACACTTTGACTGAGCTTGTAAATCGCGGAAGGGGTCCCACCTGTCTGTTTGCTCGTCTCCCCACAAGCCTCGAAGCCAGGCTGGTTCTCTGGACAGATGACAGTCCTTGCTACTGGCCCGTCCTTCCCTCATTTGGCCTCTAACCACCTATCAAGACCTTTCTCCTAGGCTAGGACGAGCTCAGGCTTGAGGGGGACAGGAAAGAAATGTCATGTCCCGCTTTCCCTTCCAAGAGCTTGCAATCCGGTCGAGGCGACAAGACGTTCAGAGGAAATAGTGAAGTTGTCAATCAAGGCAGATTTGAATTAAGGGTCCCCAGAGAATGATGTGGACACCCATGCTTTAGGAACCCAGAGACAGGTTGAGGCCCTGTGGGTCCAGTGGTCGGAGGACATTTCCCAACCCAGCCTGAGCTGGAATTTGGAAGGTGGGAAGCCCCGGGCAGTGCTGGGAAGGTGTTCGTTCCAGGCTGAGGGAACAGCATGAGATGCGCAGACTTGGAATCAGCAATAAGCGTGTTGATTATGGGGAAAGAATGGAGACTAGCCTCGTGGGAAGCAGCATTTCAGAGGGCATTTCAGAATTGAAAGGGGAATATGAATGGAAGCTGATGACAATGGGAAATCAGACCCAAACCCTGCAGGACACATCTGCTTCATCCTCCTTTGCAAACCGGAGCTCGCTGGGAGCCCAGGGTCCCTCAGCATGGGGAAAGGTTTGGAAGGTTCTCAAGTCTTGTAGGATAAAGGAATTATGTGGTAACTTGTGACCTGGTTAGAATTCAGCTCTCTGAATTCATGGGGTGTGGGCCTGGGCACAGGCCGGCTTCCCTGAGAACACGTGCAGAAACTGTCTTTGGAGGGGCAGTGACAGGCTGTCGACCAATGGATATTAAATGACAGACAATTTATCCCCAGTCAGGCGGAAGAGCAACACTTAGGATTGCCCTACCTTCTACTCACTGCACGGAAAAAATAAAATCAAGTGATTGAAATCAGTGCATCTCTTCCCTTATGACTGCAGCAGTTCCTGGATTGTCCCAACTCACAGGCCAAAGGCAGGCAGGTTGCGAATAAGGATGCCAGACCCATGAGCATCTCCCTCCTATCCGCCCTGGCCAGAGGATAAGGCTGGGAGATGTGAACTGGCAGAGAAGTTGGGCAGGGCAGGCAAGGAGCCCCGACCCTTGACCTGAGTTATTTCATTGACTCTTCTCGACAGGTCTGCAGGAAGGTGTTATCATCTCCATGTTACTAATGAGGGAATCGAAGCTGCGAGATAGGTAACTTGCCCAAAATCACTGTGTTTCTGGAGTAGGAGTCTGTATCTTTCCATCCGCTTCTAGTCAAATATTTATTGAGGTTCTCTTAGGAGCCATCCACTGTGCTAATGCCCTTTAGTGGAAGATCAATATTCCCTGTCGCACACAAAGGTATAGTTCTCAGGCTTCTTTGGGTAAGGAGCATCCTTGATGAGGCCAACAGATCTGGCCAGGACTGCCCCGAGTACTTACTTTGCTACCAGCGGAAGTATACGTTTCTGGGTCTAGTAGTATCAGCATCTGGAGATGGGTCCTGTTTAACCCCCTTCTAGGATTGCCAGATTTAGCAAATAAGAACACAAATTTGAAGTTCAGAAAAATGACCAATTTTTTTGGGTTTAAGTATATCCAATGTAGTATTTGGGATATACTTACACTAAAAATTTTGTTGTTTATCTGAAATTCAAATTTAATGGGGTATCTTCCCTCCCCCAAGGCTATACTAAAAACAGGACTTTAAGGTAATAATATTCAAATATAACAATTCCTATTTAAGACAAACATTGCCCTCCCAAATGAGTGAATAGGCCATGGAGAAGTATCAGGGAGATGAGGCCAGGTACCTCAATCGAGTACCCCAGCTGTGTCCCTGTTGCTGAGAAAAGGTTCCACAACCCCGAGTCACTCAATCGCCCCTGAGGTTTAGGATGGTCAGTTCTTCTTGTTCTTTTTTTTTAAGTTTTTAATTTTAAGTCCCGTGCCGTTACCTACAGAATAATAGTGGTTTCGGCTGTGCCGCATAGTCATTCGACACTTCCATACTTCACCTGCTGCTTATTGTGCTGTGTCTCCCTTTAACCCTAACAGGGTATCTTTCTATCTGGCAACCTTACATTTCCGTCACCTGTCACTGCCATAATGCTGAGTGCAGGACAGCATCTCCCTGTCCACACAGGAGTCCAGGTCAGGTGGTCGAAATGCCAGGGGGACTGAAGATATTCTGCCAACTGAAGAGTCAAGGGGGCCCCCAGACTCCCTCATTCTTGAATAATCAGGGCCTCTCAGTGTGGCCAGCGTTGCCACAAGACAACAAATCTACCTGGTCATGCAGTGTTGACTCCTGGGTAACTGGGAAACTGAGGTAGAAGCTGAGGTAGAAGCCCTGCTTCCGCTTCTCCCGGCTCCTGAGAACTGGGTGGGGGCTGCTGGGGGAGCTCGGGGCACTGTCCATGTGGAGGCCACAGACTCCTCAGATGCTAAGCTCAGCATGTCCAAACCAACCCATCATTATTTCCTCAAACTCCCACTGTTTGCCTCATTTCTTATATTAGTGAATGGGATCATGCACACTAGGCTTTGGCCACTCTCTCTTTCTAGAACCTCCCCGAACATTCAGTAACCATGTCCCTCGTTACCTCTCCATCCTGTCCTTTGCTGCTCATGTGCAGGCTGAGCCTGTGTTCCAGCTGCCATCATCCTTCACCTGAATGATTGGAATAGCTTCTAAGCTTCTAACTTACATTCCTTCTCATCCAGCTCTCGGGGGGATTTTCCAGGATGTAAAGCTCATGTCTCCACTCGTCTGTATCTAGATTGTTGCTGGCTCCCCATTAAAAGAGAACCAAGATCCTTAGCATGGCATACAAAGCTCAATGACTTGTACCCCCCTTACCGCTTTAGACCCATCCCAACGCTCATCCATACCCCTCTCTCCATTCACCTGAAACCTCTGCACATTCCCAAACACATCATGCTCTGTCCTTCAAAATTCGGCTCAGTTGTCTCTCCCAGGAAACCTTCTGTGGCTCAGAGGTGATGTAGAAATTCCTCTGGGTTCCCCAGCACTCTGGGCTAATCACTCATCACACTGTTGACTGAATAAGTACATGGCAAATAACTACAAGATTGAAAACTCACTTATTTACCAACTCTCTGAATTCGCAAAATGCCAGCCTAAGCTGAAACTGCTTCCCTTTCCTTCTGCCTATTCAGATGCAAACTCCCTCCCCCCTTTCTTGACTGCCTTAAAAAAAAAAGATTTATTTATTTATGAGAGAGAGAGAGAGAAAATGAGATGAGAGAGGGGAAGAAGGAGAGAGAGAATCTTTTTTTTTTTTTAAAAGATTTTATTTGTTTATTTGACAGAGAGAGATCACAAGTAGGCAGAGAGAGAGAGAGGGAAGCAGGCTCCCTGCGGAGCAGAGAGCCCGATGGGGTACTTGATCCCAGGACCCTGAGATCATGACCTGAGCCGAAGGCAGAGGCTTAACCTACTGAGCCACCCAGGAGCCCAGAGAGAGAGAATCTTGAGCAGACAGCACACTGAGCACAGAGCTCAATGCAGGGCTCGATCCACAACCCCCTTGATCATGACCTGAGCTGAAATCAAGAGTCAGACACTTAACCGAGCCACCCAGGAGCTCCTTGACTGCCTCTAGTGGGAGGCAGCGGGACCCACAGCTCACCGACGTTCTCACAACAGGCTTCCTGTTCTGGATTTGAGACTCTCAGACCCTGAATGGCTAGATCCTAATGTTATTGAAATCCCCAAATGGGCTGGGATAGCTCTCAGGGGTTAATGACGGAACCAGCTTGGCACCTCTAGAGACAGGAAATACTGCTGGGGCAGAGGTCACAGTATACGGGAAATGGATTTCATGATCTCAATCTGGTGCCGATGCAGACATTTCCCTGTACTCCCAAAACTCTGAGTAGTCTGCTAGTGTTGGCGGACAGTGCCCAGGAGAGAGGAGAGGATTGCTGGAGGAAGCCGGCTGTAGGGTGGACTGAAAGGACCAGGAGGCGCTGTGCTGAAAATCAAGGGCCAATCCTGCCCCTGAGATTGTATCCTGTCCAAGTGAGGGGAGCCCGATGCTGGGAGAGACTGTGCCCCCGAGCAGGAGATGCCCAGATGCAGCATGCAGCGAAGGCGAGAGGCAATGGGTCATTCTTTCCGAGAGCATTAAGCCAATGATTCAGATTGCTGTGTCCTGAGGGAACCAGCCCATCTTCCTTTCTTTTTGCCCACCCCAAAGCCTTGTCTCCACAGCCAACTGCAAGCCCCCATGTTTAGGAGGGCGGGCAGGGGGCAGGGGTGGTCTCCTCTCCCCGATCACAGCTTACGCCCACCCCTCCGGAGCCCAGCTCTGCTGGAAGTTGTTAACATGAGCACTCCCGGAAAGCCTCTTTTCAAAAACTTACTCGGGTTTCTAGCAGGAAGAAATCCAACTGGGGAGTTCCCTACCCTGTGACTGGAGAAGCTAATAGTTTTACTGAAAAAATGATTAATTGTTTGACCCCTGAATGGGCTGCAGTGTGCTCAGTGGGAGGGTGTGGAAGTGGGGTGCAAAGTGCCCCCACGGTGTTGACGACTGCAGGGCTGGATATCCCATTTTATGTGGGGGATGGAGTGCGGGTTTGGAGGGCAACCAGGAGCGAGATTAGACAAGCTTTGGGATTTTCAGTCAGCAGCTACACTGAGGGCCAGGCACTGTGCTTGGCAACAGACCTTTCCAGGGAACATTTCCTACTCTCAGCTACAGTAGAGGGGGTTCCAGCCAAAGCAATAATTACAGTGGTTATTCCATTTGATCTTTCAAGTGTTTTCCTGTCATTATCTCTTCAGCACTCACAACCCCTACTGAAATAACGATCACTCATGGCTGCCTGCTGCGAAAATGTGGGGAAACTGAGGTAGAACCTGGTGTGCTGGCTTCTCACTAAGGGGGAGGGCCGTGGGAGTGGCTGGGCAAGCTCTTGGGAGGTGCTGGCCTCCGGACAGGTGTCCCCAGCCCTGGGAGCCCCCATGTGGCAGAGGTTCAATTCTTTGGGACTGAGCACGTGGACCTACCACATCAGAGAGGCTCTGGGCACCAGGCCGGAGAGTCTGGGGCAGTGCAAGGAGTGCAGGCTTTGGGGTAAACAGATCCAAGTTCCAAATTTCCACCCTATCTCTTGCCATCTGCATGAGGCTGCCCAAGTCCCTTGCTTCTTTTAACCTCAGATGTCCACTCTTAAGAAGGAGGTAGTGTTACTTTCTTCACGGAACAGTTCAGATCATTAGCGAGAATATGTGTAATATTAGCACAGTACCGGTCATGGTAGGTGTTCAATAAATGCAGTTATGATGCTGATTACAGCCGTGTCCAGTGTAGATCCCTGACTCTCTGAGAGGCCAGGCGGCAGCAGCTAGGACAGCAAGACGTGTCTCCCCCTTTGCCCTGTCTCCGGGCAAAGAAGTCACTTGGCCAAGGTGGATAGCATGCCGGGACCCAGGGGGCGAGTCTCAGAGCAGCTGGGGTCGGGGAAGGGGAGCACGCCCCCTGCTGTGGGGTGCTGCACAGCACGCTTATGGCGTGGCGCTGGCGCTGAAACACCGCGGTTGGCAGGAAGCAGACACAGCCTGATGGTAACAAAACACAGCTCTCCTTAAACGACCAACCTGTAAGTCACCTGATCACTTAAACTGAGGCCCAGCAAAGGGTGGGGTTCCCCGTCATCCTGTGCACCTCCTGTCCTCTCTTGTTTTCTCCAGTAAGATGCCTCGTGTGTTAATTTCATTCCTACCAACCTCTTTGCATCATTGTCCCCAGCAAAACGTGCCTCCAGCCCCCGATCCTATGAAGGGGAACCCTGAATCTGCTCCGGGGAAGGCAGCTCCAAAGGCCTGGATCAGACCAGTGTTCTTCTGCTGACTGGTGCTCTGTCCCCAAGATCCTCCAGTTTGTCTCTCCGTTCCCACAGCTCGGGTGGCCCGATCTCTCTGCAATGTACAAGACAGACCTATCTGACTGAGAGTGTGTGGGCAGGCAGGCAGGCCAAGGGCATGCAGGGACGGTCAGACCGGGGTGTCAGGGCAGAGAAGTAGAACCCAGAGCTCTCCTTGGGGAGCATCTCAACCATCATCCACTGCCGGCAGCTTCCTCGGCAATGCTCTCTTCTCTCTCTGCCTCGCCTCCCTGTGTGAGTTGGGGCTGCCTTCTTGGCACTTCTGCACAGGAATTCCTTGTTTACTCACGTGTCTCACGAACTAGCCTGAGAACCTCTCGGGGAAGGACCTTATTCAGCGTCATGTTCCCAGTATGTGGTATAAGGCTCAGCGCATCACAGGTGCTTAAGAAATGTGCATGGACCAGTCGGGACGGCTCACTCACAGGGTGGATGCATGTCACTTCCTGGCTCTTTATTCATCTCTACTCTGTGAACGTTCAAGAAGCATGAGAGGTGGGCTGAGATCCACCACAGAGGCCAGACATGTCATTGTTGTCACAGGGTTTCCTGGCCATGGGGTGACTTTCAGTCTGTGGTGAACTATACATGAAGCAGACAGCTAAGCGTTGTGTCGTGGGGGTCTCGACCTGGGAGAGCACAGAGGATGGAGACACAAGGTCTGGCTTAAGGCGTGCAGGAAGAGGTCATGGTCCAGGCCTTGAAAGATGGGCAGATTTTCAAAAGGTGAAGAAAGATGAGGAGAGTTATTCAGGGAGAAGGAATGGTGAGGTGACAAGCGTGGAGCTCGGTCAATTTTGATTCAAAAGCAAAGGTTTGAGGCAAGTTCAGGACCAGCCAGCCAGACCCTCTCTTGCCAGGAGCAAGGAAGCAGGCCTTCCTGATGACGAACTTGACAGCATGGAGCTCCATTTCCTGATTTCCCAGCTAACTAGGTTAGGAATGCCAGGCAGCCACGAGGAGCTCTCTGGAGCCAGTAGGATCCAAGATGAGGATGGAAGAGAGCGAGGAGAATAACCAGCCTCACTCTGTGGGGTCAGGTGTCTCCTTCAGACACCCAGAGATGTCCTAGAGCAATGGGTTTTGAAATCTGGGCTTCTAAGATGAGTCAGGGAGAGACAGGAGGCTGTAGTTCCACAAGCACATCTGGGAGGCTGCAGTGTTTTACACACACCAGGAAAGCAGCTACCCGATACCTGGGGTTTGGGCCATGCAACTGGAACATCAGGACTCTAAGAAGACTATAGAAGTCCAGCAGCCTCCCGTGACATGCTATGTTAAAAGAAGCCACAGACAGAGGCTAATGTGATCTTCCCAGCATCATGAGGAAAGAAGTCAGTGCCACAGTTACAGCTTAATTTCAAAGCAACGTCCAGGACTTAGAAGACCAAACTTGACGTTAACATTAACATCAAGCCATTGATGCTTCTGCTCAGGTGACTGTTAGCTATGTCCTTCTCGCTCTTAGGTGCATAGGAAGTTCTACCCACCTGCTTCAAATTCACCCCCTTGTCAGTTTCATATTTCTGTCTGGAAATTTTGCTCACCTGCACGAACCAGACTCAGTCAGGTGTACTATCTCCGGGCCATCCCTGCAAGCTTCCTCTTTCCTGTTGTAGTTTCTTGTTTTTGATCTTTCAGGGCACACAACCTGTCAACGTCACACTCTAGTTTCTCTGCTTTTTGGTAGTTTGTGTCAATCACATTTACAAAATTCTATTTTGAATGCTATAAACAGAGGACATAGGCTTGGTCTAGCCTGAATCTTCCTTTGATTGTTCATCCAAACATTGACACCCTGTCCCCATGCTCCTTAGAATAGACAGTGTGTTTGGGAGAGGTTCACACAACGGTAGGGAACTTTGGTAATTGCAGAAAATGGAAGACTCACGGAGGCTCCATTTGGTCTAAGAAACTCTGAACGCCCTGATTTCTTCAGCATAGCCTGCTACACCTCAAAGAAGCTCTGCCCCAACCTCCCCACTTTCCCCTCTCCCTCCTGCCCTCTCTCAGAAAGGCTCCAATCAGCTGTTAAACCCACTATGCCTGCTGCTCTGTCCTTCCACCCCGACACCCCACCCATAATGTCCTCCCTGACGCAGTGGGTGTTTGGCAAAGAGGACCCTCCGGTGTCTTCTCAGACTCCATGCCTCCCCCTCCTTGCCCTTATCTGATGGGGGTTAACTCCATCCAGGGCAGGTAACCTGGGCAGCCTCCTCCCACAGGGCCTGTCTGGCCATCCCACACGTGGAGGAAGTCTAGGTCCACGTTGTTGCCCAGAGGCAGACTGGCTGAAGCTGGTCAAAGAAGAAAGCAGTTTGAAGAATTAACTACAATACAGACAGTCACTGAGGGTTAGGAAGGACCACTCAGGCTGTGCAGTCAAGCCTCTGGACTCAGGAGTGACCCCATCTCCCTCCTCACCCTAGCGAGGTCTGGCATCTGAGCACACGCCACGCACGAGGGACAACTACCTTCCCCAGAGTCCCAAGCTTATGGATGGTTCTAAATACTGGCGAGTTCATCTTTATTTTGGAGAGGGGTCCATCTCCATTTAGATACCCGCCACCCCAAATTGATTTATTGTCTTGAGATCCCACAGAAGAGTGAGACCCTCTCCCACGGCACCCGTTCAGTGATGTCACATGTGTGCCCTTAGACTCTTCAGGTCCTCGGCTCGGAAGGGTTTCATTCCCCCAGCTGTGAGTCACAGTTCCTAGTCCCCTACCATCATGGGTGCTCTCTTCTGAGCAGACTTCTTGTCCCCTCTGCCATTTAAAGGGTGGGAATCCGGCTTGAGAAAGACAATCTAATACTACTGTCACCTCCTTTCTCCTGGTCACTATATGACTGACATCCAGTCTAGAGCCCGCCAAGCTGTTCCTCGTCCGCAGGTTATTTTGTACGGTATCTGTAACTAGGTCTATATCTGCCCATGCATTTGCCATCCCATCACATCACTGGCTCACAGTGAACTTACAGGCAACAAAACCCTCGTGTCTCTTCTGTACGTGCCGCGGACAAGCCTTCATTGCTCACTTGAACACTTTGCCTCATCTTTCTTGCACTGCTAGTAAATTAGTGGTCCGGGAAAGCTGCCCATGGACTGCACGAGGCTTCATCAGCAGATTGCCACCCCCTCCTCTTAAAGTACAGCCTTCACGTCTCCTTCATCATCCTCGTGGAGCGAAGCCTAGTTATGAACTAGGCTGAGTGGTGTTAGAAGTTCACTTGCGATTCTCCGAGAGGTAAGGGGGAGAGCCATGCTCCGAGGGGTGAGGAGAAGATCCCCCGCTAGGGTGGCTGCCTGGTGAGTGGAAGAAGGCCCCTCCAGCTCCTGGATTCCAATATCTCCTTCACAGCAAGGGCGGGCAGTGAGGAGCCTCGTGAAGAAGGCTGGAAGAACAAATATCCGTAATTTTTCCGACCATTTGACGAGAGGCAGGTACCGTGCTTGTGGCATTACATAAACCGCATCATTTAATCCTTTTAACAAACCAGTGAGGGAGAAATTAAACCCACTTCACAGATGAGAAAAGTGAAGATTGAAGATATTGTGAATCCAACTGGGATTTGAACGTAGTTCTGTCTGAAACCCAACCTCAAATCTCACTCATTCGACTTGGGACACTGTTTAAGGGTTCGCTCTGTAACATGACCTTGGTTCTAAGCAGCTGGGCAAGGTGAGCCCCTGGGGGGTACAGGCACACTGGAGGAAACCTGTCCTAGGCCCTCTGGGCTCCCCTGTCCTGCCCCCTACACCCAGACTGTGGCAAGTCTTACAGGGTTAATGGAATAAGTGCTTTCCTTGGACCCAGAGGACAGGTGAGAGATACCCTCCACCCCCTTCCTATTCAACCTCATAGCAATAGAAGGCTATCCACCCCTGCCTGTCTCACGGTTTGCATGAGACTTATAGTCAATTGATTAATCCTATACTACTGACCCACGACCAGTAGTGGGTCAGTAGTGTAGTCAGACCTTGAACCAGTTATGGAAGAAGTACTAGGCCTGGTCTGGGCCCTGCAAGAGCTTTACAGCCTTACAAGACTTAGACACCGAAAACAGCAGGAGAGGGAGATAATATAAGTAATTACCAGGAGCCAAATTGTGGCAGGTGGATGCTTGGTGTTGTAGGAATTAGTTCATTAGATTTTGTGGAAGGGCTGGGACTCACAGTGGGTCCTCCTGGTGGGTGGGCTATGATATGGGGACCAGACAAGTGGGGGGAGATCCTACAGGAACAGGGAAACACGACAGGTATGAGCAGTTTGAAACACTGAAAGAGCTATTAGTAAGCACAAAGTGTTATTAAATGTCATGTAGGAACAGGGTTATTCTTGCCCAAATCTGCGTCTCTGACAACTACACCAATAATCATGAGCCCGATCCACCTTCCATCCTTGCTCATCCGTGGTTTCCGGTTCTAATGCTACAGTCCTGGTCTCTTCTCCCTAAAACTTGGAACAGGCAAGTCTCAGGAGACCAAGTTCTTCAAGACATTTGCCTGTAGGGCTGGGTGGTCTCAGGGGCTGGGGATGGAAACAGGAATGTCTCCCTGTGGGCTTGTCAAAAAGTCACTTCACCGGGTCCCAAACTTATAAACAGTGAACGCATCCCTTCCAGGCCAGAGAGCTGCTGTGGAGAAAAAAGCCCCTGCAGGTGGGATGTGGGGGTGGGACATAGGCTGGCAGGGGCCCGGGAGGCGGGAGAAAGAGAACTGTGAGCAAAGAGGCACAGGACAGGGGAGAAGCGCCTGGAGGAAAGAGGGGAGGGATTAGGGAAGGAGGGAAGGAGGGAGAGGGGACCCGTGGGTGTAGAGGGGAGGGAATAGAGAGAGAAAAGTAAAGTCAGAGGAAAGAAATGTCCAGCAGCGGGGAGGGAAAGGGGAGACATGTGTGGCACAGCAGCTACCTTAATCTCTTTAAATTTCTCCTCATTGATTAGGGATTTGCAGCAAAATCCCTCACTATGGGAAGACATTTGCTTTCCATAAAGCTCCTCTGTCAGATGGAGGGACGCCTCTCTCTGGGTGGGGCCGGGCAGTGGGAAGAGAAGGCCTCAGAACCCTTCTCCTGTCTCCATGCCTGACCCAAACCCCCTTTGTCAGTGAAGATTTCCTGATGTCCCCGAAATAAAATGTCCCCCACTGCCCCACCGGCTCGCTGCTCTGAGCGCCTCTGTCATTACCCATTACACCAGCATGCGGTAGCTTAGAGCAGGTACTGCTTCATCATTTCTCAGGAGTCCCACGGTCAGGAATTCAGACAGGGATGGTGGGAATGGATCCCGTGGTGTCCCCTGGGGCTGGAAGCCCAAGGTGCTTCTGCTCCTGGAGCCTCCAAGGACGATGGCCTCACCAGGTCGCAAGTGGGGACAGCCATCCCTATGGCCGGCTGCTTTCCTTCTTTCCTCCACGAAGCCTGGTGGCAGCTTCCAGAAGCACAGGGAGTACAAGTTGGAGGAATGACCCTGTGACTAAGGAATGGAAGGAAAGAACACTGCCTGTTCTGAGGTACCCCCCCCCCAATACAGGAACTCTGAGTGTTGTGAAAATGTCCACACACACCATGACTCAGAGCTGTCCCAGCCACAAAGGGAAATGGCTCGGTGTCTTGTGGACAAGCTGGGGGCTAAGTGACCTCGATGCGTTCCCGAGAACATACCCCTCACATCCGGGGTCTGAGGCACCTGCAGCCTCCTCCCCTTTCCCCACCACTGGTGCTGCTTCTTCTGGAAGGCTCCAAAGCTGAGGCAGCCAAGGAGGCATTCCCCTCCCCTTCACCCCTGTGAGCTCACTGTGGGCTCGGCCCCTCCCTCCCCTAACCTAACAGGAGCCCCAGGAACCAGTGGTGCTGTGTTCTCTGGGTTCTTTCTCCCCCTCCTCCAATTCCCTTCCCCATGTCAGGGACAACACAGAGCGTGGTGAGAGTCCCATAAATACCGAATGGACAGATCCCTTTTGAAGGCTCTCCTAACCATTCTCACTTGACCTCCCCTCAGCGCAAGTCTGGGTGGTCAGCAGGCATTGCCCTCACAGACACTGAGGAACACGGAAAGGGGAAAGGACTTGCTCAAGGTCACGTGACCTGCCCGTGACCTTCAGAGGATCTATCCCTGGTAGAATTCTCTCTCTAGGCTGGTTGGGGGTGGGGTGCCCTTCCCGCAAGGCCCAGGGCGATCGAAGTCCCCGGGGACTGGCCCTGGAGCCGTGCCCAGTGCATGGGGCTGGTGGGAGGAACCGACTGTGACTGAGTGGCCGTGACTGACGGGTTTCACTGTGTCTCTGACTCTAGTGCTTCCTCACAACCCTTGTCTGTCAAGAGGCCTGATTCACAGGTCGTCAGAGCCTCCTGCTGGTTCGATCTCCTCATCCTAAAGATGTGGAAACCGAGTCCAGAGAGGAGACAAGCTTGGTTCACAGTCACTCGGGTTGTTAGAATTGGTGTCAAGAGAAGCCACGTCTCTTGCACACACTGTGTGCACCAATTTTCTAGCACCCTCTTACAATAGGAAGGGACCCCAGATCTTCCTCCGATATTAAATTCAGAAAAACTAGGTGAAAGAAAAATTAAGAGTTACAGTGAAGAAAAAAAAGTGACCAAAAGATCCTATGTATAAGTCCAGCTTATTTTTTCTAACCAAACCCCCGTCAGCCGCCTCATTACCCAGAAGTCTGAACCTCAGCTGCCTGGCACCTGTGTGTTTCCGATAAACAGAATCCCTTCCCCACAAGCATGTCCGTTCTGCCCTCACATGACTGCCGTGAGAAGGTTACAAGGCAGGTTAAGGACCACTCCCACTTGATGGACACGGAGAGGGAAGAAGCAGGGCTTGACTTTTGGAGGCCTCCTAATCTGGCTTTCCTTGGAGGGATCAGCCTGGGGATGGGGACGGAGGGGCTGGTGAGTGGACATGAATCAGTGGGAACGTAGTGCTGTCTGTGGAGCAGTCTGCCTGGGGAACCTGAGTGCATTGCCTGGAAGAGGGTCTCCTCTCGGGTTCCCTGTGCTCACTGGCACACGGGGTCTCTAAGGCATTTTTCCCTGATGGATTCACTCCCCCTTGGCAGAGCTCTTGGTCTTACCCACCATCTGCAGTGAGTTGGGGAGGATCTGTTGCGGTAGGGTTCTGAACCGTTCCTCTGTCCCCAGCTCCTAGCCCCTTCCATCCATCTGGACGAGCCATAGCCCCAGGCTTCATAGGAAGCCCCACTCCTTGGCCAGTCTGACTCCCCCAGTATGAGTGGTTGACCTCAGATTCTAACCAGCTCTGCCCCGCTGAGGCCAGAACCAGGGGATTGGTCTTCTGACGGGCTGGGGCTTCTGGGGCAGGGCTTGGCATCTTTGGAAGTGGAATGGGAGGGAGGGGAGAGGCACAGACTGCTTCCGTCCCCTCCTCCCACCCTTTTCCCCCCCTCTCCCAACATGGCTCAGGTTGAGAATCCCTCACTGAACATTACCAGCTTCCTCTGGCTGTGCTCAGCTCAGAAGTGCCTGGAAAAACTTCCTGAAAGCAGGCAACGCAACATGTCATATACGGTCCTTGCTTTAGACTCGCTGGGTGTCTTCCCTCCCCCTCCAGTCTGGGCTCTTTCCTGAAATGGTCTCCAAGGATTGGCAGGAGAGTGAAGGAGAAATTCTGTCTCCTCACACCGATTTTGGAGAAAAGAGAGTCCTCTATTTGTGAGCTTCTGCTTTCAAAGAATCAATGGAAATGTGTGTAGCAGAAAGTCGCCCTGATCTACACAGGGTTTGAATGGAGTAAACCAGCGGGGGAGGAGGTACAGGAGGGGCGTGGACTCTGAAAAAGTTCCAGGCACCGACACCCCTTGAGAAGGTTCTGTTAATTTAGCAGAAGTTTCCGCAGGTTGCTCAGCACCTCCCGCACGAACATCCTGCTCCCGGCCAAGTGTGTGCAGAGCCCTGATTCAGCAGGTGTGTCACGGGTGGGGAGGATGGGGGCGGGGCTTTACTCCATCCTCAGCACAGGCTCCCCTGGGCCTCTGGCATTGCACAGGGAGCACACAGAGCAGCCTTGCCGACCCTGGCAAGTGGGGAGCTGAGTCCCTCCACCTGAGGGGCTCTTGGCCTGACTGTTCGGCTGAGAGCCAGAGCCCAGGACCTGGGGCTTGTAGCTTAGTCACTGAGGGTCCACTGTCTGCATGGTGCTGGGACAGCTGAGGGGAGGCCTTGGATTTGCTTTACTGTTGCTTTTGCTTCCTTCCAACCCCTCATTAACCTGGGATCTTAATGAGGACCTCAGACTGTCCATCTGGGAAAGAACATTCCAGCCCTTTGTTTCTGAGAAACAGCTACCCGCAACGGACAGTCTCTTCTCCCCTAATCCCTCCATCCCTTCCACCCGCATCCTTTCTTCTTCCTTCCCTGCACCTTCTTGCCTTCTGCGTCCTCCTCTTTCCCTCTTTCCTCACATGCTCTCTCTGTGTCTCGCACGCGCAGCCTCCTACAACAAACATACAGCAAACACACAACCACCCTCCACACGCGCAGCCTCCTACAACAAACATACAGCAAACACACAACCACACATACGTTCTCACCTGCAACCGTATCAATACGTAACCTCTTCACACACGTTTACACACAACCACATGCACGCACTACACACACACTCCAGGCTCCCGTAAATCCAGCCACGTACCCCTCCACGTGTGGACGCCTCCTGCTCGCGGAGTCCTCCTCTCCTGGCCTCTGCCCGCTCCAGCCTAAGGATGACATGACCAACAGATCTGCTCTGATAAGCTGTCACAGTATGGGGACGAGTCACACCTCCTCCAGTGATCCTGCCACCCCCAGCCTGGGCTCATTGGGACAAGAAGGGAGGGCAGGCAGCGGAATGGGTCAGCTCTGAGCCCATTCAGGTATATGCCGGAGCAGAGCACCTCAGTGAACACAGGATCTCAACCAGTGGCTCTCATTTCAGGACTTATCCCTAACCAGGGACTGGGCCCTCAGGTGCCTGAGTTAATGGAGCGAGGAGATTTTTACTGAGATCACTGGTTTAGACCCAGCTTCAGCCAACAGGAACTGAAAAATATTTTTATCTGAGAGCTGATGGCCACCATTAGCAGGCACAGGGTCTCCTGCCTGTCCCACCGTGCAGGCAAGGTCATCGCTGGTCTGTGTGGTGTGTCAGGGTTGGTGTAGGGCTGGCATAAGGTTTGGGAAGCTGCAGGGAGGCCTGGGACAAGTTAGAAAAAGATACACACACACAACACACACACGCACACAGCCTAACCCGCCTCCTCCCTTCCCCCTGCAAGGACAGATTTTTAAAAAACATCCCTTGTCTGGGCAGGTAGACTGATGGCTCAGTGTTTTAGGGTGATCCTCTCTCTTTCCCTGGGAGGTCCCTGTCCTGCACAGGACATGGACAGGATAAGCCACCCTTGTGGCTTGAACAAAAATGGTGCCCTCCCCCCACGGCAGCCCCGAGCAGGCACCCCATACCATTTCCCCAGCCAGCTCCAATGAGCTTCCTCATTGTGCTTTTTAATGACAGCTCAGAGCCAAAGAGTGACAAGTGTCTCCTAGACCTCCCCATCCCGTTGCCCCCATTGGCGAGGGCCCTGGTGGGGTGGAAGGCCTGAGCTGCCCCTGCTCGGCGAGTAACCAGAGCAGTTTACTCATGGAAGGTCGCTAACAGTGGCAAGAGAAGCAGCGACAGTACTCATTACAATAGTTAAATTGCAAGTAATTCACAGTTCCCAAAGCACGTGTGCACGCATGTCTCGTCCTCCTTGAGACGAACTGTGATAATGAGGGTTTCCTCCACTCATCGGTTCATTCTATTTTGAGGGCAGCCCAATGTGGAGGCGAGAGAAAGGAGTTAAGAATCAGGCTGATCTGAATTTGAATCCCAGTTCTTATCTATCACTGTCTGAGTGACAGTTTTATAGCCCCCTGAGCCTCAGTTTATTTGCAAAATGGGATAATATAATATAATACCTACCCTGGAGGCTTTTTGGGAAAATTAAAGGAAATATATATGTTTTTTGTCTTGGAGTTGGACATAGGGTGAGTTAATAAAAATTATGGATCCCAAATAAAGAATTGATTTCCTGGAAGAAGCAGAGATAGAATAGGGCAAGTCTAGAAGATGGTGCATTGTGCTTCTGACCTACTTCCTAGGACATTTGTGGGGCACAGGTTGCCTACCAGTTGCTATGCCATGCATGGACTGTAGCAGTAGGCAAGCCATCACCTTATGCCACAGGGTCTTAGAATTGATAATCCCCATGTACCCTAACCCCAAGTCAGTCGTCTGCATCAACACAGAGGCAGAGGAGAGATCATATCCCCTCAGTGGAAGAAGAAATCGTTTATTGGAGATGGTAGAAGAGATTTATTGAGATCAATCTTCAAAGTGTCAGCAGATGGAGGCTGGGTGAGAGGAAGGAGGTAGCAATCCCAGAAGAGGCAAGAACTTTAACAGAGGCACTGAATGTGGAGGAGGGAAATAGTCTACTTTTTCAAGACCTTGTGATACATAGAGGATGTCATGGTCCTCACTGCAGTGACTGGAAACTTGTGGTCCTCCTAAAGAGACTGAATAGAAGAGAGCAGAGTGAGCCCTCAAGTCAGCACCAGAGTGCAGCATCCTGGTCTAGTTTATATAGGAACACTTAACCCCTTTTCTCCAAGATAGAGTAGTGTTCACCTTTTTTCTGCATTCATGCATTCTTTATATTATCCATGGCAAATCCACTCTGAGAGGCTTTCCAAACAGCAAGGACTTTCTGTAGCTAAAATCAGCATCTTGCTCTTGAAGACTCTCATTTGAAAACATGTCTTACATGTATACACCCAAGGGGAGTTGGGGGCCTTAGTGCTGTGGAAGGCAATAAGTAAGGAGGATTTGGGGTAATTCACAGAAATGCTCTAAAATAGTTAGGGAAGGAGCAAAAAGAATATCTAGGTGTGTTGGGGCACCAAACTGTCATGTCTTCGGGTAAGACTCAAGTCTCCTGAGGTGGTGAAGAGTCATACCCATCCAGTGGTACTTCCCATACTGGAGGAAAAAGAAAAATATTCTCTTGTAGAAAAAAATATTCTCAAGGACTCTAATGTCAAATTACTTTTATTACAATGGTACTTAAATTTAAATTTATGTAAACATCAAACTAAATATACATTCTCAACCCTTGGAAATCTTATGTTAATTGTAAAATCAAAATAAATTTATAAATTAAGTTAAAAAAATTTAAAAACTCACCTTCAAATGAATCACATCAGTTTCATACGATACATTGTTGTTTTGCTTAGAACAAATGTCTGCTTACAAAGCGAATACCAGGTCTGACTACCGAGTCACACTGCCGATCCTTCTGACTTTAAGGTATCTCTAAACATTATAAAATAACCCAATGTTTCCCTGCTTGTCTTTTTTCTCTTGGAAACCCAAGATACAGAAAGCTGAATTAATTACCGTATTGAAACCACAGAAAACTATCATAATTTGTCAGGAGGAGGCCCCTTCCTTGAATTGTTTCATTTTATTCTTCTCTTTCACTCCTTGGCTTCCCTGGGCCCCTCCTATCCCTCTAAGCCCCCACATGAGTGCGTGTGTGATATGTGTCCCTGGACGTCTGTCTTTTCATTTGTAGAATGTGCAGTATTGTTTTGTGGTTTGGTTTTAATTTATGTAAATGATGTTGAGCAATATATTTCATCCTGTTTCTTACCTTTGTCATTTGTTGCCATGTTATTATGAACGATCCACGTTGCTGAGCGGATTTCTAAATATTGCGTCTAATTGCAGAATGTCGCGCCGTGCATTGGCTGTGTCTTCCTCGGTTTCTTTCCAGGGCTGAACACACCTAGATCGCCTCCCATTTCCAGCTGCCACAAATAAAACTGAGCAAATCTCATCCATTCCCATCAAAGCTTCTCTAGAGCATGTCTTTGGGCATGGGACTGCTGGTTACAATATACGGGTACATAGATGCCTTTGGTAAGATTGTCCTCCACAGTCGCTGGGACAGGCCCAACAAGAGGACACTGCTTTCCTCTTCTCACTCTCTCACCAAGACCTGATTGTGTCTGTCTTTAACATGTTTGCCACTTGGATAGGTGTAACATATTATACAATTTTAAAAAAGATTTTTATTTATCTGTTTGAGACAGAAAGGGGGGGAAAGGAGAGGGAGGGAGAGGGAGAAGCAGACACCCTGCTGAGTAAAGAGCTCGATGTGGGACTCGATCCAAGGACCCTGGGATCATGATCAGAGCTGAAGGCAGACGCTTAACTGACTGAGCCATGCAGGTGCCCTTATACCTTGTTTTAATTAGCATTTTTTCCAATTAGTAAGTTGACCATCTCTTTAATATTTATTAGCCAGTTTGTTTTTCTCTGCTATGAATTTTCTACTCATAATTTTTGCCCACTTTTCTATGAGGTTTCCTTTCTTGTGGATTTGTAGGATCCTTTTATATTGTATTATCAATTTCTAAATTTTTTTTGATACATTGAGACATCATCTCCAAGCTTGTGACCTATCCATTAACTTTGTGAGTTTTGTCTATGTGGTCACCACTGAATAGAAATCTTTCATTTTATCGCAGTTAAAGCTATTAATTTTTACTTTGTTGCTTGTGCTTTTTAAAACTTATTTTTTAAAAAATGTGTTCCCGGGTGCCTTGTTGGCTCAGTGGGTTAAGCTTCTGCTTTCAGCTCAGGTCATGATCTCAGGGTCCTGGGATCGAGCCCTACATCAGGCTCTCTGCTCAGCAGGGAGCCTCTTTCCTCCTCCATTTCTCTGCTTGCCTCCCTACCTACTTGTGATCTCTGTCAAATAAATAAAAATCTTTAAAAAATAAAAATTAAATTAAAATTAAAAATGTGTTCCCAACTCAAGGTGACAATTATATTCTCATGTTTTTTAATCTATTAGCTTAAAGGTATGAAGTTTGCTCTGGGTTTTTAGAATATCGTCTTTATCGATATTCTATTCAAAAACTGTTCTCAGTTTTTGAAAGTTATTTCTAGATAGGTTTGTACTTCATTAGAGTACCTTTTCTGAATATATTGAAACAATAATATAACCACCATATGAATATAGTGTTTAGAATAAATTTCGGATGCTAAACTACCCTTTCTTTCCTGGCATTGATCCTATTTGGCTGTAATCTTTTAATTGTTTCAATTCACTCCTGTTTCAGTGAGTTAATATTTTATCTACAATTTTTGTTTCCATGAGCAGAAGTGAGAGGAACCTATGATTTTTGTTCTTGCCCTATCCATATCCAGTTCTAGGCTTATTAGAAATGAGGTGAGGAAGGGGCAGTAATGAGATGAGGGATGGGTTAGTAATGGGGTAGGAGAGGGGTTAGTAATGAGATGGGGGAGGGGAAGTAAGGAGATGGGGAAGGGTTAGTAATAAGTGGGGGAGGGGCAGGGTAGTTGCTGTGTCCTTCTCGCTGTTAGGTTCTTATTAGGCTCTGTGCATTAACCCAGCTCAACCTGGTGCCAAGGTTATTGTAAACAAGAAAACAAACACAGACGCTGCTGCGGTGCCATCAAAGTACCCCCTTATGAGGGGCTAACTCCATAATCCAGATTTTATGATTTCTGCAATTAGCATGTGTTAAGATTATAAAAAAATTTGTATTGAAAAGAAATAGAGCAAAGCATATAAGCAAGCAGAAATCCTTCAAAACAGTGCTTCTCAAACTGAGATCAACGGACCCTTAGGGACTTAGAAAATTTTGTGCTTTCATTTTGATATCAATCTTTATTTTTCTTTCTTTTTCTTGTGGTTGAAGCCTAGCTAATACACGACGTGGTATCAGCTTCAGGTGCACAACGTGGGGATTGGACAACTCTGTATGTCACACTGTGCCCCCCTGCCAAGAGTAGCTGCCATCTGTCCCCATACAGTGCTCTTACAGTACCACTGGCTGTATTTCTCATTTTGATACCAATCTTTAAGAAGTAGTTAATAGGAACATAATCTGGATTAAGCTGACCTGAAGCCAGAGAGAAAGCATGAGAAAGAGCTTCTCAGGTGGCAGAAACAGCAGGGAAAAAACCCTGAGACAGGCGGTGATGGACTCACTCAAGGGAAAGCCAGAGGGAAGGAAGTGAGCCAGGGAACAAGTGGGACCTGACCAGGGGGACGCTGGGTTTTTCCTGGGGTGACCAGGAACCATGAGAGGGCATCTGGCAGGGAGGAACGTGGCCCAAGCATGCTTTATCATCCCTCGGGGATGGGTTGGGCTGTTGGTCATGGGGTGAGAGTAGCTGCCCCTGCATTGCTCCAGGTAGGAGACGAGGAAGAGAAAGGTGACAAGGTGACAGGCAGAGCTGACAAGAACGGCCACACATGGGACTTGCACTGGGTATGAAGGAAAGAGAGAAAGCAAGGGTGAACGTATCTACTGAGATGAGAGGACCAAGGGTGGCTCAGGTTCCACAGGTGGGCAGAGGAGCCCTGATAGTGGCAAAAAGCAGCTGTAAGGAAGGGAAAGACTGTGGTTTTAAGGAAGGGGAAGATGGCTTTTCTGTGGACCAAGACTGATTTCACTGGCCTTAAAGGAGAAGGGCCACTGGGCAGGGAGAGTTGAATAGGCAAGTGGGAGAAGGAGCAGCTGACGGGTGATGGGGAGATAGGACTGAGGCGGGAGCTGTCCAAGACAGGAGTACTCCCTTCTCAGAGATGGAGAAAGAAAGGAGGACAACTTGCAATGGTGGGAACTGAAATTGGGCAATCTCTGTCTTCTTAAGTTGCCAAGCCATCTGCAGCCATGTGATGGCAGAGTCAGGGGCTGGTGTGTGGGTGAGAGGGTCCCTTTGGGTTGTGGGAAACTGACTCAGTGACCTGAGACTGTTCCTATGACTGACTCACATCCTGCCTTTGCTGGTATCACTCTCTGCTCAGTAAAGCAGCTAATTTCTTTAACAAGAGGAGCCCTAAATTCATTAGACATCTATTGAGGCCTTACTATGGTCAAAAAATCTGAAAGTTGGAAGGTACAAATGTAGCTAAGTCACTGTTCCAGAAGCTGACTACTCACACCGTCTGCACTGCACACAGTTGGGGAGGGGGTCTGCCGGGGACAGAAGTAGAAAAGGTTGGAAAACCAGGGGTTCTGCCTTGGAAAAGATCCAGCTTATTGGCATAGAAGAAAAGGACTGGCTGGGGTGGCACTTTCTCTTGGGGGCTACCCCGGGGCTCCTCATTCCTGATCTCTGCACTTGGGATCACTGAGCTGCCAGGTACGGAAGGTTTCCCAAGCACACCTGAGCACGGGAGGAGTCCTGTCTGCTTAGGACCTGAGGCTTTCCAAAGCACAGTCAGGACTGCTTTAGGACCATTTTCATTATTGTTACCATCATAATTGGCATTTCATACATTGTCTGTTATCTCCTTCTGGTGTTTAGCAGCTTGGAAATGTTCTGCCTGTGATTTTTTTTTTCATCTAGGCAAAACCATTTACTCCAACATATCCCTCTTCCTTTCCTTTGCTTCTTTCTCCTAAAAGAGAGCTCTAGACCATGAACTTTTTTTTTAACACAAAATAGTGACAAGCATATTTTTGAATATTATAACAAAGAAAGGCATTAAGTGCCTGAAAGAAAGGCTCTTGCAGAATTAGATAAAAACTTACATTCCTAAATTTTAAATCTGTCTCTCTCCCAAGGAAATACACTTGAGTGATTTTTTTTTTATGTGTGCGGTGAACAATTCCGCTTGTTCATAGGTTAGGAAGAGCTTTAAAGAAAACACAATGCTCCCTTTTTTGCATATGCCAAACATTTTCCACCCAGGGCAAAATCAGTTGCTATTTTAAACAAATTGATTTTTCTGGAGAATGTTGTAAAAATATTATTGGAGGCAGAGCCAGCCTGGGGCAAAACAGTGTGAACTGAGCAAAGCTTATCTTTATTAATTTCCTGACTCCTCTTCCCTGATCAGGGGCTGACCTCCACTGGCCCCCAGTTTATCCTGCCTGCTGAGGGCTTAGATCTTCAGTGCAGAGAACAGGGAGCCGGGGAAGTTGGGGTCGCTGTGGAGACTATTTCGCTCTAGCTGATTGCTGCCACAGGTAGTGTGAGCCTGATATTGCTAGAACTTCCAGTTTTTAAAGAAAACCAAAAAAATCTGAGTTTCATGTGAAAATTTCATTTTTAAAACCACTCTTCAAACCACCCAAACCTAACGGCAGGCTGAATTTGGCCTGCTAGATAGTAAGCTTGTGATCCCTGGGCCAGGTGATACCTCCTCATATATTTGGATCTATCAGTGTTTGGTCAAGGATTAAGGTTCTACTGTCTGTCCCGTGTATCTCAGTCACAACCTCTTAAACACGAGAAGCCCGAAAAGTGAGTCTCTAATGGTGGAGCTGTAGGCTTTATGATGTGTGATGATGCTTGAAGAAGTTACTTGCAACAAGAATTTTACCCGGTTCTGCACCTGTTCCTCGAGCCCATTATGCTGCCTTGGCAGCTTGGAGCTCAGCCTACATGTAATGCTAGCACTATTTATGTGATTTCTTTCTCATTAAAAGTGACCCAGTCAGTGCCGTCAAACCCACATGCAAAGTTGGCCATCTGTCTCAAATAGCATTTTGCCAGAAAAACTATCAGAGTCGGATGGGAGCCCCCTTTAGTGGCTGTGGGGTCTACAGAAAGACCTGAGTTAGGAGGCAGGAGGGAGCAACTGTAGGTGAGTCTTAGATCTTGTCATTGTCTAGAACATCGACTAGAACATCTTTATTTTACCTCACTGCCCCAAACACATTCACCATTTAATGTACTACCAAAACTCACCTTCTTACTTTGGCATCCAGGAATTAGGAAAAAATTGACCCCATGCAAAGCCCTTCTTGTGGCTCTAGTCCAGGCAAGAATGGTCAGACTTCTTAACTCTCATAACAAAATTATCAGCTTTGTTGTGTCCATAGATCTGATATCGAAAATATCCGGTTCTCTCTTCATTCAACATTTTAGCATTTGCTAGCATTCAGCAGCAAAGCAACTGCTTTTTAGTTCCAGACAAAAGCTTAGCTGGAATAACTATAAATCTTAAGTTAGACCAACATATATGACACTCATTTATTGCTTACTGTTTATTAAGTTCTCTCCCTAACTCTTGTTGGGTTGTTCAGAAAGCTATATTCTTGGACCACATTAACATCATTCCCTGCAGGAATATCTTCACTGAGTCGTGTTGGTTATCATGCCCATGACTTTTATGGAAGGCCATTTTAAGAATCAGCCAAATGAGGAACATTTCTACATTTTCTCTAAAAACTGTTGTGGAAGATATGTCCATTATGTTGTTCAATGTTCCTGAGACAATGATCCACATTATAAATTCCTCATAGAATTTAATACCAGGAAAATGTTTGCTTCTCTTGCTCAAGAGAATATTTCCTCTTATGGCATCACAAAGATTCTAGAATTCATAATGCTCCCTTTCCATTTTTGCCTTGGCTACTTGGCTACTACTACTTAAAAGCCTGCCTTTGTTGGGGTGCCTGGGTGGCTTAGATGGTTAAGCATCTGCCTTTGGCTCCTGGGATCGAGCCCCACATCAGGCGCCTGGCTCAGCAGGGAGTCTGCTTCTCCCTGTCCCTTTGCCTCTCCCCCTGCTCATGTTCTCTCTCTCTGTATCTGTCTCAAGTAAGTAAATTCTTTAAAAAAAAAAAAAAGCCTGCTTTTGTGATCGTGGCAATGTTTCCAAATTGGGAGCAAGATTATCTTTCTGTTTCATTTTCTTGGTGTTGACCTGTTTTTAATTGTTTTCTGCATATATGTGTTGTATTGTATGTTGATTAAAATAGTTTTGAAAGTAAGCAGTACATAAATTATACATAAATTTCATGCTCATTCAAAAACACATGTCATTTTATTATTGTTTCAAAATTACTTCATTTATACTTCTTTAACCTTCCAGCTGGAATTGTAATTTTTGCAAAACTGTTCAATTGTACTTAACACAGAGCTTTACACCCATTTAGCACTCAATAAATACTCGCTAATTTTTTCACTTCACCATTGACTCATTCCTAAGACACTGAAAGAAGCAAAAGAGCATAAATCATATAAAGAATAGAAGTTTATTCATAAATGTAAAGTGAGCGAATAGACAGGTTTCACATACTCTCTTCCTCCTCTGTAAATGAATAGGGCATCTGACACAGAAAGAGGAAGTGTAACTTACTCAGTGATTCCTGGATTTCAGTAAAAAATTCTAATGAGCAAGGACACTTGAACACCATAAAATGGCTTCTACTTGTCTAAAGATTTCCTGTATTTGGCAAGCATGCATTGAGTATTTACCACGTGCCTGGCCCTATGACAGGTGGGGGAAGACAGAGATGATGGAGAGTAGTCTAGTTTCAGGGTTACATGGAAAAGCAGACACATCTCAGGGCCACAATTTACAAGATGGCTCTAGGACATTGCCATTAGGGTCATCTTTCTGTTGGAATTGTCCAGTTTTGTGGAACAGGGTGAAGGGTTTAGAGGAACCATAATAGTGACCACTGGTCTACACAATATATATTTTCACAGTCTGTCCTCCTTCATCTTCCATTTGTTGGACCAATAAGTCCACCACCGCCATGTTCTTGATCCTTCTGCCCACAACCATGATCGGGCTGGGCTGAGGTGTGATATAGCTCACACCAAAATTAGACAATGCCTATTTGCTTGCATTTGAGGTTTATGATGAGGTGGCTCTGATTGGGTCTGCAATAAACTGGGACCAAATTTACCTCGGAGCTAAACATCCCATATCGTCAAGGGAGGAATGGCATGTTGTTGGGCAATGTGTCTATTTCTATCAGTGCACGTTTACATAAATAGCCTACTGATACTGGGGAGCAATGTGACTACTTTGTTGCTAACACCCCCCCCAATTTGTGGTAACCATGTCTTATAACATGCATACTATTAATTCGCTAGGCAATACATATTTCTGTACTTTGACTTTTTTAGTAATAACATTCTTGGGAAAATATCAAATGATGGTCACAATTCATTTCAAAGGGTGGTTAGTAATTTAGCATGCATCTGTGAAATGTTACTTAATCCTGGGTGGTCTGTGTGCATAATTATGTTTTAATTTGCACATGATTGCTGACTCTCATATCATTTAAACAATCAGGATGCGTCAAATGACTGGCTGTTGTCTTATAACATTTTGTTTTCCCCTTTGGAACTATTGGAAAGAGACCATCACATCCCACAACCATCTGCAATATTGCATGTGGATTGCTGAATATTGAATAGATATTATGAGTATTGAATTTGGCAGCACTTCTGTGGCCATATTTGTATGTATTTTTCATTGTGTACCAAAAAGAAAATGAAAAGGAGGGAAATGATTAAAAAGTTCTCTGAGCTCTGCAGAACTGCTGTTGCATTTCTAGATCCCTTTCTTACCATCCTTTGTTTAGTTTTCCCTCCTATATTAATAACAACAGTATCTTACCTTTGCATCTTATACATATTCTAAAAACATTGTCCAATAAAGCACAGTTGACCCTTGAACATCAGGGGTTTGAACAGTGCAGGTCCACTTATGCTTGGATTTTTTCAATAAATGCAGTACAGTACTGTAAATGCATTTCTTCCTTATAATTTTCTTAATAACATTTCCCCCTCTACCTTACCTTATTATAATACTATATAATAGATATGCCATACAAAATACATATTAATCAACCATTTATGTTATCAGTAAATCTTCTGATCAATAGTAGGCTCTTAGTAGATAGGTTTTTAGGGAGTCAAAAGTTACACATGGATTTTCATTTGCACAAGGGGTTGCCTCTAACCCCTGTATATTGAAGGTCCAACTGAACTGTGTTTGTTTTTTACACTGACTGTGAGAAGGGTAGGCAGGGCTTGTTGGACATCTTTTGTACATATGAGAAAACTGAGGCACAGAGAGCTGGTGACCAGGATCACTGTTAAACTTGGCAATAACTTAGGTGAGGCCATGAACTCCTGATACTTCTCTCCAAACATTTCCCACACATAATGCTGCCTTTTAATTAGAGGCTAATGTAGCAGAAGATAATTCCTATCACAACCTAGAGCGTATCTTCAGGATGTTGTGAGTGATTATAGAATCAGATCATGAGGGCATTTATCTATCTAAAAAGTGGCCCATTTATAGGTGAAGGGTCAGTAATATGCATAGGCATCTCTTTCTGGTTCTCCTTGATGCATCAATACCCTTTAGAAATAGGAGGAATATCTTGGACTTTTACCCCTCACCTCTCACCCAATAAATTACAAAGTTCTGTTAATGTTTCCTTCAGGGATTCTCAAAACCATCCCTTTCCCCTCTTCCCAATTGTCACTGCCCTATTTTAGGTCTTCGTCCTTTCTCATAGTTCCCTGCAACAGCCTAGTGAGTTTCCAGGTCTTCACTCTTCCCCTACCCCCCTTGGCTGCCAACGCTAATCCTTACTCCATAGCACTTCAAGGGTAATAGAGAATGCAAATGTGGTCATGTCTACCTCAACAACTCCTACTGCATATAGAAAAAGTCCAAGTTTCTTTCATGATTTGGCCTCTAGGTGCTTCTACAAATGAAGCTCCTGCACTTCTTGTCTAAACCATAGGTTTCAGCAATATACCAATTTTCTTGCAGTTTCATGCTTGCCTGCTTTTGCATATGCTGTTCTCTGGGTTTGCGACATCATCTCCCTCCAGCATGTACTCCGCAGACACTTAAATGTCACCCATATATACACACTCATACATTTTCTCCATACTACCTCTTGTAGATTGGGGACAGGGATAATGGAAATATTCTCCAAGATTCAGCTCATGGATTTCCTCCTTTGGGTTGCTCTTCCTGATCTCTCTGGGCTGGGTTAGAGACCCCTTCACTTTGCTGCCAGAGTATCCTTTAGAGTTGGCTGGCCCTGGGTAGTGAGTGAGTCTACCTCTCTGCCTACTCTGCTTATGAACTATTTGATAGCAGGGACAAGGTTTTATTAATCTTCATGGCATTAGCTTAATAGTTCCTAACACATATTAGGTTTTCAATAAGTGTCTATTAAATGGAAGTGAAGAGAATGGGGCACCAAAATTCCATTTTGTTCGTAGAGTGATAGACTTCAGCACCTCGGATAGCTCATTTCTTTAACCTGTGCTATGATATGAGGCTTTCCTGGCCAATAATTCACACATTCTCCCCTTTGTTTAATACAAAGGATTCTCAGCACAATCCTGGAGCCTAGAGCAAAACTATTTGTAACCTAGCTTCATGAACAAAGGGCTGCATTAGTAAAAAGCAGTTTTTTATTCCGTGTCAGACGTGGGGAAGTTTTTTTTTTTTAATCCTAGCTGGAAGACAAAAATAGATAAGGAGGGTCACTGCACTGCTGAGTATTCTCCTTTTCTTACCCATGGGGTAAAAACTCCTTGCCCTATGGGTCATTCCATCCTATTGTACCCTCCCAACAGTGAGCAATGGAGGATGCTGTTGAGTACGTTAATCCTTGTATCACTGTGTTCTACCTAAGAGGATGCTTAGGAGCATTTATTCAGTAGTGTCATCTAAATAATTCTCCTGGATAACTCATATTTATTTTTACCTTATGGACAAGGCAAACCATAAAACTAATTGTGTCTCTATTTCAAACTGACTATGGGAAGCTTGAAATCAAACTTGTGGTTGGTCTCTTGCTAGTATGTAAGAGTTCAAAATGTGAATTTTGTCTATGATCCTTATTTCTAGACACATCTTTTTCCCTACTTTATTTTCCTTTGACCCATTTCCCCACATTTTATGTATTTTATTTTGCTTTATAGTATGTCTCTTTATCAACTATTTTGGATTCTTTTGTTATCAACAGTATCAATAAATAAAGATATAAATAAATGCTATTAATTAGAATGAGAAACATACCATTTAGAAAATAGCATGATGTGGAAGTTGTACATCAAACTGGGTTGTCATCCTTTTTCCAACCCCACCTGGGCCAGTTATACAATCTTATGCAAAGCTCCTGTACTTGGTAAAGCAATGGATCACATGTTTAATTCTGTAAAGGCTAATTAGCTTATTTTTTGCTCCTGGTGTTTTATTTTAATTTCAACCCTTGTCATTCCACTTACAAATATGTATATTCTGTTGGTTACAACAGACTGTTGATAGGTGAAGTATGTGAACAATTAATATCCATCTCTGGAACATTAAGGTATGGCTGAGAGCATTATTTTGCAAAGGAGATAATTATGTATACAATTTGAGAGCCTCCTTCCCCACACCCCTCCTGTGAGCTCAAGGGAAATCAAAGGGGATGTCAGAAACATGGTCATGTGTTCTTCCATGTAGCAAAGAACCACTAAATACGGGTCCTTAATGAAGTCTTTTGAAGAATATACGGCACAGTAAGCTTTAAGAATGAGGGTTCTCAACTAGATGGACAAACTTTGAAGCAAATACCTGTCAAGAATCTTGGTGACATTGGTGCTAAGGTTATAGTGTCAGCACCTACCTTAACAACCAAGTCCCCCCTGAATTTTCTCTCCCAGGCAGCAGCTCATTGCCCATATAACCCACGGGGAGAATTCCAGAAGGGTATGCTCAGAGTTTGCCTGAAACACATGGACCACATACAGGAAAGAGAAATAAAAAGTTTGAGGACTAGAGAACTCTTTTCCAATGGCCCCAAACATTCACCTGTATCTAAGCTGAGTAAAAGGCATTCAGGGATAAAATCTTCATGCTCTCCCTTTAAAGAAAATGTCTATCTCTGGAAGTTTGTAGTTATTCTTATCATCTTCCAAATATGTGAGATCTTTTATTTCACTGATTTTATTCTTTTATTCTACATATATTTATTGAGTGTATACTACCTACCAGGCATTGTTCTAGCCTCTGGGGATACAGCAGGGAAGTAAACCATAAAAAATTCTTGCACTACTGAGGTTACATTCTTGTGGGGGTGTCAGCTTCTATTGCAGGAAAATCAGCAAGGCAAGGTGAGGGGAACAGGGAGTTAAATTAAATAGTTATGGAAAGCTTCTCTGATAAAGAACATTTGAAAAGAGATCAAAATTAAGTGAGAAAATGAACTGAGTGAATGGTAGGAGAAGAGCATTCCTGACCAAAGGAACAGGTTCAATTTCCCAAGTTGGGAGTGAACCTGGAAGTCAGTGTGGCTGGCGTGGAATAAGCCAGACATTCTGGGTGAGGTTGGAAAGTCAGCTCAGATGAGGTCACAAAATGTCACAACGAGGTCCTTGCCTTTTACTTTGAATGAGCTAGAAAGCTAATAGAGAGGTGATATGATATGATGTGAGCTTATGTACAGAGTATAATGCAGCAAGGATGGATATAGGGACATTAGCTTCCCGGGAGAGGTGTTTGCAGTTTAGGCCAAGGTCTGTGCAGTAGAGGTAAAGGTGCAATCAGATTCTGCATATATTTTGGAGGTAAAGCTGGTAGAATTTACTGATGGATTAGATGAGGCATTGAGGGAATTGGGGGGAGTCAAGAAGAACATATTTCGTTTAATAAAACTGTTCTCATAGAAAGAGTAAATTGAGGGATGCCTGGGTGGCTCAGTCATTAAGCGTCTGCCTTCGTCTCAGGTCATGATCCAGGGTCCTGGGATCGAGCCCCACATTGGGCAACATGCTCAGTGGGAAGCCTGCTTCTTCCTCTCCCACTCTCCCTGCTCTGTTCCTTCTCTCGCTGGGTCTCTCTCTGTCAAAAAAGTAAATAAAATCTTAAAGAAAAAAAAAAAGAAACCCCTTAGACGTAAAAAAAAAGAAGAAGAAGAAAGAAAAAAAGAGTAAATTGAGAGACAAAAATAAGGAAAAGTGATACTGTTGTTCAGAAAGATAAGTATTCTAGATGCAAATAAGTAGGAATTATGGGCTAATGTAGACCTGTGGGTGAGTGACTTGCTAAAAGACGGACTTGGCTTTCCAATCAATGAGGGGAAGAATCCTGCTAAAATGTGGAAGAAGGCTTGGTGGCATTGTAATCTCAGCTGGAGGTCTTTAATATCATAACTTTCCCTTCCCCCCAAATCCCAATATACCAGGCTTTGCAACCTGCAACCGATGAGGCTCTGTACCAGTCTTGCCCCTTTCCCTGGCCCTGGGGTTGAGGTCCAGGGGCAGCATTTTGCTAGGCAGTCCTTTCTGGCTAAGACCTAACTTGAGGCCATATGCACAAGAGCCCAGTCACTATGAAGCCACCTGAAGAAGAGTTGCTCCAAGTGGGTTCTGGAGTCTTACCACAAGAATGAGAGAAAAAAAAAAGAATGAGAGAGGGAACCCATCATTTCACCAGGAAGGAGATTACTGGAAGTCATTGAGGAGTATCTCTGTGCAAGGATGTCACCAGTGGCTATTGATAGTGACTGAGAGATATCATGTAATTCATTCTCCTGCTCAGTTGAACAAAATTAGATTTGTGAGACACCTTCTCCATCAGGACTTTGATAAAAAGAAGTTTGTTCTTGCTGTCTCAACCCCATTCAGAGAAGATCTCAGCATCAGAGTCTTACGGACATTATGAGAGGGTCTGCCCTCCCTGCTCCAGAAGAATTCTACTGACAGTGACCCAGCTTCATGAGTTATGCTTCTACAGAGAAGAGAAATTAGATGCTTATATGCAGCGTGAAAAGTGATGGAAGAACCCTGGAAATTCAGGAGTCTCTCCTAAGCTTTCCTGGAGATGGGGATGGGGAGAAGGAGCTTGTCACCTCTGTGTGAGGATGCTCATTTTCCCCTCATTATATTCAGAATCTCCTTGTCTACAGAGCAATGTCTGATAGTGATCATGAGGCCACATATACAGATAAGAAGCCTCAGCAAAGGGAGCTAATCCAAAGTCACAGCTGAGACAAGCTGTAGACGATGAGAAGTTGTCCAGATAGCATTAGATTTGACATTTCCCCCTTAGTGGAAGATTTCTTCTTGGAGCCACACAGAAGTTCATCCAACACTTAATTATCCAGGCACTGATTAGCTCATACCTCCTCTGGCCCCTAAGGATGAACCTATCATGAAAATATAAATGTATTACCTCTCACTCATTGTCACCCAGCCATGATTAATCAGGCTGCGGATTACTGAGGGCTTCTCTAGTTTTTCCTTTTGCTGTTCTGTCTTTGGAGGATTCTATAAATTGGCCCTGCCTCCCTCCATCATGAAGCGGGTATGAGTAGAAAGAAGAGGTACAGCTCAATGTCGTCTAAATATCCATGAGTTAGGAGAAAAGATTTGGCATGAGAGATGCTAAATGGCTTAAAAATGATATTGGCTTCTCTTTAACTTTTAATTATCCATGTTATCTCTGCTTTCACTATTATGGACCCCTGAACGTCAGTAGTAACGGCTGCACAGTTGACAAACGCACCGTGTCGTAACAGTGTCTGCTCTGTAATAATATTCCCGCGTGCTATTTATCAGGGACCATTAGAACTCATGATGCGGGAAAGCAAGGGAAATAAGCAGAAGACAAGTCCAGAGTGCTGTCTTGAATGACCCAGTCATCTTTCATTATCACCCACTTCCTTAAACATCAGATTTATATGGACTAAGTCTGTTCTTTCTGATCAGTCTTCAGAATTGAGTCTGGAAGACCCATGATGGAACTGTACTGGTCATTATTTTCATTATTGGTATAAATTGGTTTAAAGTCATACTCAATGCATGTTAGTTACAGAGGTTCCAAAAAGAACTCATTGTTGGAGTCTTGCCATCTGGAATTGTTTTTCCAGACTCTGACCTGAAGTTTCAGGTAAAGACTTGGCATGGACCTGCCCCTACCAAGCATGGGTTTGCCAGGGCCGATGAGGTTCAGTGTCTAAATGGAGAGGCCATCTTGGGGAGGAATCACACAGCAGAAAGCACCGCAGTTTCAAGGGCAGGGGGCAGGCCTCCAGCAAGTCCTCACAGAGGAGTTTTAGAAATCAGGCAGAACACAAGACTATCATTATCTGGAAACTGTGCAAGGGAGACTGGTCCTGGCCCTCAAATTAGGGTTCAAGGGAAAACCTCTAGTCCTAGAAGAGGTACTAGGAATAGCTAGAGAATTGGTTAGTCAGCAAAGAATCAGGGGGGCCTGGGAAAGAGGGCAGTGGGCTCTCGGGGGTGGACCATGACTCAGCTGTTAGTGCAAGAGCTTCGATGCACTTCTAAGCATAGAGCGCTGAAAACACTGCCTAGACCATGTAAGTCATTTTTAAGTGTTATTATTATCATCCTCAAGACCATTATTATTTTCCTGTAACTATTCCAGGAATGCTGTATCTTGATTCTAATAACAGAGGGAGCAGTGGTCAATGTTGAGGACCCGGATCTCAGTTCAGCAAGGGGATGGATGTTAACCCCAACTGTTGTGGGTGAGGCTCTCTAGATGTTATCTTTGTAGCTTAAGTAGGTGACTCCCAGGCAGTAACATGTACTAAATAGCTCTCAAAAACTGAGCATGCCTGATATCTGTGTGGGGAAACATAAATCTGCTTGGACTGAAATTGACTTTTTGTATTTCTAAAATAAACATTCAGGAATCCAAATGTGGATAATGCTAACTCTCTTCTCAGTAATCTATAAGCCTCTATAGACTGTCATAGTCCAAGATAAATAAGCTCTGTTATTTGATCGAGGGTCTTCTGCAGCTGAGAGGAACACAGCATCACACAGGAGGTGAACAATGGGATGATTGCTGAGGACTCCCGGCATTGATTCAGCCTCTACAGAGTTAACTCAGTCTGAAGCACACACAACCAATTCCATCCATATCAGGGCAACTGGATTTGGGGGAGTTTTTATTAAAAATTCTCAAATCAGTCCAATGCAAGAGAATTAGCTCCTTGCTACACCATATCTCCTGCCAAGTACTTGATAAAATGTGTTCTACAAATGTAGATATGGAGTCCTGATAAGAAAACTCCCTCTTGCTGAATATTGGAATTATCGGGCCGATGTGGCAGCAAACTTTAAAACCAGGACGAATCCCCGCTGGAGAAATTTCCAGACTGCTAGAGATCATCCATCACCCTGGGGCAATGTTGGAAGGGGAAAATGAGAAACTCTTTGGTTTATCCACATGTTGGTGAACCATATTCAAGGTGGAACTTTCCAGGCTGCTCGAAGTAAAACAACTTCCAGATATGTCAGGTCTAATCAAGGCTTCTAAGTCAGGGCTGACCTCTGGGTCAGACCCATCATGAGCTAGGATCAGCTTCTTGCAGAAAAGCTCTCTGACATGCCTTTCACTGCAGGGTGTGTGGGGGGATGCAGCAGACCTCTTGCATCCTAGGGATACATCTTGTTATCTGCCTAAGGAAGCAGACCTCCCTCTCCCGAGGGCCCATGACAGGACTTACCAGCAGCTACAAAGGGCCGGGGGAGGGGGGTGCAGAGCAGGGAGCAGTGACAACAGGAGGAGCATGCCATGGAGAGAATGGGGATGACCTAGAATGGCCATGGCAACCTCTTTTTGAGTTATTGTTTGTTTGTTGCGGGGGGGCAAGAGTTGGTAATAAGTAGTACTGTATAAAATTATGATTTGTCATAAAAAAGCAGTGGTTTATCCCCAAAAGAGCATCAGATAAGGATGGAAAACTTAGGACTGACTTCTGATGCTGGATGAGCATAAGCTGGTCAATTTCCATTTCTGTGCCTTGGTTTCTACACTTGTACCTTAGGATGGTGGAGATAGGGAGCCCTCCGGACAGGCTGGGACCTTTTTGACTCTAATATTTCAAGTCCATGAGTCTTGTTTCTTGCCTCGATATACTAAGTTCCAAACAACACCCACATTTCCACTCCACCGAACACTTCGATTTCCTCTCTGATATATTCCACTCCTCACACACACTTGAGCTATTGAGATAAAACACTTACCTGAGATGGACAGACCATCATTTAAGCCAAGAAAACAAAATGTGAAAGAAGATGAAGCCCCGTCAGCAGAACAGATGGCTTGGCACCCACGGCAGAGCTGGGACTCGCAGGTGAGACAGAGGGCAGGGCTGATGGAGACGTTGGGTAAGAGGGGTCAGGCGGCTGGGTGTATGGGATGGAGGAAGGAGACAAGGCAGTGACCAGTGACAAGGGGAACAAGCCTCTCATCAGCCCCGGCTTCGTCCAATGTCCCACACGGAAAGCTGATCATTCAGGGGAATCTGAGATGCAGGGCATCCTGCTCTGCACCCCCCCAACTTCCTCCCTGCCTCCCCCATTTAAAGAGCAAGCTGTTCCCCAAATCACAGAAGGGACTTGGCAATCACTGAGCGTACCCCGGGCCGTTCACTGTGTCAAGTGGTTTACATTTACTAGTTTATTTCATCCACACGGTGACCTCAGGGATTGGCCTTATTTTTATTATGATGATTCCAGCTCAGTGAGTGAAAATAACCAGGTCAGGAAGGTCGCTTGCTGGTAAGGGCTGGTGGTGGGCTGAACTAGGTAAGCCCACATCCTTTTAGCTGTCCCCTGCTGCACTCAGACCCCGTTCTAGCACATTTCCCTCATTACTACCTCTTCTCCCTGCCCCCTTCATGAGATACAGACCCTGGCAACCTGGAGCATCAGGAGGCCTTTGCTTCTTTCTCTTCTCTTCTTCTCCTTTCCTCTAGCTTCGGGCCGAGAGTTCCATTTATAACATGGAAGGTACTAAAAGGCCATCCATTTACTACTTCCCTCATTTTTATGGCATTTGTTATTAAATCCACTCCGAGGTTGTGGGAAGCTTTGGTAATTAAATAATTTGGGTAACAGAATATTTAATTAATTGTAATTACACATGCCATCGTGAATGCCGTTTCTATTTTAATTTTAGCACAAGCTAGATTGTTCAAAACATGTTTTTTCTTTGCCACCAAAACCTCTTGTCGCTTTCTTTCCTCCTTTTCCACCATTCTGCTAGCCTGGAATCTTTACTTCCTTCTTCCCTTGTATTTGAAGGCATTGGCAGACAAAGGGTACCAGCTATACGTTGGGTCAGTGTGCGAAGGGTAGGAGAAACACAAAAGGCACATAAGACAAAGTCTTGGCCTCCAAGACACAGATGGTCTCATTAAGGAGACATTCCATAAACACATGAAAGCATGAATAATACAAAGAGCCCCACAGAGGATAGCCCCATGGCCAGCACAGAGATGTGTTTGAAGGCCTCAAGATATGTGTAGCATTTGTATTGACAGAAACAGGAGCAAGTTGCTGGGAGCCTAAAAAGATGACCTTTCTCTTCTTTCTTTTCTCTTGATATTCTTCATGTACTGACACATACATTCACAAAGATTTTTGAGTCCTATGGATGCCAGGCAGTGACCACTGAAATGTCTGTTCTGGACCCAAGGAAAGTCCCTGCCATGCTCCGCGTCTCCCCATCAGAGCTTGGTGAGGACAGCAGAGCTATGCTCTGGCTTTCCCAGTATTTCAGGCTGGCAGGGACTGCAGAGCCCAGCTCCTCGTGACTGGTGGGCTGAGTGTGTATGCTGTCTGGGACAGTCCTGGCTGTGTCCTCACCTGACCTTCTCAGGACCCTGCCTAAAGGACTAGGGCTTAAATCACAACTGTATGCGGGACGTGGGAGGGGAAGTCCCCCCAGTGGATCTCCAAAGCTCTTGCTCTTTCCCCGAAGTCAGCATCCCTCTGGGGTTCTGATGTTCCAGGACCCCGTGAAATACCTTTCCCTGGAATGCTAGGAACTTGACCTTGTATCTTAGCTGGTATGAGATTCATTTCAAAACCGGACCCTTAATCTGCTCTGGGGACTCTGTATTTTCTGACTTCCACAGTATTGGGTCTCTTAAATCCTCCAGTCAGGAAGAATTCTGATTTTACTCTAATCGGGGATGTGAGAGTAGTGGTTATTCATTCATTTGTGGTTCATATTCATTCATTTGTTCATCAAATATGCATCAGGCAGCTTCTACATGTCAGGCACTGTGTTAGGCTTTGTGGAACATAAATAAATACATAATTCTGTTCTCAAAATCTTGTTGACAAATGGAGTTTGCCAGATGCAAAAAAAAATTATAATTAAGCTAAGTTTAATTCTTAATTCTTCCTTCCAACGTAGGAAGATGGAAGATTTGTCTAACTCCATTTGGGAAGTTGAGCCAAGTCTTGAGATGAGAAATAAATGACTATAAAACAGAGGAAAGGAGGTGGGCGTAGAAATAAGGGACACTTATGATTGGGAATGGTGTGAGTTTCTTCCCTATAAGGAGTTATAGGGCTGAGAACTATACCCACGACTATTTGTCCTTCTGAGGGAAAGGGTCACATGGCCTTATAGGAGAAGGCAGCACGGTGCACTGGAATGTCCCAGTTTAGTCTTAGAAGTTCTGGTTTTGTGTCACAGACACCAGATGCTCTGGGTTTGAATTCTAGCTTCACCACATACTGTTTGTATGGTCAAGGCAAGTCACAAATTTCCCATCTTGTTGCCCTCTGCGCAACAAACACAGGAAGACCCTGCAGAGTTCTTCTTGGGACTAAATGGGATAAGACAAGTGATCCTAAATGGGCCTGAAACAGAGGTTAAAATTTATATTGTTTTTATTTTTCATTCAAAAACTTTTATAAACCGTTCGTTGTTTCACAAATATAAAGACTTATATGGCCTCCGTAGGGTCCAGCAAAACGTCAGCCCTCCGTTCGTGGTTACCAGTGTTGGCAGATCTCGGTTCTGTGGGTTCGCCTCCTCGGAACTCCTAGCCTCAACTTCCCAAGTGAAATCAAACAACCCATTATTGAAATAAGACGACGCTGACAGTCCCGTAGTACGAGACTGGAAGTCCCACTCTTTCAGTCTGTACTGATGGGCATCCGCCAGAATCCTCGGTTCTTCACGGGGAGCTGGGGAGCCTCGGAAACTGAGAAACGGGCTCTGCTCACACCATCTTTAGTTACCAGGTTCCCTCCGCGGTTTTGCCGGAGTTGCCCTTGCCTTGTCGTCAAAGCTGCTTTTTTGGGTTTATTTGTAAAGTGTTTCAAGTAGAGAGGTTCTGGGCAATGAAGCTGCCTGAGTGTGCCCACTGCACAGGAAGCGTGTTGTTGGAGCTTAGGTAGACTGCCCTCGGAGATCCAAGCTGAGATGCCTCCTGACGGGGCCAGGGTCCCTTGGGGCAACTTGGTAGTCATTTACTTCGTCCCACCTTGTCTCCCCCAGGGCAAAATTGTGTTAGTGAGGATCCCATATTGCTATTGTTAGCAATGATGGGCAGTAATGGCCATACACATGTCCTTGTTTTTCTAAATCATATTAAATATAAGTTTATTTTTTTAAAATTTTTGATCAAAAACATCCTATGCTTTTTATAACATGGAAAGCAATGTATAGGTGTATAAAGTGCTAATAACCTTCTGAACCTTCTAATTCCATGCAACTGAGATGACCAAAATTCACAGCTTACTGCAAGCATCCTTCCACTGCTTTCTTGATGTTTGCACTTACACACACACACACACACACATGCAGTCACACTCATGCACATTTTCTTGTTTCTTTGGCAGATGGGATCATTCAGTTCATATTACCCTACAATTGGCTCCCAATCTACAGACTTATAGATATAACTGACCAACATCTATACATCCATATTTCTGTAATAAAGACTCATAATCAGGGGTTGTCGATCAGACCCGTGCAATTTTAATTTCATTTATTTATTTGTCTTTTAAAAATTTTATTTATTTATTTGACAGAGAGACAGAGAGCACAAGTAGGCAGAGCGGCAGGCAGAGGGAGAGAGAGAAGCAGGTTCTCCACGGAGCCTGGAGCCCGATCCGGGGCTCAGACCCAGGACCCTAGGATCATGACCTGAGCGGAAGGCAGCCACTTAACTGACGGAGCCACCCAGGTGCCCCCAATTTTAATTTTAATGGGACATTGCAGGTCAGATCCTATAAAGATTGCATCATCAACATTCGAGAGTACCCACTGCCCCACATTCTTCCCAGCCCTGGAAGAGAGGGAGAAGTCTTAGTAATTGTTTTGGTAATTGTTGACAATTGTTGCCAATCAGAAGAACTAGAAATTGATGACATTAAGCTCCTGGCCCCATCCCTTTCCTCCAGAGGAGCCGCCTGACTGCTGTCTGGGAGCCAGTGTCCTGATCCTCTTGCTGGACGGTCCTTCGGCCTGTTATTCACAAGCTACTGCCTTTGTTTTGTCCACAGAGCTCCGCTGAGTTCTCAGGTGGCGTGAGGGGCACAAGCAAATTCAGTGTGAAATAGCCCTGAGAGCTCTAAAAGGTTGTGTTTTATTCATTAAAAGGAGGCCTAACAGTGAAGCTAAATACCGTGGTAGAAGGAGTCCCTGAACACCCGAGGAGGTATATTTGGAACAGAGGCCCAAACCCTCTTTTCTGCCAAGCCTTCCTATCTGCAAAAGATGAAAGACAAGACAAAGACAGAGGGAAGGAAAGACAGAGAGCTCATGTCTTGAACCCTTGTAGGATTGTTGTATGGTTAGCAACGCCGCACACAGAGCACTAACCCCGGCCCTGCTGCTTGCTGAATGCCTCATTCGTTCTGACGGCTGCTGTTATCACCAACTAACAAAAGCAACACAAATTTTTTCAACTCTGATTTACTAGTGATAAACACTTCCTCGATAAACTATGATTTCAGTGAAGTTTCCACTAAAAGACTCGGGGCGCCTGGGTGGCTCAGTCAGTTAAGTGGCTGCCTTCCGCTCAGGTCATGATCCCAGGGTCCTGGGATCGAGCCCCACATCAGGCTCCCAGATCAGCAGAGAGTCTGCTTCTCCCTCTCCCTCTGCCTCTCCCCTTACTCATGCTCACGCCTGCGTGCTCTCTCTCTCTCTCTAGCTCAAATAAATAAACAAAAATCTTAAAAAAAAATAAATAAATAAAGACTTTACCAGGTTCCAGTTTTTTGGGATAGGAAGGGATCCCTCTTTTCAGGCTGACCTGAACCCAAGGCTCTCTTCCCCATAAGCAGAATGAGACCTTACTACTCTTGAGACCTATCCTAGGAGTTCAAGGTAATTCTTCACTCTGGGTATTTTTTGAGCCATGGAGCCCCTCGAGGCTTCCAGCTCAGAGACACTGTCCCCACCCTTGGGCAGGGAGTTCCGCAGCTGTGGCAGAGTGGCGGCCGGCTCTGGAAGAGGACCTCTGGATAGAGGCTCTACCAGGAAGTCCCTCCTCCCCAGGACTTAGTATATATCGGAAGCATCTGAAGCTCACTCCAAAGAGCTGGTAACTTACCCCAGGAACCCTGTGCTCCACTACCATCACTTTCATTCTCTACATTATTCTGTATTTCTAGTCACTCACTTACTGCTCATTACCCCTGCTTCATTCCAGCTCTTTAAGGATCTTGTAGCAGCAAAGGGCAGCTTCCCATACTCCAAGGCTCCAAGGCCTTTTTTTTTTTTTTTTCAATCACCTGACTCTTGCTTCTAACCTTATTAACAACCTATATGATTCTTATCTTCCAAATCTCATCTCAGTTTTGGCTTTTAACCTGGGGTTGGGTTTGGTCTCTTAGTGTTGACACTCAGGCTCTTCTGGCCCCTCAGCCCCTGGCTTCACTCTTCCGACACTCAGTGCCTGACCCCCACCTTATGGCTGCGGTGGCCACGGCCAGGCACTCCTCCCTTTCCCCTTCCTTTCTCACCTCCATTTCTCGACAGCAAGGAAAATTGTTCTCGTGAGAACACGTGTTGCCCATTTTGTTGCCTTTTCATTTCGGTAGCCTTTCCTCCATATTTGTGCATTTCTCGTGTTCATAGCTTGCTTGCCAACTGTCCTTTACCATGTACCATCTCAGCTCGATGTTCCCGTCTGCTCTTGGAAGCCTGGAATGAGGGCTGAGAGCCTGGCATCATTTCCAGTGGTTAGAAACTTTAAAACAACTCAGTTTCCTCTGGGAACCCATCATAGAAACATCTTAGCCTGTCTCCATAGGACACTTTCAGTGCCTCAGTCCTGCTGACCATATGTTAAAGCCAAGGGACGACAAGATCCATTGTCGGAGCTGGAGAAGGGGCAAATCCTCCCCTCTCAGAGCCCCTGAGCTCTGCAGAGAGCTGGGGCCGGATGTGCCTGCCACGCGGGAGCTCGGGGCTCTATCAGAATCCGATCTGATCCTTCCAACTGGGCTATTACACTCCAGCCCTGATAGGATCACACTCTCAGAATACAGGGTAAAATTAAATTTGAGAGAAAATGAGATTTCTTTTGTTTTCTGCAGAGTCCTGTAGATAAACGTTCTCTACGACTTGACCTTGATAGCCATAGAAGTCCTGTTGTGGGCCCAGAGGAATCTGATAGACAAATTGAATGAATGGGCATTTTCTTCACTTTCCTGCTTAGCACTCCCCTTGGGGATGGTGGATTCCTCTTTCCATCTCCCTGTAGGACAGCACGGAGCCAAACTGCAAAGCACTGGAGAGGAAACTTGTCCCCAAGCCCCCTCCATAGCCTCTGTGGCTCCTCCTCCCTCCCTAATCCCTGCTCTTGTGACCAAATGACAGCTACAAGCTCCCAACCTTAACTCTCAGCTAGAATCCACCTGGTCTGCTCACTTGAGCGGAAATGTCAACTGTGGCACCAAAAAATGGTTAACTCTTTACCTCTTCCCCTTAAGCCCTTTCAAGTAGCCTTCCAACAAAGACACATCAAACCCACAGATTTCAGACTCCTGACAAGGCTGTGGGAGATGGTCCCCCGTGCCCCAAATCACAACACTTGGACCCACTCCCCTGGGGAGAAAGAAGCCCTGAGAACGTGCTCTCCTTGCTGGCTGGCGCCAGCATTTCTGAGTGTGGGCTGTGAGACGCTGGGATGTGACTGGGGCAGTGTGTACTTTCAGTCCCCTGCCCAGAATTACTGAGTCAGACTCTCTTCTGTGGCTTCTAGGGAAATAGCCTTTTTAATGTGTCTGCCATGAGAATCTCAGACAGTGTTTGAGAGCTACTGGCTACAGACTTGGAGGCATTTCTCCCAGGGGTCCTGGTTCCTTCAGACCATCACCTGTGTATGGGTGATCTCTAGAGTGACACAGACAGCCCTGCCATTCCCTCCGGTGGCTGTGATGGTCAGGGACAGGGGCTTCTTAGTCCTCTCAGGCTCTCCAACAAGAAAAGCTGAGTTTTTCCAAAGAACACGTCTGGATATGTGAAAATGTTAGGAGAGCCTCAGGTTAATCTGAAGATGGGATCGATCTTACTTACAGGTGGACAGTGATGATGGTAATTACAATTTCAACCACTACCTACTGCAGTCCTGTCAAGTTCTAGGTCAGGTTCAGATTATTCATAGTCATAATTTTATTCAATCCTCTCAGTGTTCTTATATGGTATTATCATGCTCTTTTTACAGATAAGGACACTGTGGCACAATGTCATGAAACTGATGACAGGTGCAGTAGTAGAATCTGAACTTGAACTTGAACTCGGCTCCATTTGAACCTATTAACTCCTTCCAGATCAATGCAAATGTATAGAGCCAAAGCCCTTTCCCATCCACTATTCTGTTCTGAGTTTTACACCAACCTGTGAGGCAGAGAGAGCCTTTACGGATGGGAAAGCAGGGACCGGAGGCTTTCCTCATGCCAGGCAAGGTGCTGGGAAGAAACACAGCTGGGATTTGAATTCAGCATTTCACTCCCAGTTCAGAGCTTTTCTTTCTTGATACTCTGCTCTGACCTCCTGCCTCACGCATCTCAGGTTATACACGCAAGGCACCAATACTGTTGCCTTGGACTAACACGTGTGTGAGTTTCTGAGGGCTGTCATAACAAATTACCATGGGCTTCGTGGCTTAAAACAACAGAAGGTAATTTTCTGAAGGCCGGAAGTCCAAAATCAAAGTGTTGGCAGGACCTAGCTCTTTCTGCAGACTCTGGGGACGAATCCTGCCCTGCCTCCTCCAGCTTCTGGTGGCTTCAGACGTTCATTCTGTGGCTTGTGGCCACATCATCATGGTCTCTGTCTCTGTCACGTGGCCTCCTTCTCCCCTGTGTCCCTACACTCCAGGAGTATTAATAAACTGATCAGAAAGTATGCACAGTTCTTCATTCTGATTGATATCCCGGTTGTTTCTTTCCCAAGTCCTGACCAAGGGCTGACATAGGGAATGATTTTTGATGAGGGCCAGCAGCAGGAAGGGATTCTCTCGGAGCAAAAAGTTTCCAGGTTAGAGCAACCTGGGTAGGTGTCTCTGCAAGGTCAGAGCCCAGCCAGAAGGCAGAGGAGAGAGGATGCCATCTGATCTCTGAGAGACTGGTGGGAAGGGAGCTGCAGGGGGAGCAGAATGGTTTTGGAAGCTGCTAGTCCAGAGCCATGGCCTGCTGTGGAGCGGGGCGGGGGCACGGGGTGGGGGAATCTAGGGGCTTTCATGCAGCTATAGGTATTGAAGTCTGTTTCTGGCCTGGGAGAGGTTGGAGGGAGAGAGGATAAATATCACCAACTGAGTCCATTTTCAGATCACTTTCTCCTGTGGGGAGATGAATGAGGGTCGAGGCGGGGGGCAAACGGCTTAGAAGCCCCAGGAGTCCCAGAAGCCAGAGCTGAGCACAGAACCAGGACCTCCACAGGGGCTGAGAGCTGCTCAGATGGGGAGGCCAGAAGCTGTGGGCAGCCCTCTAAGATCAGCAGAGACGTTCTGGTGGGGGGAGAGCAGGGTTGCGACTCCCTTGGGGAGGCTTCTCTCAGCTCCGTGTTGCTCCCATGCCGGATGGCGCGGAGGCCTCTGGGAATCCCCTACCCCTGGGCGTCCCCAAGGAATGGGTGGTCTTCAGGCCAAGAAAACGGTTTTCCTCGGATGCTGCTGGAAGACCCAGTGCCGGCCTGTGCCCGAGAACATTCCCCAGCCCAGCCCAGGGCCCCCTTCATGAGCACTTGCATGTCCCTACACATTCCCTTCCATGGTCCCAGCTTCTAATTTGGATACAATTCTTGCATCCATGGTATTTCCTTTTTCCTGATACATGGGAAGGACATTTTACAGGTTGACCGAATGGGCAGAAAAAATCCCCCTGTTGTTTTTCCTAGTTGTGGGTTATTTGAGAAGAAATAAAAAGACGTCAGAAAAGGATTACCAGGGCTGACATGGGAATGGTGGGAGCCAGGTCTGCTGCTACTGCAGGCTCCTGGGAGCTCTCCCAGGTAGACAGGGGTCTCTTCCCCTCCAGAGCTCTAAAGCTGCCGAGGGTGGTTAACTCCTTGGTGCCAGAGCAGCTGAGGGTGAGACCCCCTGAATTCATGCCCACCTGGTACTTGCACAGAAAGCTGGGGACAACTAAGAGCTCAAAGGCAGGAGGCTCCCCTCTCCCGGCTAGAGAACAGGCACTGCGTCGGTGCAGTAAAACCCCGGGGCTCCTAACTCCATTTCCTTTGCACTCTTCTCTGTGAGCCTCTTGGTGGCTCTCCTCCCCCGCAAGCCCCCCCCCTCCCTCCAGCTCCTCCCAGGAACGACTGTTCCCTTTAGTTTCCTGTGTGAGCTTCCTGGAATGACAATCTGGCCTCTGATCCTTTGCCCCCCACAGCCACATTCTTGTTTATATAGTTCTTCTAAACAGGAATGAGTGCTGGGGACGCCACCTGTCCCAGCTGGGCCACGCACCTGCAAGTGCCCGACTTCCTGCCACGCAGCAGTGTTCAGCAGGAAAACGGGAGCAAGTAAGACTGTTGTGCTCCTTCTGTTCTGTTCACATGCTCCTTCCTGATCCTATGTTTCTAAGACTCATTTATCCTCCAAATATTTATCTAGTGTTCCAAGTTCTACACTAGGTATGTGAGACACAGAAATATATAATTACAATAACACTTAACATTTACCCAACCCGTATTATGTACAAAGCACGATGCTTGTGTGCTTTGCATGGATCTCTCTCAGTGCTCTGCATGGCCTCCTGCATTGAACAACATCATCATCCCTATTTGACAAGCCTAAAGAGCCGAAATGGCTGGCCGAAAGTGTTTTGGCCAAGAAGTTGTGGGACGGGGATTTGAACCAGGGCGCACACTCAGTCCGGAGCCATACTCTTAACTGCTGGACAGTACAAATCTGTGCCTCCAAGGTGCTTATAATCTAGCAGAAAAGATTGGACAACCACCACTTAGTAGATGCTGAGCGTTTCTAAATGCTTATAGAAAGGATAACGTGACCTGGGTGGAAGTGTGGGGGATGGCAGAAAAGTTTTCAATGAGGTCACATTTGAGGAAGACATTGAAGAGCGGGTCGTAATATTAACAAGATCTTATCAGGCACGTGCTATGTATCCAGTGTTGGACCCATGATTTATGCAACAAGCCTACGAGGTAGGACTGTGATGAGCTCACGTAATGGGTTAGAAGACTGAAAGCACAGAAGAGTTGAGTGTAATGTGGATAGACGCATCTGGGAGTGGGCAGGGGGCAGGGGGCAGGGGGTAGAAAGAAGTTTCCCTAAATGCACAGAGCTGGGAACCTCAAGGGTGAATTTGAGGGCAGTATGGAGCTGAGTTTGGTGGGGACGTCAGCCCCATATAGGGAAGCAGGAAAGGTCAGATGAGGATTCAGACTAAGGGTTTGGACTTAATTCGGTGGGCAGCGAGGAGGCATTAGAAGATTTTAATCAGGAAGATGAATCTGGCAGCACGATTCAGGCTGGAGTGAAGACAGATGGAGACAGGGAGTGCAGCAAGGGGCCTGTTACCGTAGATCATGTCCATCATTTGGTCCACAATTGATATGACTTCCATGTGCCAGAACAGGGTGGCCAGCCAGGAAGAAGGGTTCTTGCCCCTCCCACAGTTGACAGGTGGGGACAATGGCAGCGAAGGCCTGAATCAAGGCAGTGACAGCAGAGGGAAGCAGGCTGGGTGGCAATAGTGTTTCATATTTGGAACCAGCTCTCAGCAGTTGGAACATGAACGTGCCTGGAGGTTAGGGGCCAAACCACCCAAAAGGTAAGTATGAGATTGAAAAGGACAAGTCAACTCACTAAGCGAGTTAGAGTTTAGAAGAGTTGTTGGGTTTTTTTGTTTTGTTTTACTCACATAAACTCATTTGAGGTTGAGCTTATGTGAAACAGGATTTCATAGCCCTGCCAGCCCTGGCAAGGGTCTCCGAGCCCAGACCATGGGAGCCTGGGACACCAGAGGCCAGCCCGGGGCAGAGCATGACCCGTGGGACTGAATCCCATGAGCACATCTGGGGGCCTTAGTCTTCAACACCTACTCACCACTCCTCCGCCTGACTATGCAGGTCTGCACTCTCTCCCTCTGCCAGTCTTTGGGCTACGCTTCTGCTTATTAGCAGCTCTGCTGGATGGGTGGGCAAAGGGATAGGGAAAGCTCCAGAATTCAGACTCGTTTCTTTGGCTCATCCTTACAGCTCTGATGAACGCCGGGTTGCAGGAGTGGGGTGGAATGGGGCGAGCTTGCTGGGTCAAGCCTGGCTGTTACAGAGCCTCTGTCCAGTTCTCCCTGCCAGTCTCAATTCTACCAGACTTCTGGCAGCCCAGTCCACACCCAGTAAGGTTCTATAATGGGTTGGTGATGAAGCTTTAGAGCCATCTTCCTGCTAGAAGTCCACACTCATGGCTCTGAACTCCCCAGGCTCTTTACCTACATTACTTATTACTTTCTTACAAGCCAGGGGGAGAGGGTTCTATGCCAGAAATTCCCTCTGGGCCCCTGAAGTCACTTTTTGGACTTTGCTGCCTGTATAGTCAAAGAGAGAGTTACTTGCAAGACCGACTCTGTTGATGTGAAATTGCCCATTGTGACAATTACACGGCAGTTTACTTTCCATTTAATCCCCCCATTTCATTTCATTGGTGAGGTAGCTTGTATTAGTCCCATTTTATAGATGGGTAAATTTCAGCCTGAGGATTTACACAAGACCCTGGGCCACCTCAGGAAGAAATAAATTGGAATGAATATCTTCTTCATCTGAAGCCACCGTGGTTTCCAACCCAACACACAACCTGTGTGTTTGCACTGTTTTAGTGCTGATTGGCTCTGTTTGTTATATTTTTTTCTCAAAGGGTAGAGCAGGGACATATGTATCTGATTCCCATCAGTTCCCTGAGCACCACAAACCTGGCTACTCTCTTGGTTCAGCCCTCACCAATGTTGGGTATTAAGAGCAAGTCCCAGAACATGCCTGGGGCCTTACTTCCTCATCCGTAAGATGGTGGGTTAGTATTGGATCATTTTTTAAGACTCTTCAAGTTCTGAGTGCTATGCTTTCATGGCTAGTATTAGATCACTCCCTTCTTAGGTCCAAAATTAGCTGTAGTGGATCCTTGCTTTCTCCCCAACCAGGCAAGTCCTCGATAGAGTGGTGAACCTACTTAGCTTCTGTCAACATGTCGGCTCAATATGTCAATATTCTGTCAATATGTCAATATCACAATTACCCCTGTGACTTTTCTGGGCTCCCCAAACTAAAGGAGTCCTACAGTGAAATGTACTTGTTGCTCTGGGGAAAGTCCTGGAGGGGACCAGTCCTGGGCTGGGACTCCGCACAGAGCTTTGTGTGCCACAAGCTGGGAAAGGAAGTATAAATACTAGATGCTCCCTTTGGACAACAATGCACACTGGTCTCGAGAGCAGTGGGGAGGCTCTCATGGTTGGGTATGGTGTCTGTCTTCCGTTAGGAAGCCCGACAGCCTGAGATGGCCCAGGAGGGATGTGGAGTAGACCGCTATGGAGGAGGGGAAGAAAGGGAATGGGTCCTTGGTCACTAGGAGACCTTCCCACCATCCCCATGTAGCAGGGTCTTCTTTTCAGGGAAGCCACTTCTTCTCTAGTTGCAGAAGAAGCTGCCCTTCCAACCTAACCTGGCTGGCCCACGAGGCTGGCAAGGCACAGCTGTGCACTAATGAACAGCCAGATGGAAAACCAAGTGCCTGATGATGGAACCCTCGGCTCTCTAAGACGAATTCCAGCCTATGCGCTAGGCACTCCTGGGCGGAAGGCGAGGACAGCATTGGATGGATGGTATTGCCTGAAGTGGACTTTCAAAGAATTCCCGCACCCAGGTCAGCAGCTTGTCTCCCTTCCAGCCATAAGCAATGACTCCATGGCTCTGTGAGAGGGCTCTCCTGAGGCAGCGCTCGTGGGCTGGGGAAGGGTACCCGCCGGCAAGGTGGGCAAACTCGAACAAATGATCTCCCCTTAGCCAGCTGGGCTAGGCTCTGTTTCACTCCCCTTGTGAAACCTAGCTGAGCTGCCAGTTTAATGGCGGAGAACAAAAGCAGCCAAGTGGAGGCCAATACGCATCCAGCCAGCCGGCATCCGGCATCCGGTGGAGTCTCAGAACCGCAATAAAAACAAGGGGGAGAAGGGAAAATAGCCCTCCCCGCCTGGCTGATTTGTGGCGTCTGCAGTGACACTGCATTTGTATTTGCCGTTTCTCTGAAGAGGACGTGGGCTCCAAAGATATCACTTCCAATCTCAAGGCCAGACATGTAATCGCCAGCCATTACTCCTTAATTACATGGTAATACTACACCATTACTTTCTAACTCCAGTCTAATTGCAACTCACTCCTGATTAGTGGGCAATAAACACCCACAAACAGGGTCCGAGATCTATTTCCATACAGCTTGCTGGCAGCCCAAGACAAGGAATGCAAACATGCAGATTGGGTGACTGCAGGGCGCCTGCCCCAAAGATCCTAAAGAACATTGGTTGAGCTTGAACTATCTTCCCAGCTAAGGAACGGAGCAATTTGGGGGCAGGGCAGAGGCATGGGGACCCGCATCCTATCGCAGCAGGCAGAGTGCAGGAGGCCGATGTGGGGGTTTGGAGCCCAGGGTCAAGGTCAGCTTCTAACTCTTTTATTTATGGTGGTGACATCTTTGCTAAGCACTACACCTTCCTCATCTAAAATGAGTAAAATACATAAGAACTACTTAGCAAAAGTAAAGATGGAAAAAGATCCTACTTGTGAAAAGCTCTGTGAAATAAAAGATGTTGGGTTGTTAACGGTTACTATTATTTTTAGGGTGAGGAACACCTTTGGATAGTGAAAGAACATTCGAGGCCCCCAGCCAGTTCTTCTCAGACTTTAATGTGTGTGCAAATTCCCCAGGGATCTCAGATTCTGATTCAGTAGGTCTGGGTGGCACTGAGAGTCTTCATTTCTAACGAGGTCCTTTGTAACACTGATGCTACTGGTCCCGAGACCACACGAGGAGTAGAAGGCTCTAGGCCATTCTGACTCAAGGAGCAGCTGTGATCCGTGACAGGAAGTAGGGCAGAATGAGCACATGGTCCCTGATGAGAGCCAGTACTCACAGCAGCCTTGCCTCCTGGTGCAGACAGCAGCACCGTCTGGGGGTGCAAACACATTAACACAATACCCCAGGCACACATACTCGACCCAGGTCAGGTCCTCAGTGCAAGTGCTTCATTTCCAACGGGATAAATCCCCATGGGGAGAGGACTCCAGGAAGGTTCTGAAGAAAAGGGAAGTTTTGTTTGATGATTGGCAAAGGTATTCCTATATCAGAAAGAATGTGGTGATCCTGGTCAGGGGCCCCAGATGGACCTCTCCCTCTTCAGAATCTGACCCCAGAAGGGGCTCAGGTTACTATTTGATGGAAGGAAAAGGTAAGAGGAGAAAAAAAGGATGGAGGAAAAAGGAGGGAGGGAGGGAAGGAGGAAGATAATGAATTCTTTTGGGGGTAGTGGGAAGAGTAGACATTGCCCACTTCACATTTTTGTTAATGGCTGACACTGAAAAGAATGCCAGAATTGTAGATGGCTGAAGCTGGAAGGCATCTATGAAGTCATCTTTCTCAACTTCTCATTTCACAGCATAGAAAACAGAGACAAAGTGCCTTTCCAGCTCTCCTACAGGGACTTGGTGGCAAAGCCGGGACTAGATCCCAGCTTCCCCTTCTCGTTGCTGTCTGATTTTCCACGCTCCTCATCCCAGATAAATGAAACTTGCTTCATAGAGTGTCCTTACATGCCAGGTGCCCAGAAAGAAAGGAGGCATGGCAGCAGGAGCCCAGCTAGAACCACCGCGGACTGAACCCCTCCTTAACTCTTTGCTGAGCCTCTTGGTGCCCTGAGCTCTGAACACCAACTATTTGATTTCTGAGAGAAGGCATTGTGTTCTTCCTGTTCCCATCCAATAATGGGGAGAAGCCAGCTACTCTAACACCCCAAACCCTCAAGGTTCTGAGTCAGAGTGATGGCCTCTTTCACGTGCCTGGACCCCAATGCACACTTGGCATCACCTGACAGTATCTGGGAGGTATGCGCTCCTGGGGAGGGACAAGGGATAGTGCCACTCTCTCAAGGAGATATCTGGTATCCCTAAGTGCCATAGTATATGTTAAGCAATGTGGCCCCGCCTAGCTGGTGGGGGACGCAGAGGCAGGGCCCAGAGGAGGAGGAAAGCTTTGGCAGTAGACACAGGGCATGGTGAGAGTGAAGGGCAAAGTGACCTGATAAGATTGTCCTTCTCAGAGGACACTGCTGAGCAGAGCTCTTAGAATCCAGAAATACCTTTCAGGGTGCATGAGGACAGGTAACAGGCCTGGTAGTCAGCTGGCCTGCGGCATGCTTCCCGACAGGCTCTCCACTCCAAGTACAAAGTCAGGAGCCCAGAGTGGAGCAGGGAATATCCACACGCCAGTTGTCGAGTCATTTTTTAAAATAAACTTAACCTACAACCTATACTATGTACATTAGGTGAGCAAATTTAATATAAACTCATATTACAACATTACTAGTGAAAGTCCTAGCAGTGAGCATGGGAAGTCATTAAATATCCTTTTAGCAAAGACTCCAGTGAGAGTCCTAACAATTATGTAGAATAAAATCTAAATCTACATGAATGTGGGGTGTTTTAGAAGCCTAATTGAAGGGCACGGGCTATGTCTATGATACAGGGCATAAATAAGCGTGTGAGGTTTCAGATTTGTTTCTTATCTCTGTTTAGTACTGCTAAACACGTCATTATTGGCAAGGCTGGCTTTATCTCCACACTCGTCTTTACACACCAGCTTCACAGTCAACTCCTCGCCGGGGAGGAAGCTATAGTTCAGAGACGTCAGGAGACTGCCTAGCGTGACTCAGTGTAGCAGGGTTGCCCTGATCTGGGGCTCTCGCATGCCTGAGTTTATGCTAGGACATAGACCAGCTGAAAATAGAAGTCAATGGCAGTCTATTTAGGCTCTGGGTCACACCAGCCTCATCCAGAGATGAAAGGTTCCCAATTCTATTAGCGACACTCATGGCCCTCATTGACCTCTGATGTCCTTTCTCTGTCTCCACTAATGTAAACAAGCTATTTCCCTCCCACCTCCCTTCCTCTCCTGTAGCCCAAGGACCGAGGCTGCTTTTACTGACTTCTCACCAGCCTCCCAGGTTTCGTGGTGGGCTCGCCCAATGAGTCCAAATGGTCCCACCACAGCTACACTCCAGGTTGCTCGCTAGAGGATGGGAGCCCATGGTCCTTTTTTCCTCAATATTTGTGTTCGTGGCCCCATTGTGCAGCCTACACCACATAATCTGAGGCTATGCAAGAAAATCTGCGTGCTGAGTCTATGCGTCTGTGTGTGCACTGTCCAGGTCGGGGCAGGCTGAGGCAGGATTTATCCCGAGGAGCTCCTGTGACAAGGTCTCCCTTCTAAGGGGCAGAAAATACTGAGGAGGGGTATTTTGACAGGAACCTGGCAGGGGGAGGCCTGGAGGACACATGGTTACCAAGGCAACTGCCCCAGGTCCCTGCTGGAAGCAGTGACGATAGTGTGGGCTGGGAAGAGTCAGGATTCAGGCTCTGGCAGAAGAAGAATGCTGGGAGAATGACTGGAAGTGCTCCGACTTTTAAACCAACCAGAGCTAATGATGATGATGTTAATGAATTCCTGGAGAAGCTGGAAGAAACAATCAAGAAAGAAAATCATAAAGAAAAACAAGACTCTCAAGAGGTTGCAGGAAATCACAACCTCTGCCAAGATGGGAGAGGAGGGGGGACAACCTTCCTCTGGCCAGCTTGTGGGGCTCACTCAGCCCAATTTCAACATCAGTTCAGCTTTGCCGCCCCACCGTGCCCCACCAGGTTTGCCCCAACCACACTGGGGCATGACGTTCTTTTCCCCACAATCCCCACCCCTCCCCACCATATTGTAACTGACAACAAAAGGATTTGGGTACAGTATACCCAGTTCTTTAGTGAGACAAACTATGAAATGAACATGTATGTGAGATGTAGTCATTAACACTCGCTGAATGCTTGCTGCGCACATCAGCTCTCATAGTAACCGTAGTCATGCATGGTGAGGTTTGGAAAGGTTAAGCAACTTGCCCAAGACCACATAGCTAGTAATTGACAGGGCTACGGTTTGACTGGCTTCATGTTTCTCCAGAACACCTGCTTTCTTGTGCTATAAAAATCTCTCCAATGAAGGCAGTGGGAATTCCGTCTGGGCACAGAGAGTCATGTTCATCTTTGTAGGAGGCATTTTAATAAGGACTGAATAGAGACTAAATATCCAAGATGCCCAGTGCTGGTCCAGTCTCTCTTGACTTTGCTGATATGTTTTCTCCAGGAAGGAAGGGGACACTGGCCTGACTCAAAGTTCCTAAGTGGAGGTCAGAGGGCTGCCCAGCCAGAAGCTGGTAACGGGATTGTGGTAATGAAATACTCATGTTAGCAAGGCAAGCCATTGGGCCAAGAAATAGGACCTCCGGCCCCAGAGGAGCAGGCAGGCCACGCAGGATGGGCCCCCTGGTGACAATGAGATCACCTGCACAGTGGAGGTGTGCAGACGGCAGGCCAGGTACACTGGCAAACTGGCTCCGTGGCAGGGGTGGCGGGGAGGGGATACAGGTTCTGACTTGGAGGGCCCACCAGTGTCTATGGTTGTCAACGCTCCCGACATGGTCAGTTTGAAGCAACCAATGTGATGAACAGGCTCACAAAATTCCCCCCAAATTTGGCACTGGGCTTTTTACCACTGGACCCAGGAAATGCTACACAAAGGACGTAAACCCTAGGCAGCAAAACCCAGCTACAGAGACTCAGAAGTCTGGACAGGATCGTGGGAATTTGGAGGGATCACGTTTCTCTATTGGAACACCATTCTAGAAAGTTAGTTCTACTTAAACAGTACCCAGGGGAGATCCTTGCCAGGTCTCTTCTGGCAACCCTTCCACTGATTTCCAACTCCTATAAACATATATATGGCTCTAGGTATCTGAAATGAATACCTCCAGTCACAATTTACTGATTAATCCGTTCCCTTATCAAATATTTTTAAAGATTTCCCAAGTGCCAGTCACTGTATTCGACCCATAAACCCTCAGTCCCTCTCGACTATGCACACCCAGAGGGAGGGGCCACGTTCGCACCCCAGCACACGGCACAGTGCCAGACACCGAAGAAACTTTTGTATATTTGTTGAGCAAACGATTGGAATGAAGGTCATTAGTGGGGAAAAATAATTTCAAGAAAAACAACATATCTTTAGGGAACTAAGAAGAGTTTATTTTCCCCACACTATCTATTCTTCTTCTCTTTCTCAGCCTTGTCTCATCTCATAAGTGGTTTGGGATTTTAAAGACATCACAGAAAGATTAAGTGTACATTTGTCAAGGGTAGAAGGTCCTTCATTCATTCGTAAAACAGTTGCATTATTGTATATGTTAAGAAAGGTGGGCTTTTATTCTTTTTTTCCTAATTGAAAAAAAAAATCTATCCATACCAGCAGTGGAGTGCTCGGGGGGATGGAGAATCCTAGGTTTTGGCACTGTCTGTGGGTCCGGCTTTTGAATAAAGGAGCAGAGGCCTGACCCATTGACTGGTGCCTGTCCCTGCAAGGAATTTTTGAAAGAGAAGGCCATTGCCAGCAATCCGAATTTCCTCTGCAATACAGTGCAGTTCCTAAAACATCACGAGATACGGGAATAAGAAAGAGACTTAGATCTCCTGAGCAAAACTACAGGGACCTTTAAAGCCTTAGGACCACCCACGGATGCTGGAGCATCCTTTTAGTCCAAGTCAGTGTAGAAGAAACCAAAGGAGAAGGCGAGGTGTGGTAGGGAGCAACGGTGAGCCCCGCCGACCAGTATCTCTTGGGCACTGACAGAAGACAAGGGTGGATGGTGAGGAAATCCAGACTAGAGCTCCTCCTGCCTCAAACCCAGCCTGGAGGCTCCTTCTCCAAAATCGAGATTGGGTTTATCATGCTCCTTTCCCGGAAGGACTCGGTAGCTGGTGCCTAACAGATGAAGAACTACATTATCTTGTCCATGACCTCTAAGGAAGGAATTATCTCCAGGCTCCAAGGAAGGTTAGGTATTAGATATAAAACATGAAACATTTTCAATTGCTGCTTGCCTGCTCTTTGTCCTCACCCCCCCTCCCCCGCACACATTGATTTAAACTCAATCTACAGCACTATTATTTTCCGCATATCTCTATTATAGGATTAATCGTGTTGTCCTATATTACTTTGTGTGTCTGTCTCCACTGCTGTCTGCGAGCTACTCAGTGGCAGGAACTGTGTGTCTACATGTTTCCGGTGCCTGGAACAATCCCCCAAACACAGGCAGTGTTCCAAATATGCTTCTGTAGTGAACCAATTAATGCATTGGTTAATGGGTCAGCATGAGGAGAAAAAGGAGGTCAAGAGCAGAGGGAAGGACATGCAGACCAGGCGAGAGGCTGGAGGAGTCAAAAATGCACCTGAGACGAGGGGCTTGTGTGGACATCACTCCACACTGACGTGACAGAACGGAGAATGATCCTCGGGTGACCACGAGTCTCAGGGGTCAAAGCAGTGATGCTTTCTTCCCAAACAGTGGGCCAGGTTAAGTCACTCCATGGGTTTTTAAGTTTAAATAAATAAATGCATCAGTGAAGAACCAAGTAAAGGGCAAGAAAGAAGGGATTTCAACAGAAACATCAAAGGGTGACCTTTAAAGTAGAAGCTGGGCGAGAGCATCTGGGTTTCCTGGCCGACAGGGAGCAGGGAGCAGTCTCGGTGGTGAAGGGATGTAACCATTCCCACAGGAAGGGAAAACACCACCAAGGCACCCAGCACCCAAGAGTCCTGTCCTTCCTCCTTCTCTTCTTCCCTGACGTTCTTAGGTGTCCAGATGGGAGCATCTCCTCCAGGGCCCTCAGAGAAGCTGGAGGGGAGGGTCTCTGAGGCATGTCAAATTTTTAAAAATCCCAAATTGTTAAGGAGATGCTACCAGAAAGGATTATTTCAAGAGAAGAGAAAGGAGCTCTTGCAACAGGGAGACCTCTGCAACACAGATCCGCAAACATCCCATGGAGGCAAAGGTGTGTTCTTGCACAGGGAGGAGCAGACCAGGCTGCAAAGAACCAGGGCTGGGGACTTGGGCTGGAAGGGGGACAGGATAGGATCGTAGATTGGGGGATGACCCTGAAGCCAGCTTGTTCTCAGGAGGGGCTTTACAGAGTTGAAGGCTGACCAAAGTTCAGGGATATGGGGGAGGGAGAGAAGCTTAACCAAAGTTTGGTAACAAGCATCTTGTTCTAATTGATCAGTGGGGAGAAAGGGTTCAGCTACACATTGATGAGGAATGTAGAGGACCTGTGTACAACCTCAACATAGGTAAGCAAGGGGGCATCTGTGAGTCTCAGCTCAGTCATCTGAAGAAGGATGGGTCTTTCCCAAAACAGAAAAGGATGGGACGCTTTTTACCTTCCCTGTTTTCCAGGATCACAGGGCTCAGGTAAAACTCAGCACTGCTGGGTACAAGAAGCCTTCTTTACATTTATCCCCATCTGCAGAAACCAGGGTGGTTTTTTTCTCAGCAATGTTTTTTCCTAAAGTGGTTGGTTATGTTATTTGCCTGGAACCCAGCTTCTGCTGATGGTCAAGACTGCTCATGTCCCCATCTTCAGCCTATCTCTCTTTTTCTTGAGTGCATTGGAATCGGTGTTCTGTATGTATCCAGATTTCAGCATGGATATGATGCCAGTATTACATTCTCATTAGCAAGATGACTCCTGTCACATGACAATCCCTTAAGCTCTTTCCACTGAGTGGCTTTTCCTAAGAATTCCTTTGGCTTTATCTCTATCCCCATTAAAGAAGACTTCTGACCATGATTTGGCTTCTCCTGTAGTTTGACTACAGGGAGACCATTCTCTGATCATGGAGCATATAGCGTTCTGCTTGTGTGATAATGGCTCCTCATTGTAACTTAATCAGTTGGCCTTGACATTAACCTCAGTCTCATGGAGATCTCAGTTAGCACAAGTTGGCCCAGTGTCACCTGGCCAAAGACAGGAATTGTCTCTATGCCTGCCAAGGGAAAGCCAAGTCCCAAGAGTGTGAGGGACATCTGCAGGGTACACTTGAGATGATCCCACTACTAAGTCCAGCTCCTATTTCTAAAACCCTCAAGTCTCTGCGGCCAACGCCTGTGGGAAAGTCTAGCTACCTGTCCCTCAGATCACCTCAACCTCAGCAGCTCTTGTAAAAAGACAAGGAACATGGACCCCATTCCTGGTGTTTACTTTTTTCCCTCCTTTTTATTGATTTATTTCTCATTCCCCTCTTCCAGTCTCTTACCTCCATAGGCAATGATTCTATTGTGTTTGATGTATGTGTATGTTCTTGAAAACTATGCCTATTATCAATCCAATATTTATGTAAGTTGAATTGAGTAATAAATTTAACTCAAGTTTTTCCTTCCTCTACTTCATCCTATGTTTGAAGGCTCCATCTGGGTTATAATATGCATGTTTAGTTTATACCTTCCTCCTGCTGCAAAGTTCTCCGCGATGTGCCTGGACTTTGTGTGACTCATCCATTCCCCAGGATTGAAACTCGGAGAATCCCCACCACACTGCCCAGCAAACAGTGCTGTGAGCAGGGGTCTAGCACATGCCTCTTTGTGGATTCCAGGAGAGTTCTTTGGAATGTATGCCCCCAGCAGACTGGCTCCATTTGGCTGAGGGCTACCAGACTGTTCTCTAGAATGGCTGTAACAAACTTTGCTCCCACCTCCAGGGCTTGAGGGTTTCTATAGCCCACATCCATGCTGACACCTGGTGTCGTCCAGCTTAGAATTTTTGTCACTCCCCCAGTTTTAAAGTGATGTCTCATTATTTTATCTTGCACAGTTCTGATTACTAATGTGCTTGAATAGCTCCTCTTTTCCTTATTATGCTCTGGTGTGCCATCTTTTTATTTCCTATTCTTTTTTTTATTCTTTATTTTTTTATTAATATATAATGTATTATTAGCCCCAGGGGTACAGGTCTGTGAATCGCCAGGTTTACATACTTCACAGCACTCACCATAGCACATACCTTCCCCAATGTCCATAACCCAGCCACCCTTTCCTTACCCCCCTCCCGCCAGCAACCCTCAGTTTGTTTTGTGAGATTAAGAGTCTCTTATGGTTTGTCTCCCACCTGGTCCCATCTTGTTTCATTTATTCCTTTTTATTTCCTATTCTTATCTTCTGCCCATTTTTCTGTTAGATTTTCTGTCTTTTCATTGTGGATTTATAGGATCCCCTTATATATTTTATATATCAGTCCTTTAATTTTCAGACATTACAATGTTTCCTCCCAATATCATCAGTTAATTTTATCCACGGCATTCATAAATCCCTTTTTTTCCAATGAAATTCAATTTTTTTTCCTCTTATGCCTGATGTTTTTAAAATTTTGTTTAGGAAGTTCTTCCTCTACCCCAAGATCACAAAGCAATTCTCTTACATTTTCTCCTATCAGCCTTTTACTAAACATTGCCTTTAGTCCTCAGATCTGCATGTTCTACTTCGTGTGATGCTCATTTAAAGGAATCGTGTTACTTTTCTCCAGAAAGATACCTGCAGCAAATGGTTAAGTAAACTAAGTCCACAAAATGACACCACCTCGTAGACAATCTGTCTTCTCCTGTGTTAATTTCTAGGGCCCCTTTATTCTATACTACATTTCCATAGCAATGCGTACTATCAGGAGTTTTCCTGATTAGATCTGCTTGTAAGAGAATAATAAGACATCGGAAGATCTCTTGAACGAAGAAACAACAAATCCTGTAGTGCTTCCAGGGTGAGTTGTACTAGAAGGAAAGCATGCACTTTCCTTACTATTTCCTTACTATTCTCTTACTACTTCCTAGCAAGGCACAGTGGCTTCAGACCCGAGAACCTCTGCTGTCCTTCCTCTGAATATAGAGCCGACCGGGCTCAGCAGGAGCTAGTATTAGTCCACCGGCTGCAGTGTGGTTGAAACTTTCAAAAACCCTCTAAGGATAATAGCTTCCATGCCTTGGGAAGCCCTCATCAAGTATTTAGTATCATCTCAATTTTATAGTGGAGGAAGTGGAGAGAGGGGGAAGAGCAAATATAACTTACGCCAGTCTGTCCAGGGCTCGATTTGACCCTAGTGTGCTTAACTCAACTACTGAGGACCCTTCTACTCTATCATTCTGCTCTTCACATCTCTTTTAATTCTTTCAATGTTCACTGAGTTCTGACGGCTATAGAACATTGTGCTTTGTGGGCTAGGTGCTTGGTGATTCATTAAATAAGAATTCTGTCCATAAAGGACTTCGAGTCTAGTCTGAAAGATAAGATATATCCATAAGTACAATATAGCTTAGAAAAGCAGAGGTTCCATAAAGGACGAGTAAGTTCTATAGTTGCTCAGAATTGGGTAGAATGTTTCCAACCTATCTCCTTCTGAGAAGTACTCATCCCGCTCAATTTTCATGTATGTTGTAGTCACAAGTTTGAATGTTGACTCTTGGATTGCATGAATGCTTAGCAAAAACCTAGTCCTTCCAAGCTTTTAGGAATTAAAGAAGAGAGCCTCCGTCATGCCTGAAATGTTTCTCTCAAGCCACTTGTAAGGCTGACATTTTGCCTACAATCTCAAGGGCATTCAGTCTCAATAATTCTCTAGCACTGGTGAGAGGAAAGTTTACGTGGAGGCCAGAAATGCTGGAGACATAGAAAAGAAGGAATAGGAAGAAAAGTGATAGGCAGATATTTTATTAATAGAATGAATTCTATACTAACTTTTCAGATTTGAAAGGTGTCATAGATTGGGACACCCAGAGGCTGATGCCAGGACAAGGATTCATGTGAAAATGGCCCAGGAGAAACTAGTATGAGAGAGGGAAGCAGGACAGGAAGGGGAGGAAGCCAAGCAAGGTGATATTTCAAACAACGGACCAGTCTTAGCCTGGTTCTTCTGGGGAGCTCTAGAGTGCCAGCATCTCAAGAGTTTGTTCAGATTTGAAACAATGTTGCTTTCATGCTCCTGCATTCATCGGGCATTGGTTAAGGGCCAGAGGGAGATGAGGTTGTGGAAGATAAGCTCCAAGGCAGCCCCCTTGGTTCGTGGGCTGCCCTCAGAAGGGAGCCAAGCATGGAGAAGTAGAGGCTCATGGAAGCTGAGGGAGGGATGGAGCCTGAGCAGAGCATCAACAGTGCCCCTGTGAACAAGGGTTTGCCTTAAGTCAAGTTCCAGAACTCTGTCAGCTTGTAACCATTCCTAGGGAAACTAGGAGTCCCTCCTCAGTTTACAGGAGAGGAAACTGAGGGGCGGATTGGCTAAGGCATTTGCCCAGAGCTATGTGAACTAATTCGTAACAGAATTATAATTTGGGGCTCCTAGATTCAAGTCCAAGACTCTTTCAACTACATCTCACCATCTCGCTTCCTTGCCCTTAAAATTCGGAGGAATGTTTGCCAACACAACAGGTCATATGTTTTTTACTGCAGTACATCACTCTCTGCTAGAATATGGTTTCTTTTAAGCCCAGCATCCATCCTTGTGGCCCCGCTGGTCCATAGAGCAGCCCAGTAGAAAACAGACTGATCCCCTTGACAGCGGACCCAGCCGTCATCTGGAAGACTTATCTGGGTAGTTAAGGAGACCTTGGAGCCTGAAGAAGGCACTCAGAAGATGACAGGTCTGAATAGTCTGACAAATTTTTATTGCCCCCAAATCTCCAGTCCCGTAAGTCATGAAATAAATCTCGGCCCACATCAAATAAATGATCGTCTGTTTAAGAACGAACAGGTGGATGAAGCGAAGAATGTACAACGTGCTCTCCCTTCCCTGGGCTGCGTATCAGGGACTCTCCCATCCAGGACTTTGCCTAACCCTTCCCAACCCCGTATCTCTCCTGCCAACTCCACTGATAGATCGCCAGCCCAGAGAGCAGAGAACAATCAGGGGTTAAGCCTGCTTTTGAAGAATTGTAAGGACAACCAGGCAGGAGGAAAGAAACTCTGAAAGATGAGAAAGCTGTCATGCTTGCTGGTTGGGCAGACGAAGTGACCAGCAATTCCTTAGAGCACTAAAGATTTATCAGCAAAGGGGGGAAAATCAATTGGCCAGATAATCTTAAAAGAGGGAAGGAGGAAAAAAATGATGCAAGGGACTAAGGGGATAGGAAAGGAAATTGGAAGATGTCTTCCATGGTCTGCCAGGGCATAATCTTCTGCTTCCTTCATCCTTGCATTTAACAGACTGTAGTTTTCCATTTGCTTATCTGTTTCCCTGGCCACAAATGACATGTTCCTGGTGAAAAGGACTCTGTCTTTTTCGTTCACCCTCGATGCATGCCAGGCCTAGCACAATGCCTAGGACATAGCAGATCCTCATTATATATTTGTCGAATGACAAAGAACAAAAATAAATGAAATGGCATTTTTCAAGGGCCAATGTTGACCAAGGCACAATGCTGGACACTTGACCCCCTTGAGTCATATCAATCCCTCAACAATGAGACTGATTTTATCGTGGTCATTTTGCAGATAAGAAAATGGAAATCCAGAGAGGTTAAACAACTTTCTTGGGGCCAGACAGAAAATAAATGGAAGATTTGGGATTCAGAGTCTTAAAAAAGAAAGGTCTTAAAACAAAAAAAGAGTAAGGTCTCTTCTGACTCTAAAGTCCACGGTTTACATTAGATTTACTATTTATTTCCAGACAATTCTTTATGATGTGAGGTCTGACTGCCCAATCTAAGGATGAGCTATTATCCTCCCTCCCTGGGCTGCCCGCCATTTTGTCATTCCACTCTTCGCCTACACTTCCTCCATTTGGTACACTGGAGAAAGAAAAAAGACGAAATCCATGCCAACCCATTAATTACACCTTGTCAAGCTCTTCTCTCTGGTGTTTCATTTGTGTATGGTTTCTCCACCACAATAGGCTATAAAAATGCTTGGAGGTGAAAACCACATTTTGTGCATCTCTGACCACTCCTCCCTCAGGCACTTATAGGCATGATTTGGGTCATAGGCGGTCATGTCACTGTGGTTGGCATCACAGTGGAGGGTGACAGAATGAGGGCACGAGGGACTCAGGGGGCTGTGGTGCATAAATGGGAGGTACCCAGCAACTGCCTTTGAAAGCCCCACCTCAAAAAGAGTCACTCCATCAGTTGTACACAAAACAGACTTGTTCTCAAAGGGAAAGTGGGATGTAAAGGGAGAGGGGAGGGGAACATGGTATAAACATAGAACATAGATTCTCAAAAAACTGGAGCACAGTGGAGTCAGCCAGTCTGTCTCTAACTCCCTCTCCTGTCTGGGCAACCAGATAGCATCGGCACAGAAGAGTGTTTTTTCATCACGCCCTGCCTTCCTCCTGTAATCTTGGGTGACCTTTCCCAGCCCAAGACTTCCCAACTGCAAAAGGAGGGCTGAGGCCAGCCCAATTCTCTGACTCAGAGCTCCTGGGAACCCCATGCCAGTCTTTGATGCACCTGCTACCTCACGGGGCTTGTCAGGTGCTGGGATCCGGGGCTCCTGTGAAGATCAAGAAGGGCTGAATTAAGCTTATTAGCAGCATTGCACCCAAACACTGGCCTGCTGAAGGGCCATCCATCTCGCTGGGCTGAAGGGACTAGAGCATAATTAATGCAGCTGGTTAGAGGGCTGGCCCACCTTTGCCCATCTCCTCCTCTGGATACAGTTTGAAGAATTCATTAGGAGAGGGACAGTAGGGAAGGAGGGGGGCTGTGCCCTCCTAATCCAAACCCTCCCTCAGTCTCCTCCAGTTCAGCTTCCTTAACCAAGATGGTCAAGACTGCTCAGGATCCGATAGGTCCCCACAGTGGGCACAAGCGATAATCAGCCCTGGTGTACCACTCCCAAACCACTTAGCAAGGCTGAAAACTTTTCAATGCTCCTTTAATCTATTCACATGAAAATAAAAAGGGGCTTGGTCCTCTGCGTTGACCCTGCTGGAATCCTCTTAGGCTGTCCTATGAGAGAGTCTGCCATCTAGCCACATGGACACTGGGGCAGGGAAATTTTCAGTGCGGTGTGCTGAGTGCAGGACCCAGAGAGTGCTGGGAAGCCAGAGGAAGGGTTTACCTGCCCTGTCCAGGCCTCCTGGAAGGAGCGAACAGGTGCTGGGCTGCTTGGAGGGTGCCCCACCCCTCAGTTTATTAATTGCTACAGTGATTGCCAAGAAGTGGGAGAAATTAGCAACCCTCTCCCAACTCAAAAAAAAAAACCTTTTGTTAATGATTAGGCTGTCTTTTCAAGTTTTTATAAATTTGTACTGACCCCTTCTTATTTCCTTTGGGAGAAGGAGTGTCTGGGCTTGAAGCAAACTCATTTTATTGATTTCTCGGGTTAGATAACTTGACACCAAACACCAAGGCAGGAGCCCTGTTATCTCAATGCTTTATGTGTAGGAAGCAGGAAAGACTAGAAAATGGGTCTCTGTCCCCGCAGCAAGAGATTTATACTTTTAGTGCCAGGTCTCAGCAAAGAGCTGGTGGATCCTGGGTAAATCATTCTGGTTACCTACTGCACTAAAACAAACAAACAACACCCATTTACTGACACCAACTTCTATTACCACGCTATTTCTGGTCTTCTCGGGGCTAGGGCACATAATTTTCACCATTTCTTTATTTCATTATTTATGTATTCATTTATCCTTCCCTCATTCCAGGAAGGCTTTGAGAAAGCTGACAAAAGAAAAAAAAAAACAGAAAAAGGAAGAAGAGGTTGAATGAAAAATATATGACAGGCAGACTGGTCCCCTAAACGATGTGCCATAAGGTTCTCTTTATTAGAAATAGGTTGTGCGTTAGTCACAGAGCTTTCCAGTGGCCAAACGAAGTCATGTGACCTAGAAGGGAAAAACAGCCCAATCATTCTGAAAAAAAACTGTCGTTGTTGTTGTTGTTGTTGTTGTTTTTCTCCTGCTTTTGAAAACTAACAGAGATTTCTTTCTTGAGTCCTAATAAAAGAGCACTGGGAGATGCAGCTGCTGACATCCTCCACATCTACAGAAGTGAGAAGATGCCAGCACTTTCTTCAGACTGTGACTTGTATTATTTCTCATTGCAGCATGAGGACATGGGGTCAGCAGGGGTAGCCTAGCAGGGCTCAGGGAAAGATGCCCTATAAGTCAAAAGTCAAAACAATGTGCCAGGAGTATGTATCGCTCTGCTTTACGCTAGACTTGATGAACTTGACATTCTTTTTTTAAAATTCTTAAAATTTTTTTATTATGTTATGTTAGTCACCATACGGTACGTCATTAGTTTTTTGATGTAGTGTTCCAAGTTTCATTGTTTGCATGTAACACCCAGTGCTCCATGCAATCCGTGCCCGCCTTAATACCCACCACCCGACATTCTTGATACGAGTCCTTCTCAAAGTAGCTCGGAGCCTAGAGCATCAGTTTCACCTGGGAACTTACTAGAAATGCAAAAAAAAATGTTTAAGATTTTATTTATTTATTCGACAGACAGAGATCACAAGTAGGCAGAGAGGCAGGCAGAGAGGGGGGGGGGGAAGCAGGCTCCCCGCTGAGCAGAAAGCCCGATGCGGGGCTCGATCCCAGGACCCTGGAATCATGACCTGAGCTGAAGGCAGAGGCTTTAACCCACTGAGCCACCCAGGCGCCCCTAGAAATGCAAATTTTTGAGCTCCACCCAGAATCAGAAACTGAATCAGAAACTAGGGGTGGGGCCAGAGAATCTAAGATTTTGGGTTTTTTTTTTTTTCAAAGATGTATGTATTTATTTGACGGGGGAGGAGGAGGAAGAATGGGGAGGGGCAGAGGGAGAGGGAGCGAGAGCCCTAAGCAGACTCCGTGCTGAGTGTGCTGTCTGTGGTGGGGTTCCATCTCATGACCCTGAGATCACGACCCTGAGACCAAACCAAGGGTCATCAGCGGCTTAACCGACCGGGCCACACAGGTGCCCCCAGGAAATCTGGGTTTTAAAAACCTTGCTGTAGTGCCAGGATTAGTGACGCGGGGAGGACGGACTAGATTGCATGTCCTTCCAACAGTCACCCTCCTTTTTGCCTCTGATCATTTGATTAGAATTAGGCAGCATGTAGTTTGAAGATTTTATTTTATTTTGTTTTATTTTATTTTATTTTTGTGGCAAGAGCCTGAAGAACAAATAATTAGGTTATTACTTAAAAGCAGATCCATAAACTTTCAGAACCACTCAGAGGAAAGTCTGCTTGACCTCCTCCCTCTTCTGCTCACTGTGTCTCCCCAGAGGTCCTCAGACATTCCTGCTTTGTGCAGAAGGATGCCTGGGGAAGGCCAGCAGGGAGGCCGAGTGTCTCCTCCCAAGATAGCTTCACTCGGCATTGTGCGCTTCTCCCTGGCTCCTTTCAAACTCTTCTTACATGTTTTGGACGTGTATTTGTTCTTTCTTTCCCACTGCCCCGCCCCAGCTCTAAAATCTTATCACTATTCCATTTTATAGGAATAGAGTGAGAAAGAGCCCTAAAGCTGAAAGGGACTATTGATTGAGATAACATGTAACAACCTCCCCATTTGACAGATCACAAGCGAGTTGATGGCAGGAACAATTTCCTTGTGTATCGCTTAGCTCACGAGGAGGCACACCACAGGTTCTTGGTGACTCGCAGCTCAGTCTGCTTGTTGACAGTATGTCGAGCTTCATAGTTTCCACGTGCTTTATAACACTGGATCCCCATGAACGTTTAGGAAGTATTGCTATCCCCATTTTCAGACCAAGAAACTCAAGTTTGAGTTTCTGGATGTTTACTGAGGCTTCACAGCTTTTAATATTCCAGATCCAAACTGGAATCGAAGCCTCTTGACTTTCAGTCCTCTTACCTTTCCCTTCTGCCATGTGGCATCTCCCCATAGTGGCTAGAACCAGGCTGGTGACATGCTCCCTCCACTCCCCCCCAGACACATAAGCATGCATCCAACTGAATGTGAACAGTGATCAGCTCCGGCCAGCTCCAGGAGACAAACGCAAGGGCCTCAGTGTCTTCAGTGACTCCAGATTGCCTGCACGACCTTGCCACAGCTCAGCTTTCTGCAGAGTGAATTTGGGAACGAGTGGTTTTTACCAGACTCCCCTGAGAGCTATAGCTACTGGACTATCCAAGTCAGCTAAACACAAATTGAAGATAAAGGGGAGAAAGGCATTTCTGCATGTTCATGTTTCATATCTGCAGACATATTTCTGCACACACATAAATATGGATAAATATGTAGAGACTGCATGTCATCTCTAATACAGGCCAAGTGATTTGATCTGATCAGCAGAATTAACCTAAACGAGCGCTGCATAAGGTAGCAGAAAGAGGACAACGAAATGTCAGATTAAGAAAATGCAAGAAATTGTTTCAATCAAGATCACAGCACAGATTCAGAAGCTCCCTTGTTATGTAAGTTTTTGAGCCAGTAGTTGCATCTGAGTGAAATGTCTTGTCTCCCAACACCCACACCCTGACCGTTTTTGGTGCAGGTTAGCATTTTCTGTGACCTTCTCAAAGTTTCATAAGGCTGCTGGCAGCCCATAGGGTGCTTCTGTAAAAATTAAGAAAAGACACTCCTTTCTCCAGGCAGATCAGCCCCAACTGGAGAGCATGCCTGAGAGTGCAGCATGAGCTGAATTTCAGCTCCTGCTCACCTGTCCGGTGGCCAGTCTTATACAGGACACGATCAACTCGGTCCTAGATGGCAGCCCTATCTTTATGGGCGAGCCCTGTGTGGACTACAGCTGTGGAGCCATCCAGTCCAAGAAGGTCAGCCTCTGGAAGTGCAGCTCAGATCTGGGCACAAATAGAAGCCTTCCTTTCTGCTAAGCCAAATTGCCTTTAAATCACATAGATACTGGTAAGCCAAGGACGACATGTAAGACTGTTTACGCAACTATCCCACATTCAGTGGAAGATCATTTTTTCGCACCCCTTTTATTTTATAAGACATCTCATTAGGCAAGTCCAGATTGCTACTAATAATACTAATGATTCTACTAGTAATAGCTAACATTTAATGCTTACTATATATGTCAATCATTATTCTAAATGCCACATGTATTAATTCATGTAATTGCCACAACATCTCTAGAAGGTAGTGGGTATTATTATCCCTGTTGTACAGAGGCAGGAGTTCTCTGAAACACAGAAAAAGTAAGTCACCTGCTCAAGGTCACAGCAAATAAGTGGCAAGGCTGGGATTACAACCGGAGCCCGGCTCCAGAGTCTGGGCTCCTGAGCACTAGGATAGCACTGTAAAATGCTGAAACATGAAGGATGCCAGAATGGGTAGGCACATATTAAACGGAAGTCCTACAGGGGATTCTGTATTGCCTGGCCCAAGCCCTCCACCCTCCTGGCGAAGCAGCCTCAGTGCTCGAGCCTGGGTTGCCCTATCCTGGCTAAGGGGTTGCTTCCTTTCTGAATGGTAGCAGCCTCCTGCCATGAATCCAAACCGGGTGCTTGCTTGCTATCTGGGAAGGGTGTTTTCTGGTTTCAAATAGGACAGACAACAGTTGTGAGAATGGCCCCAGGTGGCAGGGAACCTGCCCATCGGGACTTAGAAAAAGGTTAGGCTGTCCGCAGACCCCATTTCCCCATCTGGGTGGCACCCTGGTCCCTGGAGGAGGAGAAGGAGGGGTTGGCGGGGGGGAAGAGGAGCAGCACGTACTCCTGCTGGCACGAGGGTGGGCCAGCCCGAGACCACCCATGTGCAGCAGGTGCACAGCCACGTGCTGGCTGAGACCCCATTAATCCAGGGAGCTGCTCAGCCGCGTGCGCGCCTCGTGGGAACTACAGACCCCCAAGTCCTCACGTTTCCTGTAAAGCTCTAATGGCCTGCTTCCGTTGCCATGGCAACGCCAACAGCTCCTTGGAGCCCTCTAAGTACTTGAGGTGAAAGCAAAAGGGGCATGTTTGCCTCAGAGGGTCATTGTGCGATCAGGCCCGGGGGTGTTGTTGTGACGTCTCCACCAGGCGAAGCTCAGAGCGGCCCGCCCGAACAGGAGGAGAAATGATCCTGGCCCCGATTGGAGTTCAGGAAAACTCTTCCTGAGCCTCTGAGCCAGACCCCTAATGTGGCCAGCACAAGCTCCTCCTCCCTCTTGTACCACAAACCCTCAGACCAGCCTCACATCACTCCTGGAGCTGCAGCTCCCCCTTCAGGATTCCCTCTGGGTAGAGGCCACTGGGGTGGAGTCAGAGACCGCTCTGCAGGTCTGCATCCGTGACCTCGGGGAAGACCTTTAGCTCCTGTAAGGTTGGAGACATCGAAGAGCTCAGAGCGCATCAGCCTTCAGGGCTCATCTCCTGTCTGTCCAACAACACTTACCATGCTGGTTGTCTGCCCACCTGGAGCTTACAGACCCTCAGAACATTCTAGAAAATGTGAAGATTTGTCCCAGGGTGACAAACTGAGTCACACCTGCCAATGAGTGGTTGGTTGCCTGGATTAAAGTCTTATTCAGAACTTGGCTATTCCAGTGTCTTCCCTTAGGGTGGACAACACTTTACTAAAATCTTGGGACTGGTGTCATATGGGAACCCATACTCTGCTCTTGTATGACAGACTTGGGAACTAAATGCAGAGTCCGTACTTCTTAAAAAATGGATCTCTATTCATTTTGGCCTAGAGTTTTTGACCCTCACAATCTTTAAAAATTTCATTTCAAGCGGTCACCACGCCCTGCTTCGTGTCTGCCTGTTGTCTATATGGTGCCTGTCTGTTTGATAAGCATATGTTCTATGCTCATGCCCAAGGCATTCAAGGCTCACTAAAAACCACAACTGTAATTCATTAGCACGAATTCATGTGGTGCTTAATATAACCTTTATTTGCCTCCCATGAAAAATAGAAACAGTAATTCCCGTGAGTTGATTTGTTCTTATTTTTTCAGTGGTGCAGCAAATGAAATGATCTTGACCAAGTCACATAACCCTGCTTGGCATTTAGTTTTGATGGATACTCTATAAATAATAGCTTAATTGAACTGAGGTAACGAATTGCGCTAAATGAGGTCTACAGTAAAATCACCAGTAAGAGAATGCCTTGCTTTTGCATGGTGTCACTTTCTGAGAAGCCTTCCTACACGAGGCCTCCGGAAACTGTTACTATTGTCCCTAACGACTTATCCTGTTCACCCCAAGCAAGGATTTCCATAGCGCGTTATACTGTGCCCTTGTGTAAGAGGCCTGTCAGAATTACTGGATGATGATGAACACGAGGTCCAGAAGGGATGACCAGAGATGGTCTGTTTTCTTGAGAACACCTCAAAAAGTTGGATGTAGGGGCGCCTGGGTGGCTCAGTGGGTTAAAGCTTCTGCCTTCGGCTCAAGTCATGATCCCAGGGTCCTGGGATCGAGCCCTGCATTGGACTCTCTCTCAGCGGGGAGCCTGCTTCCTCCTCTCTCTCTGCCTGCCTCTCTGCCTACTTGTGATCTGTCTGTTAAATAAATAAATAAAATCTTTTGAAAAAAAATGTTGGATGTAAAGACCCTAGCCAGCCCAACAGTCTGCTCAGTTTTTACTGACTTTCCTATCTGTTCTTTCGGGAGGACACTTATTCTAGAAATGAGAATTCTGAGCCTTAGAGGAATACTGTTACTGAGGAAGTCAGTAGTTGCCATTCTTATCAAAATTCATCATCCCCTGCCCCCCCACCCCCTGCCCCGGCCATTCCCCCGCCCCGGCCGTCCCCCCTACACACACATACTCCATCTACTTTCCTTTGGGGTCGGCCCATTCTGGAGGTCATTTTATTGGAGGTCCATTTTATCTGGAGGTCATTCAGTTTACATTACTGGTCCAGTTAATGACCCCCTTTTCCGTAGGGGTCTCCCAACACACCCCTCAGTAAGATTTTGACCTCAGTGTCCCAAACAAACAAGGCCTCTGCCCCCACCAAAACCAGCACCAGGTAGAAAGATTCTGTCACCACATTAGAAAATGAGCTCCAGTATCTCAAAAGGAAAGGACAGCTTCTGAAAATTCAGCTCTTGGGTATAATTGAAACGTTAGCACAGCCAAGGGCAGCTGGCCGTCTGGAGACTGAAGTAGCATTCACGCATTCAGTAATACTCAGAATGCCTCCTCTGTCCGCACTACCCCCAAACACGTTCCAGATGGGAGGACATAGACATGGTTTCCCTTTGCATGAGCCTCTGGAAGCCATGCACGGACATGTGGGGAACAAAGTCGCTGCTGACATCACCCAGGAAACATTGTTCCTCACATGAAGCTCCATCCGGCGTTCTAGAGACCAGAGCTCCATTTCCAGCCTGGTGGGGACTCCGCCTGGGGTTTATGGGCAGCTTGGCTCATCCCTGCCCCGCCCAAGGGAACCTTGTACCTCAGGGATAATCTCTATTGTCATTACCTGCCTCACACAGAGGCTGAGAGGATTTAATAAGATAATGTTTGTAAAGCTTTTTGAGCTCCTCGGAAGAATAAATGGTACAATAGAAATGCAAAACATCATTATTATAGTGATCACAGAAGCATTTACTCTAGTTCCAGGCGAAGAAGAGAAACCCTGATTCCATATAATCTCCTCTTTCTGAGAGCTGGTAACATTCTGAAATATGCTTCCCTTTTCCAACTGAAATTCTCCACCTTTATAATCTGCTCAGAGGTAAAAATGTTTGGGGAAAATTTTAGAAATTTCTCTTTAGTTTCCTTTGAGAAGGAAGAACATTAAGTAAGCACACTTTGCCTGCTTACAAAAGAGCTGTTTTGACCAAAATCATTCAAAAAGCCTGAGCTTTATGACTTCAAATTTAGCTGGTCTTTAGTCCCCTCTGAGATAAATGGAGCAGTGTTAAATCTGAAAGGGGAAAATTGGTTTGGCAAGGTTCAAATGTTCGAAGCTGCCATTCCCGGGTTGCTGAACAGAGGCCGATTTTTCCATATAACGAAATTGTTTCTTTCTAGAGAAATTATTCTAGCAGTTTTTCCCACACTGGAAAATGAGGTTTGTTATTTTGACAATAATTCATCCTTCCAATTTACAGAGATCGTTGATTTTCAGGAGACTTTTAAAGTCCTTTGTCTCATGTAGAATCAGTCCTCGAGTAGCAGAGAAGATGCTAGAACTCACTGTAGGTAAACACTGTAGGTATCTCAAACTGAAATGATTCTGGGGCCCAGGCAAGCAATATAACAGGGGGAAGCAAACCTGGCATCAAAACAACCACATGTGGCCTCCAAAGGGGAGGAACATCTTTTTCCTTATACTATTTTATGTTCTTGACTGGGCCCCTGCAAACTAAACTGACAAAAGACAGATTAACAAGAGAAAAACCAACCAAAAACCAGCCAAAGTTTATTAACACACCCAGGACATGCACACGGGAGGATATGGTGAGGAAGAGCTCACAGGGGTGCTTACAACTGGGGGCTTCAAAAGCATCTTAAAGAAGAACAATAATTTTGTAGGGACGTTACAAGACAAAAGAAAAGGGGTTTTGGCTTTTAGGGGTGGCACACTGTAAGGAGGTGAATTTATAGGGGAAGCTAATGGAAAGGAAGGGTTGGTTAGTAAGGTATGTTTGGGTAGACTATTTCCTGGTGTTGGCTTGTCTCTGGACATAAGACTCTTCTCCCTTTCCTGCTATGGGAAGTGTGCAAGGGGACACCTTCGCAAGGGGAATTTATATTCCGCTCTTAAGTAGCTGGAGGGAGAGCAGAGAGCTCAGCCCTTGCCTGCTTTCTTTCTCTTAGCTGCATTCAGTTTAAAATAATCCTTGTGGCATACTTTGGTATGGGATATTATGAAGCTCTTCACCTCCATGCTGGGGGGAGGAAGAAAGTGGAGGGCATTCTGGGGAACTGGAGAAACTGCCCAAAGGACCTGCCACTCCTCAGCTCCAGTGGCCTCTCGCAGCACCAAAATGCAGTGGCAGATTTCTACCAGTTTTGCAAGAGAAGCCAAAAATCAATAATTCTATAAACCATCTCCCAATTTTAAATGTTGTTCACAAATTCTTTTTTTTTTCTTTTTAACACTGTGTAGCCAAACCAAACATCTTGCCCATGGGATGTTATTTTCAACCTTCAATTTAAACTAATGTGAATTTTCCAACTACAGTTGATAGGGGTGGAGGGTGGGTAGGGTTCTGTATAAGACCCATAGATTCTTAGGATAACAGAAGAATCAGAGAATCCTGACCATTTCCCTGTCTTCATCTTTGTGTTTCCATTCCTCCTCTGTGGGCTGTTTAACTTCTCTCTCTGTGCCTCAGTCTCCTCATTTATAAAATCAGTGTAATAAGAACACCTGCCTCATAGGGATGTTGTAAGTAATGAGAGAATGTATATAAATTCTCAGGGCCCCGCCATGTCCTGGGAACTCAATAAACCCTCTCCTTTATTTTTTGTTTTTATTTTTTTGGATTTATTTATTTGAGGCAGGGAGGGGCAGTGGGAGAGGGAGAGAGAAAATTTCAAGCAGACTCCCTGTTGAGCACAAAGCCTGATTCGGGGCTTGTTCTCATGACCCCGAGATCATGACCTGAGCTGAAACCAAGAGTTGATACTTAAGCAACTGAGCCACCTAGGTGTCCCTGTGGTTTCATTTTTTAAGGAGAGGGACCAAGCCCTCAGAATCAAGCTCACTGTCCTTCTTGTCTAAAACAACACTGTTTCCACTGCTTAATTCACCTCAGTCCATTCCAATCTGAAAATTCTGTGGGCTCACTACAGACTTGAGACAGAGAGGGTGGGACAGACTTCTGAAAGCCAGCCAGCCCGGGACCTGGAAGAGAGGACATAGGTGGAAATCCAGCTGTCAGGGCAAGAGTGTCTCAATTTCATGCTTACAGTCATCTTCTGAAAGAGACCCGAGACGTTCTTGCTTCTGTCCACATCTGTTTCCCAAAATGTAATCTTTGCTGCGTCGGGGATGGGCTAGGGAGAGAGCTCTGAGACGGGGCTCCGTCTGGGCTCCCATTTAGACATGCGCTTGGGTTTCTTTTGTGTTCACTTTTGCGGCTCATTTAGAAAGTGAAGAGATCGGTGTAGACAGCTCTAAGCCTCATTCAGTCTTCTTGCTTTTTAAGTAGTGCATAAAAAAAAAAAAATCCCTGCCCTCAAGGAGCTGACATTTCTGCTTTAATTTTCTGAGTTTGGCTTCTCTGGCTTCTGAGTCTTCCCTTCTTCCACGGGACCCGTTTCCTACCAGGACTAAGGCAATCAAAGACCCATTGTCAATAATCACTTCTATCCCCAAAGAGTTTGTGTCTTACTTGGAAGAGTAATATTCTATACCTAAAACAGACAGCAATACAAGAACACAGCAGCTGGGGCACCTAGGTAGCTCAGTAGGTTAAGCCTCTGCCTTCAGCTCTGGTCATGATCTCAGGGTCCTGGGATCGAGCCCCACATCGGGCTCTCTGCTCAGTGGGGAGACTGCTTTCCCCCTCTCTCTGCCTGCCTCTCTGCCTAATTGTGATCCCTCTCTCTGTCAAACAAATAAATATACTTAAAAAAAAAAGAACACAGCAGCTAACGAAGAAATGCTTGTGGAGGTTGAAAGGGAAACGTAACTTAGAGCACTGGCAAAAAGGGGAAGGATGCTAATGGGCAGATTTCCAAAGGTCAGGACAAATGAGGGTTGGGAAGGGCATTCCAAGAGCAAAGCCAGGAGAGCATTTTAAATGTCTAGGAAGACTTTGCTTTTTCTCTATACACACTGCTGTATAAATGCAGAGGAGTGGAGGGGGGAAAGGTCAAAGAGCCATAATTCCTACAGGCCCAATATTGGATCATATTTCTAATCCCCACCAGGGGGGCTGGACCAGTACAAGATACAATTGACATGCTCACACTTCCCTGTTCATTGAGAACATGTGCCATGGGGCTCAAGGAATTTGGTGAAGATAAAAAAAAGAATATTCACATCAAGAAACAGGAATCCCCCAAGAAAGAGACTAAAGTCACAGGGAGGTATATGAGAAAAACAGAGCCCCCTCTTCCGCCGGCGTCTCCTGAGATCACTGTGTCACTTTAGGGGTGAACAGTAGCCACTGAAGTTAAGTCTAATAAAAGAAATGCAGCTCTGCCACCGGTCCCGAGTTCTGGAGTCATGAAAGTGAAATATTCTGCCTGTCTGGGAGGACACTCGGCGCTGCAGAGGGGAACTCAGGAAACATTTCTCTATCACAGAGGAAACAAATGATCCTGGGCCCTACCTGCCATGCAGAAGATACCCACATCCCCTCTGTGTGGACGAAGGAGCAGAGGATAAAGGGCAATGAGGACCCCGGGCTTGCCAGGGACAGGATCTGAGAGGGACTGGCTCCTTTCAAATGCAATTTTATTGATTTCTGATCAGCCAGGAAAGGGAGCCCTGTGATAAGGGAATTGACAGTTAATCAAGCAATGCCAGTTCCTGAAACTTGTAACTTTTAGAGCCTGGGCTGACGGAGGTGCCGAGTGTCCTTGGTTAGAGTCTCTTCTCGTTTGCAGGAGCTGATTGCCCATGACATTGCTTGGTGGACATCGGGGGGCAAAAGGGGCTGTGACGGAGAGGGGTCTCTATGTTCTCATTGCAGTTTGAAGGTCAAACTGTTGGCGTGGGTTTGGGTCAGGTTGGCAGATACTCTCTGACTTGTCTGTTTCTCCATTTCCTGCTTCAATATGGGGCTCGGTTGCCAAGGACAGTGTGAACAGTGTCCGTGAACAGTGTGAAGGGCTATGTTGGAGGGTGGGGGGCTGACCCTAGCTCTGCCATGACCTCTAGAAGCACTGCCCCACTCCCAGCTGTCATAAACAGAGCCACTAAATGAAAGTAAAATGCTGGCTCAGGTGACTTATTTGGTTAAACACATGACTTTTGGCTTTGGCTCAGGTCATGATCTCAGGGTCGTGAGTTGGAGCCCTGCGTCAGGCTCTGTGCTCGGCAGGGAGTCGGCTTGGGGTTCTCTCCCTCTCCCTCTGCCCCTCTCCCTGCCACTGCTCTTTCTCTCTCTCTCTCTCTCTCTATCTCTCTCTCTCTCTCTCAAAATAAGATAAATAAATAGAATCTGAAGAAAGTTAAAATATAAAATGCTTTCTCCGCAAATTTCTCTGCAAACACTTTGAGCTTCAAGATGAGATCCCATACCGGCCTTGTGGTCACATTGCTATCTTTAATTCCTTCCCATAGAGAAATTCCGCCTCTCTCAATACTCTTTAAAAGAAATTCAACAGGTGGCGTCAAGGGAGAACCCTAGTCAGAAAGATACAATGAATAGACGGTTCCTTCCCGCCGTAGTCAAGGAAAACATGGTCACATCTTCCCGGAACTACATATGTAGATAGCCACTAACATCAGCCAGAAGCTCCCAGAAGAGAAAATTCTCCCTGTTTGTTTGACCATTAACGAGGACCAGCAGGAGGGGAGGAAAAGGTGAGGGTTTGAAAATCACACCCCACCTGAAACTAACACCATTTTTCCCCCCTCAGTCTGGAAGACGAAGCACGGACCGAAAGAGAGGCTGTATGCTCTCCTTGGGCTCCAGCCCAGAGCTGGGACCTTGAGAGAGTCACTTAACCTCAGTGAACTTCAACTGCCTCATCTGTAACACACATGAGGCTCTACACTGAATGATGGTTCACAGCAGAATGAAACAATGATGTAAAGGACAACAGTGATCAGCCCTCGAGAAAGGACTGCCCAGATGAGTGATGGGCAGAGAGGGAGCAGGAAGACCTCCTCACGCAGCCCCAGCTGGCAGAGTGGGAGCACCACCCGCTCCTCCAGTCAGGTGTCCCCCCGTCAGGTTCCCCCAGGGGTGCCCTTCCCTACAGGGAGTGTCATCCGATGGGGTCTGTTAATAATCACCCCAATGATATACACACACTGGCTCCCGCCCAGACAGCCTGAGATAGGGAAGCTCCTTGGCTGTCTGTCACCGCAGACGGGGGAAGGGAAATACTGGCTTCCTTGAGTCAGGGAGGTGAGCGGAGCCTGGAGAGCAGTCGCACCGTAGCAGGTGTTTTGGAACAGAGGAGGGCTGAGAGCATCTCTGCAGGCTGAGGCCAGCACTGGGGTGTAGGCAGGCCTCGAGCACACCCAGGCCGAGGCACAGAGGGACTGGAGGCTCCACAGGGCTCCAGCCTGCTTCCTGAGCTCGTCATCCCCGCAGAAGCTAGAAAAAGCCGCCAACCAAACAGACTCTCTCTCACTTTCTTGCCCATCTTCTCCTCCTCGGGAGACGAGGGAATTATGCTTCTGAGGACTTTTCTGTTTCAACCAAATCTCAGGAATTACGATGGACAGTGTACTGTGCTGGGCACAGAGGGACCCAGGGGGGAGTAGGAGTACAAAATCTGCCTTCATGCTGCAGGCAGCTGGGGCTGGGAATGGGGAGACTGGAGTCGAGGGGCTTTGCAGCTGAAGGACTAGAGAATGAGAGATAGCTCTGTGCAATATTCTCATGCACTGTCCCCACAGTATGTGCTCAGGGCCATTACCTAGGCTTCAGCAGGGGAGCCCCCCATGAGCACGGAGGGAGTAATTGATGTGTCCCAGAGAAAGTGAGACTTCCACACTCTTTGCCCACAGTGAGACCTGGGGTGGTAGAAAAGGCAGGCCGGAAGGCACCCCAGGCAGAGCAAAGGCCCGGAGGCCAGCCACAGCTCCGGGGTCTTGCAGGGTCCGTGAGAAGAAAATGAAGGTGCACTTTCCTCTTCTTCTACCTTGTTGACTCAAGCACATTTCCCATTTGTCTACTTTGATGAGTTGAGAAAAATAGAATAAACAAAAAAGAAAAGTACTTCCTTGTACAGTTCTCTCTTTGCCATACTGTCTTACTTTCTACTTTTTCTATTTTTTTTGTTTTACATTTAAAAAAAAAAAAAGGAAAGTCTTCTCCTATAGTCTTTTCTTAGAAGATTACATTTACCCTTGGCCTTGGAGATCACGAAGGGATTTTATGCTGCTCGGGCATGGGGAATGTGGGGGCAGAACGTGGGTTCTCTTTGTCTTCCCTGGGCTGGGCCAGTTGGGGCCAGGCTCCTGGTTGTATGTTCCAGTTTGCCTCTAAGGCGTTTATCTGGTTCTGGACTTTAAGAAAAGGTAACGGGTTTAGAATAGATGAGCTTCAAAATCTTTCCCAGCATTAAGGTCAAAGACTCCATGATATTCATTCATTCATTCATTCATTCATTCATTCATTCATAATTCGTGAATGTTTTCTGAGTATCTACTGCATGTCACGCTTTGGAACCATGAGTAGGAACAAGTCTTAGCTGTTTCACACACTCTGGAAAAGTTCGTGGGTGACAGACACAGCTGCAGCTGCCGAAAGGAAAGCTATTCTGGGAAGCCAATTAGAGAGGCCCCAGCCACAGTTTATCAAGGAATCAGCCACTACGAGGGCGGGGGGTCAGTGCACAGCCATAGACTGCCTGGGAGCATGACCACGAGGCCGGGAGCAGGATGGCAGGCCAGAAGGGAGCATGGCCCCAATGGGCTTCAAGCCCAGGGTCCCCAGCTACAGGGATGGGACAGCATCACATGAACTTAAGCAACGAGGAGGGTTGCCACGCAGGCCTCAGACATGTAACATGTAACATGAGAATTGAGTGACCATTTCCAAGGCACAGCATAGGTGAGGGGCAGGGCTCCAGGCAGTTGGAAGGGGCCCAGCATCTGGAACGAAGCACAGAAGGACAGTTCTGTAGGGGAAGGACCACCCGAGACTGTCAAACCAGAGTAGCTTCAAACCTACTTCGGGTGAACGTGGTCTTAGCGCCTGAGAACAGCGCTCCGTGGAGGACAAGTGCCTCCATCTGGGATGGAGAAGAGCGGCAGAAACTGGGGCAGGTAGAGGCTGAGAGGTGGGCCCAGCAAACGTGATAATTCTATGGCAACAACAATCACCAGCATCGGAGCGAACAGTGAGTGAGTACTCCTAATGGGCCGAGTACTTGCCGATGATTTTATGTGAATTATTTCTTATCTTATAACTCTCACAATAACTCCATAAGGAAGATATGACTACTTACACCCATTTCGTAAGTCAGGAAATGGAGCCTTTCACAGTTTGAAAAACTTACTTTGCCTTGAACTAGTGGGGATCACCTACGTTATGCTGCGTGCCAAAAATATCCCAAATGGCAGTAGCTTACAAAAACAGAAGTTCATTTCTTAATCATGTTGAAGACAGGTCGGCAGCGATTTCTGGTTATCCTGGTCACTTGGAGTTCTAAGCTCAATCAAAATTGACACAAATGTCTTTAATTGTTGTGGTGACCAGTGAGGGGCGGGTAAGGAAAGTGGTGAATTTCGCACGAGCTTTTAAAGCCCCCTCTCCTACATCACTCCCTGCCTACTCATGGCCAAACCAAGCCACTTGGTCACACCTGACTCCAAAGGGGACGGAGAAGTCCAATTCTACCATGTGTCCAGTCCACACAGTAGCTGGGGAAATCAAGTTTAAAATCACAGGCTGATTGACTCCAGAGCCTGTGTTCTATTCCCACACTATTCTAGAAGAGAAAGTTGGTCAGCGGGGACAGTGTCCTGCCCCCTTCATGCCCTACCCCTCATTGTCCTTGTTGCACCTCCTCCCCTCCCTTCCCAGGCCTTGGGCAAAGGGACCGGCATGGAGTGATTGATGGCTCCCAGCAATAGTCTGGAGAGATTATCTAACAGCATGTGTTAAAGGAGCCGTGGCTGGGAGCCTGCTCATAATAGCAATTGAAGCGCTAGTTTCTGCAGAGCTGGGAGTGCCTGGGTCTCAAGGGCTTATTAATCCCACAGCAGTCCTGGGAGGGGTTCATTGCTGCTGTTATTTATACCTTTCGCTGTGCTCATCCAACAAAGACAGTCAGCTGGGATTATGTTCCAGGGACACAGAGCCCTGGCTGCCTTCCAAGCTGGGGCTGCTGTGGGCTCTTCCTTCTAGGTCAGCGTCTAGGTTGTACTCACCAAGAAGAGTGAATGGAGGCCACTATTTCATAGAGATGCAGACATACACATCCCATCAGAGAGGACAATGTGGAGTTTTAGGATTCTAAAAACTCCCCAGTGTGAAAATTAAGGGTTGCTTCCTCTTGGTCTCCCTTCCCAGTCCAGAGGGAGGGACTGAGGACACCTTCCTCGACACCACTGTCCTCCTGAAGTCTGTCCCTGAACCCGTTGCCCGTTGCCTGGTTTTATCGTTTCTTTTTCCGTATGACATGCCCCGTCTGCTTCAATGAGAGTGAGTTTTTCTGACCACAGATTATGACTCATGCTTTGTGAAAACACTCAGAGACCTGAGCATGTGTAAGGTATTCTGTTTGCAGCTCTGGCTCCTGCTCACCTCTCTGAGCCCACCTGCCACCACTCTTCCTATGCTTTCACACTGCACTCCTGCCAACTGGCATGAAGGGCTCATCTTGCCATTGCATCCCTCCTTGTGTGAGCACACACTTTCCTTCAGCCTGGAGTGTCCTTCTCCTCCCCGACACCAATTCCCCACCCCAGCAAAGTGGATCCATCCCTCCTTATACCAACACTGTCCCTTACACATAGTTCTACTGCAGAAATCTTTATATTTCAATTAGTTGTTACCTGTCTGTCTTTTCCATGGGGCTGAGAACTACTTGAGAAAAGACATGTTTTATTTCTTTTTTGTACCCTTTTGCCTTTACCAATACCTGGACAGCATGAGTGGGAGGTGAAGGAAGGGCTTGCCTGGGGTGCAAAACTTAAGGGGAGGGGGTGCCAAAAAACTCAGTTATCAAAATAAATAATATTTAATGCAATATGTTTAAAAATCAAACTTTGTGCAAAAGAAACTGAGATGAACAAAACATTTAAATTTTAAATAAAGGTGGAATCAATAACAGTGTCATGCCGAGTCATACTGGAGCCTGAGGCGAAAGGAAAAATAAAAAATACTGATTTGTCTTTATCTGAGGGAGTATGCAAGGGAATAGCTGGGAAAACTTGGCAGATTGAACCACCAATTACCTAAAGTTTCAGTATTTACTGTTAGAATTACCCTTGTGTCCTTACCAAGTCCTTTCTCATTCTATTTTCTGCCTTTGGTGCAATGATAACCATTTCCCAAGTTTAGAGAAAAGGAAGACACACAAAACAATGCCCAACTCCAGCCAATTAAATGCATTTTGCTTGGGGAGTTGGAGCACCCAGCAGTGGGGCAGACACGGGAGCTCCATCTGTGTGGGCCAGGGTGATGGTCTGGGTGCAAAAACCAAGAACCACCTCCATCTCCACCCCCAGCTGGTCACTATGGAAACAGATGTCCTCGGTACCTGGGGACACTGAGTAAGAAACTGGATGTTAGAGCAAACCCATCTCCACCACCAGCAGCACAGAATGTATATCCCTAGGGGAAAGTCGACATTTTTGGTTGAAATTAATTTGGGGGGTCTTTTACACGACACTGTTGTCACAGATAAATGCCCAAGAACTGGTCATATGGCTGTGTCTGGAGCCACTCTTGTCCTCAGATAAAGGCATCAGTGTGAGGCTATTTTGAAAGACACTGGGCCCGGGATGAAGAGCTTGGGTTTGGGCAAGGCTCTGCTCTCACCGGCTGTGTGGTCCTACCATGCTACATAGCCATTCTGAGCTTCAACTTATTCATGCCCAAAAACAGAGGGTTAATTTCCAAGATTACAGTTTTCAAACACTATACTATGGGTCCCTAGGGCTATGAGAAGCTCTCTTAGGGACCACGGATAGAATCGTAAAGCCCCTGCTTTATCCAGAGACCTCTACTTCAGTCACTGGAGAGAGTCCCATGCAGGAATTGTTTAAGAAGTGGGGGAGAGTTTCCACTGCTTAGTAAAAAAAAATGATGTACAACGCTGGTCTAGATGATTTAATAATCCTACCAGGTACACTTTGTGATGAGTTATGACCTGTTGGCTGCAGCTTTGAAGGATGCCAAGTGGGCTGTAGCTGTGTCCAAAGGATATGTTCACTTCAGCCTGTGGACTAGGAGGGCCTGAGATAGACACACACAGAGAATGATGGCTTGAATTTTTTCATCCTTTCGCTTTACGAGTGTCTTTGTCCCAAGAGTTGCTAAAAATTACTCTGCTATTGACACAAAGATTTGAGAGAGGCCATTAAGATCTAGTCCAGTGACCTATTCCATGCTTGAACCCCCCCTCCTTTCCATCCTCATCAAGTGGTCATGCACTGTCTTCCCGAATTCCTCCAGTGACTGCGAACTTGCCACCTTTGGTCATATCTGACTTGAACCCCTGATTCATAGAAATTGACATTTTCAGACCATGTAAAACAATCCTGATCCCTCTTCACAGAATAACCCTTCAAATAATTGAAGACACACCATCTTCATTGGTCAAGCTAATCATCCTGGCCCTTGAGCGCTTGCCTTTCTGGCATAGGTTTCACTGTGCAAATGGTCCTCACCCTTTCCTCTCTTACTGAAAATTCACCAGGATGGAGAGTCACCTCCCGTAGGGCATCAGAGTAGAGTAGAGCAGAACATGTTGCTCGTTCAAGTTCAGTGCTTTTCAATCCTGCTGTCCCATGACAAACACCTGGCAGCTGCTGAAAAAAATACGGTTTTCCAGGCTCCATCCTGAACAATTAAGTCAGAAACTCTGGGGGTGGGTTTGGGCTCTGATATTTTTGAAAAAAGTGTGCCTGGGGAATTCTTTTGTACTGCCAGAATGAAGAACACCTGCTTTTGATATCAGGTACAAACATCCTTGATTATTGCTCTGATTGGCCAATAATCTATTGGTGTGTATGGAGCATCTTGGTTGGTTGATGAATTTGAAGGAAGAAGGGAAGAGTACTATTGTTTGAGTGCCTTTCATCCCTAAGTCTGGGCTAGACATTTAGGTACATTATTCCATTTAATCTTCATCTATGAGTCAGGTGGTTTGGGCCCAGTTTTACAAAGAAGAAAAGTAACTCAATGAAATTCAGCAACTCACTCAAGTTCAACCACCCAGACAAGTGGCCGAATTGGGACCCCAGCTCAAGTCCGTTTAAGCCCAGAGACCACTTTCTTGTTATCATGCTCTTCCTAATTCAATGCATTTAACAGTTATTTATGAAAAATCAGTACCTACCATATGCTAGACATGTTTTAGGCCAGCAACTTTTGTGAGCTGGGGTTCTCATGGCAATCTGCCCAGTGGTGCCAGGACATAGAACATTTTCTTTTTTCATTCAATGATTTGTTTATGGGTACGTTTTCTTGAAGGAAAAATCATGTCGGTGTAATGCAGGCTTTGTAGAGAAATAAGTCTTTGGTATTTGGTTGTAAAATAAATGTCAGAATAAAATGTTTGAGAAAATAAAGAGCTGTATATGAAATCACTTCCCACGGAGCAGTAGAATACTGATGGACTGTTGCTGGTGTTTCACTATTTAAGGCAAATTTGGTACATGAGGAAGGAGCTGCTGTATCCCAGTGGCTATTGATCCCCAGAGCTCTGGTCTCATTGCCAGGGGTGATTACAGAGAAGCTTCCCCCTGTCTTGGCCACAAGGTTGGAAGACCAAACCAATCAGCAGAGTGACAGGACCAGCAACCAGTGACTTTGTGACTGTTCCCACCAAAGCCTCTGGAACATTCTCTAATAAAGATGTTGACCACTGTTTCCATCTTAGCTTGACAGAGCAGGGCCATTTGTGGGGGGGCTATTTACAAGCTAAAGGTACATCCAAGAAGGAATAACAAAGTAAGAAGAAGGAAGTGGCACAGACAAGAGAAGGAGATAGAAGTAACAAAAGTGAGAGTGAAAGCTGTGTACGGAACACCATAACTCTAGATGGGCTTCCTCTGGACATAAATTTCCTCCTACCCAAAAGCCATCTCTATCCCTGACTGAACTCAATCCATCCTTCAGATGTTAGACTAGAATGTGCCTCTTCCTAAAGAGCTTCCCTGATCACCTAAGATTGGGTCAGTATCCCTCTCATGACCTCCCCATCACTTCTTCTCATTGAAGGACACACAATCCTCTATTAACATTGACTTATCACTTAGAAATCCCCTCTCCCTGACCAAGCCTCTTAACTATGGCCTCCAAGTGAGTTACAGGTGTGCCCAAGCTTCTATACACCCCAGCACTTAGGTCACCCCCACTGCAGGAGTCTTGAGCAGCTTAGCCTGTCTGGCTATATGTGGCGGAACTATTTTTTGTGTGCCATGATACAGAAAATGTTAGGAAATGCTGTTCTAGACTTTTTCCATAAACGGCAGGCTGGAAATTCACTGGCTCAGAGGGAGGAAAGGAAAGAGGGAGGGAAGGAGGAAGTGAGAAACAGGCTATCCAGGTGGGAACAGATTTTTTAGCAACTGGAGATACTTGAGAAGCACCATTTACCAGGCTGTTCTGCAGGCAGTGTTGTCTAGAGAGGTAGAAGGTTCTAATAATGCGTGATAGTTAAGATTTCCCCTGTCTTTTGAGCCAGGCTGACCTGGTGCGCAGGGCAAGGGCTTTGGATTCAGAAAGACAGAAGTTTGAATCCCAGCTCTGAGAGATGATCTGTAGGATCTCACTTACATTATTTAACTTCGCTATGCCTCAGCTTTCTCATCCATGAAATGGGAAGAATAATTGTTTTGGTTTTGTCATGAGAATTAGCGAGATAATGTTGCACAACTTGGTGACATGTGCCGCTCCACACTTTTCCTAGCATTTAAGATGTTCAGAACCACTTCAGGAAACACTTTTGCGATAAATGACAGCTACCATGGCTTCGTGCTTCAGTTGGGGAAGCTGAGTTCCCACCCTGCTTCCATATTTACTAGTTTGTTGTATCTCAGCAAAATTACTTAGCCCTCCCCCACTCCTGTGCCCCTGTGGTTTAATCTGTAAAAGTGGACACCTGCACCGACTTTGTGAGTTTTTGTTCAGACGATGAAATGAGTTGCATGGGTCAAGTGCTCAGACCATGCCCGCACATCGTAAGCACGGGTGTTTCTGTTTGCTCTTGGCCACGTTACCTGGTAGGAGGAGCTGACCGTAGCCTGCGAGCTAATGACGTGCACAGGTGCACTGCCATCCCATGTGGGGCTGTGTGGTAACAAGGAGATTCCTAAGCATCCGCCGCTGGGGTCGTGTGCTAGTGGTTCAGTGGGAGAAGCAGGGAAGTTCTTTTGCAGCTAATATATATTCAGCTGTACTAATTAGCACAAGCCCCAAAGCCTAAAATAAATGAAGCCAATCTTAAAAAAAAAAAAATGAGACCTTAGGCTAGAGAGGATGTTGGCAACTTCTTTTGGTTATTCTTGTTGTAATCATTTTAAAAGTGAGAATGTTCTTACAGACCAAGGTGGTCTGTGAACCGGAAGACCCTGGGCCCCTCTATCCAGGGTCATAAAGGGATCTGAGCATAAGAGAGTACATGTTTATTATTGTAACTGTCAGGTTTTCAGAGTCAGCTGTGTGGCAATGTTCTCCACTAACCACACACTCAAACTTTGCAGAGCCGTCTGTCCTAGCTTCCTAGGGCTACCATAGCAAAGTGCCAAAAGATGGATGGCTTGAAACAACAAAGAAACTACTGTTCTGGAAGCCAGAAGTTCAACATCAGAGTGTCTACACAGCCCCAGGCTCTCTGGGGGAGAATCCTTTGCCTACTTTAGCTTCTGGTATTTCTTTCTCAACAATCCCTAGTATTCTTTGGCTTGTGGATAATCTGGCAGCCTTCCCCCCAAGGCCTCACATGGTCTTCCCTCTGTTCATGTTTCTCTTTATGAGCAAATTTTCCCTTTTCACAAGGAGACCAGTCATATTGGATGGGTGTCCACCTGAAGGACCTTATTTTTAGGTTTGATTATCTCTATAAAGACCTTGTTTCTAAATAAAGCCACATTCTAATATACTGGGGGCTTAGGACTTCCACATAGCTTTGGGCAAGGGGACATGATTTAACCCATACCATCACCTTTTAAGGTTTGTATTATCATCTTGTTTTACAGCTGAGGTCATTGAGCCTCAAGGGGACAAGAAATGTGTCCAGGTCACACAGCTGTCATTTAGGGAAATGCCCATGTCTTCCAGAACCAGGCTAGCTGCCCCACATCCTTTAGTCTCTGTGTGCCAGCTTTGTTGGCATGTCATGGTGCTGAAGGTTGAGCTGGAACTTCTTAAGATGCCGGTTAACCCTACATTTCCCTTGAGCATGTATTTGGCTGAATTTGCTTAATCAATTCCATGATCTCTGCATGAACTCTCAACTGAAGATGTCTCTCTCCTTTTTGGACCATGAGCAGTGGCTGATGCTCACTGTGGCAGTCCGGGTACAGCCAGAGCACACCCTGGAATGAAGCTGGAGTGAGTGAAGGCGTAGATGAGGAAAGGGAACAAGGAAACGGGGAAACAAGTTGGTTCCTCCTGATCACTGAGCATCAGGTAGCATCTTCGCTGCACCTTCTGAGCTGACCAGCTGGTGCAGTCCCCCGTGTCCTGATCCACACAGCCCCTCGGATCCACCCCTCCTAGAGAGGTGCTCTAGGGTCCTGGGTCTGGGCGGGGCTGGGAACCTCGTACAGTCTTGGCATCAGGCATGGCGTTTCTGATCTGCATTCTCTTGTCCATTTGGTGTCATGTCACACTGGTGATGGGTTTGTTACTGCTCTGGGCCAGCTTGGCAGGCTCCTCCAGCTGCCTCCTGCTCTTGCAGGCAGTGTGACTGTCCCAGGCTCCCCTGCTGGCTCAGCCCCCCACTGGGCTTTCCTGCTTCTGGCTGCTCTGGCAGGCCTCCTGACTCTCCAACTGTTGTCACCTCCTCTGTTCTACTCAGGTGCATGGAACCTCCTTGAGGAGTCACCGAGGCCCCACTGGAAGGAAGGGATGTAGTGGGAGGGACCTTCCCTCAGGACCGCTCCCTGCCGCCATCTATCCTGCCCACTTCCATCTACACCACTCACCCCCGTAATGGTGTGGGCTGCTGTGTCTCGTGGGCCCAGGCAGGAAGCCTGGTATGCTTCTGCCCATACTGTGGGAATCTCCACCATCCCTCTCCCAGAGTTTCAACCTCAAGGGGAAGCCTAGAGCACAGTCCACACTCACACTGAAACTTCATACCTCCCATCACATCTTCAGTACCACCCCTCAAAGCTCAGAAGAGGTTCTTCCCTCCTCTCTTTCGGAGAGGGAAACTGTCTGTACTGCCTTAGGCATTCTCCCCTTTTCTGGATTGTCTCCCTTTCTCAGTGATCAGCTGTACTGGAGTCCTCCAGCCTTGGCTCTTGATAGTCCCAACTAGGCTGTTGGTATTAAAGCAACAACGCAACAATAGCGACAATGAGCCCCAGCTCTTATAATAGCAACCTTGGCTTTCAGGAGCTCAAGGTCAAGAATCCAAATCTTGGCTGTCAAGAGGTTCTTTGGTGACCTGAGCAATTAGTGTGAGTGGACACTAAAGGGGAAAGAGTTGTAGGGTAAAATGGAACATTCATGAGATAATATTTTAGAATACTGCCCTAATTTTATTTTAGGATTGAGATTTTGCTGTCAAGAGGAGGATCATTTCTGGGCACCACCCAAAATTTGAAAGTTTAGTTGGTAGAAGCATCTTTTTCATGAGTTCTAGGTTCTGACCTGTAGGAATTGATTGCTTTTCCTCTAGCCCAGAGCAGGAGAAGAGAGCTCTAATTCTGGTTCTTCACAGCCGAAACATGTGCTGTCAGTCACCAAAATGTGAATATAGATAGATTAGCCCAGGACTGTCCACAGCTAGACAATGATGGAATATAGTGAGTTGTCCCTGAGTTACTGGCTTCATTTTTCTTTATTAGCAGAAAATGTGCCACTTTCCTCCTGCCACCAACACCATTCCCTGATCACCACATCCAATCTCTGTCATTTTACACATGTAGAAATGGAACCCTAGAAAGGCAAGAAAAATTGCCCCAAAGATTCCAAATCTTCACTGCAGTGAAGCCAAGGCAAGGAGCCCTGGGTGCAGATGAGCTCCGTGGAGATCAGCACTCTCACATTTTCTCTTCACCACCCCATGCTGCCACGAGGATTCCTTACTCTTCCCAACCTACACATTGTTTTTCAACTATAAATATCCAGCTTGGAGGTGGAGATGGACAAGCAAAAATGCTTGACCTCAAGAAGCCCCAATCCATCTGCTCATGGCTGCCGAAGACAGAATTTCTGATGAGCTAGAACTTTGTGTCTTTGCCAAGATACTTTGCCTTCGGTCCACTTGCCAAGGAAAGATCCGTTCTCTGCTCAGATGAACCCCCGTCTGGGGTGTGGAGATGACAGCGGGAATGCTCTTGATGTGGCCACAGCACGCCATCAGAAAGCCCTTGGTCCACAAGAGGAAGCCCCACGCAGACACAGCCAGATGGCGAGGACGAGGGGCCCCGTCTCCAGTTCCAGGTAACACCACAGCGGCAGCAGCAAACGCAACACAGCCTGGGTCAGCCATGACCCACGCACACATTTCTGTGGATTTTTACAAAGCAGTTCTCAACACGCACTTGGCTCCACTGAGTTTTCCATCCCGATGGCTGGATCGGCAGGCTTCTGACTTGGACACCTGGAAGGAGAACTTAACTTACCGTCAATCACGACTGTAAACCTTTTTGCTCAGGTTTGTTTTCAAAGCAGAGACCTCCTGAAGACTTGAAACACACAGTCCTCTCTGTGAGACTATACAGAAGCTTTCTACCTCGCCATGGAAAGACAGTGGCGAGAATTCAAAAAGCAATCGGGGCAAATAGATCCACATGCCGCAGGACAGTGGGGGGCCAGAACAGTATGAGCTCTCTTTGTATTGGCCCCCCAAACACACACACACCGAGACACACACACATGCACACGCACACGCGCACACACGAACACATACTCACTTCCCCTCCTCCCTTTATGCAAATAAGATCTGGTGAAAGTAAACATCATAGACGATTTTGAAGGTCAAAAGATAATAACCGACAAAAAGGCCTCTTTGAAAGGGGATAAAAAGAGTCTCCCTAGCTTTCCTTTGGCTGAAAGTTGCAGAAGAACGGAACGTTTATTCCATGTGCACAGGGTTATTATAATGTAATAAAATGGCTATTCTTGTGTGGCTCGTTAGCTAGTCCTAAAGATAATTCTAAGAGAAGTTCAAAGGATATTTTGAGCTGTGGGAGAATCAGTGAAGGCATTACTTTGAATGACAACCTTCCCTTGGATCTCTGTAAAAAGCTGATCATGTTTCATATGCAAATAGATACCCTCCGCAGGTATCAGTGTTGGGCTTCATTCCTTTATTCAAATGGCATTTCTGTGCTCTCACCTGTGTGCAGCACCGTGCCAGGCGCTGAGGGGCAGACAGAAAAGGCAGGCCTGGTTCTCCAGCCTCTACTCTTTTGGGGAAGAAGTTACATTGGGCAGAATAGAACATTTAACCGACGTGGCAAGACAGAATTGTCAAAAGGATTGGCCATACCTCGTGTGAAAGCATTAAGCTGTCTTGAGCTTTCAGCTGCTAGAGCCACCTTCCCGCTTCCCCCCCACTGCCCCCCAGAAACTGTCCCTGAATCAGTGTCTAGATGTCAGGGAGGCGGGGTCCGGGGGTCACTCCACAGGTGAATGTCTTGATGCGGGGGCCAGGGGTGGGGGATCCTTGTCTCAACTTTCCTTTCCTTTCCTTAGGTTGTTGGGACCACAACAGCTTTGAAGAGGTCTTTGATGTATCTGAGTTGCCAGGAGCAGCAAAATACTCCTTAAAAACTGAAGTTGCCCCATGGAGGGGGAGTGGGAAGGGGAGGGAGAGGAATGGAAGGATAAAAGGCAGGGCCTGCAGGGGAATAAGGAGACAAGTTGGGCATCCCAAGGAGAAAGAACTGTTAGAAAGAAAAGGGCTTGGGGATGCTGTTGGCAAGAAGGAGGCATGAGCAATGTTGCCCTGATGCTCCCTGTTTCCCGGTGGACCCCGCAGTGGCCTCCCTGTCCCCAAACCCCTGTCCTCCCCATCATTTTACCCATCACCGCCCCAAACTCTGACTTTGTCTTTTCCCCCTCAAAAACCTCAATGTGTTTTCACTGATGCTGGTAAAAGTTACATTCCTGACCTTGACACCTCATCAAGCCTAACCACTTTCTACCACTCTTCTCCCTTAATGCTCTGCTCCTGCCATACGGGTCTACTTGGCGTTGCCCAAATGCACCATGTGTTTCCTCGGCTCAGGCCTTCGCCTCTGCCTGGAATGCCTCTCATCCCATCCCCTTCCTGAACCTGCCCATCCGTCAAACCCCCTCAAAGCCCATCCTGCCTGCGTTTGAATTCCCATCATCCCTTCAGCCTGGAGCCTTCCCATAGCCCTGATAGAATGCCTTGTGTTACAGAATAATGGCTATATGCCTCCTAAATCTTAAATGCAGGCAGGAAGGCAGGCAGGACTAGATGGAGGGAGGGAAGGAAGATTCCCTTCATCCCTTACTCTGAATAAACAGGACTTCTGCTAGGAAGTGATGAAGGTCTCTGAGTCGCTTATTTTTGCTTGGTTGAGAGTGTGCTATGGATAAGGCTCAGAGGCATGTGTGTTGGTCAGGGGGATTTCTTGACACTTGGTGCTGCCACCATGATGAAGGCAAAGGAGCACCTGACCTTGGGGGGAACTGAGCCAGGGCCTCAGGTGAGTGCAGCAGTTCCTGGAGGAGAGGAGGGGGGATTCTCCCCCGAGAAAGCCCAACTCTTTTGGGGGTGGACACAGTGCTGCCACCTGGCCTGGCATCACGGTCCTCACAAGTCCTTCGTCCTCCCTGGGTGACACACTAATTGCCAGGCTGGCGCTCATTTAAATTCCTCTCAATGGCAAGTGCAGAAAAGGTGACAAAATCCCGACAGGATTTCCATTTGTTTTAATTCTGGTTCAGCTCCAGGGATCTCCTCATTAAGCCACATCTCCAGAGCTGTTAGGGACCGGAGCGCAGAGCTGGAGGCGGCCAGGCGAAGCAGGGCAGCGGACAGGGTCGCCCCTCAGCCCCCCAGCTCCTTCCTGGCCGCCTTCTCCATCTCCTCACAGTTATCCCAGCCCACCTGCGGGGTGGCTCCCTAGGTCATGCTTCCCACCATCCCTTTGGGTCATTTTCATATTCTGTTCACCGGGCTCCCCTCACTGTTGATATTTTCTGTCTGTGCTGTTTTATGGCCACTTTCCACCCGCAGATGCACCCTGTTGATATTCTGATCTATTTTTATTCCTCACCCTGCCCAGCACCCCCACTCCAATCTATTCTGTCCATCTTGTTCACCTTCTCCATTGCTACTCCTCTTGCTGTTAGCTGGTCGTCTATCTAGTTTCAAGTTCAATGGTCTCGCCCCTCCCTCTGTCTCCCACTTTCGCCTGAATCTCCCCCACGTTCCCCTGGAGAGCCTGCCAGCCTCACTCACACCCCCGCTTCCTGCCTGATAAGTGAGCGCCCCGCAGAAGAACGCCCCTGTGGACAAAGCTCCCCCAGCAGGACTGGCTCTCCCCCCCCCCCCCCTCACCTCCGCCACTACACACCCCTAGGTTCCCTTCCCGGACTTTCTAGCAGTCAGCGGAACTAACACTGTCTATGGAGTGTCCAGGGTGAGTCAAGCCCTGAGCTGGGTCTTCATTTCCTGCTTACCGCAACTTTTCAAGGCAATTTCCCCGTGTATTAGAGGAGGAAGCCGTGGCTCGGGGAGGTGAAGTAACCGGCTCACACAGCCAGCATGTGGAATATTGACAACCCACTCTTAGTTATCTGCATGAGCAACAGCATGGATAATCTCCCCCTGCAGAAAAATGTAGACCTCATTTCAAATACGCTCTGGAATATTGCATTTGGGGCCGGAGATTTCCCTCCCAGGGCTCTTCTGCTGTGGCTGATGGTTCAAGTGCTGTGCAGGGAAAGGTCACTCTGCGGACCGGTGCACCCCCGCAGATTCTTCACGGAGGAGATAACGTGCACAGAGCATTGGTCCCTGCCCTGGGGGGAGCCCGTGTGACTGACGACTGCCAGCCCCAGCCCCAGACCCTCACTTCTAAACCTCCTCTCGGCCCCAGAAGCCATTTCTCTTCCCTGAGCAGCTGCAAGGACCCAGGGTTGAGTGGGGTGGTGTCAGATGCCCAATGAAAACCAAAGGAAATCCACCTGGGGATTCCAATATGGCCTGAGTTCAGTAATGGAGGGTAACCGAGTGTCCCCCGTGATTAGCAACAGGGGACCCCCTACAATGGAGTTACCATGGGATAGGATGGACACAAAGTGAGTCCTTGGGCCACTTCGTCAAGGAAAAAAAAAAAAAAGCTATACTCTCAGATGAGGTGAACGTCTAAACCTGGAATCCCAAAGGCAGAGAAAAGCAACAAGGAAAGAGAGCCCCTTAGGCAAAATGTGGGCAAAATTATTGAGCTCCCCGAAAGCAGTGGCCTCGAATTATTCCTGGGGTCCTCTTGCCACTAGAGTTGAATCAAAACTTCCAAGCCTGGTGTGCAAGGCCCCCTATAACCTACCTTTTGCTCATTGTCAACCTTTCCTCCTCATCCAGATCTGAGTAGCAGAGGGTTTCCACGCACACCTTTTCCTGTGGGGAGATACCCCCAGGGCTCATGTGTAAGAAAAATGGATGCCCTTTCTTAGGCTCACTATTAGAGGTTTATAATGGTCCTTCAGGATTTTAGAGGCCACATGCCCCTCAGTGGCTACCTACAGAGTAGGAGGTGATTAGCACTGAACTTAAGGGAATCTATAGGAGTTGGGAACACAGAGGGAAAAGGCAGACATCCTAGCATGGAAAGGCAACAAGGCTTCATGGGAAAGGTGGCATCTAAAGCGGGTCTTGAAACATAGGTAGAGTTTCTGCAGACATTTGAAGTGGACAATGATCATTAGCAAAGGACAGGAAAGTGCATGGAGTATTTATGTGCTTGGGGTGATGATCTGGGGGTGGTGATGGGGGTGGAGAAAGATGGTGCCTCCCTGCGAGCATCTGACTTCACTAACTGTAAATTCCAGGGGCGCAGCGGCCGTGGCTCTGTAGCTGCTGTGTCTAGCATGGTCACGGCTGGTGCTCCAGGAGCGTTTCTAACCACCGGCAGTGTAATGACGCTGCCAGTGGCGTGTGTAATGGTGATACCGGTGCTGCGGTAGGGGACCCCAGCCGCTGCCGCCTGCACCGTGAGACTGAGCTTCCAGAACCAGAGCCTGGGAAACTGAGTGCATTTCTCTCTGCACCTCCTCTCTCCTGCTTCTCCCTCAAGCTCTCTCCATCTGACTTTGCATCTTTTTGGGGAAAAATCAGGTGGGGTGTGTAGCTGAGCTGCCTGGGACCCCCTGCCCAGCACGAGAGACCCTGTCACAGAAAAGGAATCTCTAAACTTCTACAGGGTGAAATCGTGCTGCAGAACACAGCAGGCTGGGCCGGTCCAGCCCTGCCTTCCCACCATCACCGCAGTGCTGGGGAATAAAGGGAAATGGTTAGCATTACATTTCATGTAAATCAGACTTTATTTGCTTTGGTGACAGGTTATTACCATCTGCAGGGAATGAGGGGGGAAAAAACGGCTGCTGGCTGGAGAGAAGGCTCCCGAAGCCAGGATGTCTCCCATAGTAGCCTACAGCAGTGTGCAGACGGTCAGGCCGACCCCTCCTTCCTCTGTCCCCCAGCCTGCGTCACATTCCCCCAGTGCCCTCCGTGTAGCAGCACCATCTGGGACGCCCAGTCTTCTCACTGCTCACATGGGGCATCTTATACAAGGACTGCCCCCAGCCATGCCACGCACAGCCCTCCTGGGCACTGTGGTGCATGCTCTCTTCCGACCTGAACACCCTGTGCACTTCCGTCCACTTCACTGAACTTCATCTAGTCCTAAAGACCAAGCCAAATCCAAAACCTTCACGAAGTCTTTCCTCACCACTCAACCTGTGGCTCTCTCTCTCTCCTTTAAGTTTTGTTCAGTTGATTTACTCCTTTCAGCAGCCAAGGTGATGGTTGCCTCCTACTATGGTATCTAGCACATGCCAGCTCCAGTGCTAGGCACTAGGGGGTCGGTGCCAACATGCACGGGGCAGAGTCTCTACTCTTTGGCTGCTCCCCACCTGCTTGGGCAGCTGAGCTATGCAGAAGAAGCCAACTGTCACTTCAAGCACATAGTAGATCCTTAATAAATGTGTTGGTAGCTGGTAGAAGGGTATCCACCAGGAGAGGCTAGGTTATGCTAAAGCAGTAAATGACACCTGAGTCTCAGGGGCTTAACACAACCAGTATTCATTTCTTGTTCATGCGACATGTCCATTGTGGTCATCTAGGAGACTGCTCAGTGATGAGTCTTGGGACCCCAAGACCCGGACTGATGGAACAGCCACCAGCTTGAACATTGCAGGGGAGGACCTCCCACTGGCAATGAAATAAAGCTTTCTCCCAACAGAGCTCATTTCCACTCTCAAGCCACATGACCCACCAAACTAAAGGGCCAGGAATTGCTATCCTACCATGTGTCCAGAAGGCAGAGAGCGAGAATACTTGGTAAGCAAAGTCTTAATTACTAAATTGCAGGAGAAATGGGCTGTGTATATTTTGTCACCACTGTATCCCCAGTGGCTGACACGGTGCCTAGTACATAGCAAAGACTCAATGAATACTTAAGTGGATGGCCAGCTTTGGCTCTGACCTTGAATCTTGACACAGAACTGAGCAATGTGTTCTATTGGCCTTGAATCCACCTTCTGGGCCTCTGCAGACCACAAGCTCCTGGTAGGAGGCAGCTGTGCCTTCACTGCATTGTAGCCCTTTCCCACGATGATCAACATCGCTTAGGCATATGGACAGGAAAGGGGACATCATTATCTGTTGAGACTCTTTGTTATTATTCGGTAAGCAGAGACTTTGAAAAGTACATATAAAAAGGTTGGTGGGTCCCTGAGTGTTTGTGTGTATAACAGGGAGCACTGGAAGGAAGGAAGGCAGAAGGTAGCTCCCTGTTTTATGGCTGTGTACCTCCCAGTGGTAGTTAATCAGTGTTGAGTTTGATGTAGAACTTGGCTGTGGGGGTTGCGTGAAAAGATCTGGGAGACTGTGGTGCAGTCTTCTTTTGGCAGCTTTTTCGGCTTTCCTACTGTGAGTGGCTCCTACTCCCATCTTTTCTTCCGTTCCATCCTCTCCTCTCTCCCTTCCTTTCCCCCCCACCCCCACACCTTGTCCCTTTCTCTAAAATCACAACGGCAGATACGTAGAGGGGATGGGGTGAAGGTATGCCCCGAGTCAGGAGCACGAGAACAGCACTGGGTCTGGCTGCAGATTGATCAGATTTGAAGCCTCGGTCATGGCCTGAGTGTCCCTGTCATGGACACAGTTTTAGATATGCTCGACCCGATGAGAGTCCTGGCAGAGGAAGCTGGGAGCAGAAATCATTCCAGGTCCTCTCTCCAACGCTCCCCCTCCATCCCTCATCTTCCTCTTCAAGGCTTGGGTTAAAAACGACTGGGGCCTGATCCCACGACTCCGGTGCAGGGAGTGGCCTCCTTGGCCACTTCTCCCACAGTCAGGAAAGAGAGGACCGCTGGGGTCTTCCACCCGCCATGTTCAAGTCCGTTTGGGCTTTTCCAGCATCTCTGATGGAGGACTGCAGCTCTGAGAAGGCAGAGCGGGTCCAGCAGCTTCCGACCCTGGACGTCTGCCAAGCTTACCATCTGTACCCTCCGGCCCGTGGTGTGCATGGCCAGCTCCTGCATTAAACCCTCCCCCAGCCCGCTGCCCCCCACCCTGTGCTGGGGAACTGCCAGCGCCCCAGACTGCATCGTGCAATCAGATAAGCTTTGCCAGGTTTATGGCTGGTAATTTATGGCCTCCTTTAACAACATCTATCACGCTGTACAGTCATTAATCCCAGAGTCTTCGCCCACTTTGTAGAAAATAGCTTTTGTAATTCCTTACAATGTAGCATTTGCTAACTCACCTGTCAGGCTGTCAGGCTGGGTGGGTGTGACAAGCCACTCTCCAGTTACTTCTTTCCATCTTACTTTAGGGGGCCACACTCCAGGGAGCCAGGCCTTCTTCCTCCAGAAAATCACGGCCAAGATCTTTATTACCCAGCTCCCTTTATAACCTGTTCTCCCCCGTTACTCTTGGAGGGGCAGCTCCATACCTAACCCCCGTGCTGATGGTAGCATGGGCTCACAGCTCTCCTAAGGGCAGATTCACGGCTACAAAGAGAGAGCAGCTCCCAGGCAACACAAACGTGCTGCTTCTTTATTCAGTGTCAGAGGGAGAGGGGTAGAGTGTGGCCTGAGAGTGCTTGGACACACTTGTAAGCAAACAGAAGTTGTGCGAAATGCTTCTGTGGTCCACCCTGGCTTGGGCATGTTGATCACAGGATCAGCTTGGACCCTCGGAAAATTCCAGCAAAGGCAAACACAATGATACATAATTGCATTTGGCTCCAGGATGAATCCCAGCATCTTTCACAGCCAAATAAACTTCACGTAAGCTATTCCAGCATTAAAATCAAGTCTCCCTCTCTTAAGCCATGTCTGCCTGGCTGAAAGAGGAGGTCAATGGGAAATTCTAAATTATGGTGAGGAAGGACAGACAGGTGGGCTGAAAAGGTCTGGACTGTGATCATATGCCACCTATAGTCTATATTGATCAATTAAAAATTTTTAAAAATTCTGAGGAAAGATGAAGTGAAACACACTGGAAGGTAGTATAGCGAAATGATAAAAAGGTCAAATTCAAATTTGGGGACATGTGTAATAAATATATATATATATTTATTACATGTATATATTTATTACATAATATATATGTACATATATATCTCCCAATTTGTTATTCTTCTATGTTTTCTAACAATGAATGTGCCTTTTTATACTTGGAATAGATACAAATACCACAAATGAATGCTAATGCTCATGATGATTGACCAATTGATGAGTGTTACTGACATCAAAGTTGTTTGTTCCCCTGCTATACATTCCTAGGATGGGAGAATATCTAGAAGAATGTTATCTGCCCATTTCCTCTCCTTCGACCTATTTTCTCTCTCTCTTTTTCAAAAATAATAGGTAATGTTAAATGAACACTTACTTTATGCTAGCTTCTGTGCTAAGCACAGGATAAGCATTATTTTATTCTAACTTTACAAGTTAGCGGTAACAGTCTTTAATACTGGCGTACTTTTCCTCCAGGCTTTTTTTTTCCTTAATGGACTTTGTTAGCACAGTTTTAAATTTACAGACAAATTGTGACGATAATACAGAAAGTTCTTGTATAACTTGAAGCCAGCCTGCCCTGTTATTACCATCTTATACTACCATGATACATTTTGTACAATTTAAAAAAAATATTGTACAAATATTTTTATAGAGAAAGGGAGCATGAGCAGGGGGAGCAACAGAGGGAGAAGGAGAAGCAGTCTCCCCACTGAGCAGGGAGCCCGATGTGGGGCTCGATCCCAAGACCCTGAGATCTTGACCTGAGCCAAAGGCAGACACCCAACCGACTGAGCCAACCAGGCGCTCCATGTTTGTTACAATTAATGAGCCAATACTGATACTTTATTAACTAAGGCCCACATTTTATTTAGATTTCTTTAGTTTTTAGTAATGTCCTTTTTCTGTTCCCCTGACACTACCACCTACTGAAAAGCCATCATGTCTTCTCTTGAAGCTCCTCTTACTTGCAATAGTTTCTCTGCCTTTCTTTGGTGTTGATGACCCTGACAATTTTAAGGATGCTCCTCAGAAATTGTCTGAGGTTTTCTTCTTGATAAGACTGGAGTAACAATTGGTTTTTGTTTTGTTTTGTTTTTTAAAGATTTTAATTTATTTATTTGACAGAGACACGACAAGAGAGGGAACACAAGCAGGGAGAGTGGGAGAGGGAGAAGCAGGCTTCCTGCCAAGCAGGGAGCCCAATGTGGGGCTCGATCCCTGGATCATGACCTGAGCCAAAGGCAGGCGCCTAATGACTGAGACACCCAGGCACCCCAAGAATTGTTTTTTCTTAATTTAAATTTTTAAATTATTGTAGTATAGATGACACAATGTCATTTTAGTTTCAGGTGTATGACATAGTGATTCGACAGTTCTACACAGCCTGCCACACTCCTTGGATCCATTCTCTATCACAGAGTACCCAAATCTCTCTGGTTTCATGTTTGATTTTCTCATAGTGAATATAGGAAGGAAGTCACCATTCCTGAAGAGCTTAAATATTTCCCAACGCAAATGTCATATTCTTTGTGGCATCCTGACTGCTTCACGGAGGGTGCTCAGGAAATATTTGCTGAATGGGTGGATGGATAGATGGATGGATGGATGGACAGTGGCTGCTTTTCGTTTCAAATAAGGCAACCGAGGTGCAAGCTAGTCTCATCTTGCTGTCCTTGCTCTGGGCCCCTCGGCATCAGTGCCGTGGGCAGCCACTGCCACAGTGCTTCTCCTTGTCCAGTCAGGATGTAGATGGACGGCACCAACACAGCACTAACTGCAGGGGTGGGGGCACTTTCTACATAGGACTGCACACATAGTTAGCTTTTCTACCGAATTCACCCCAGGGAGTTTGCTGGCTTGTCCGCATGCCCCTGTTGGCGCTCTGTGGTGGAGGGCATGGATATTCCTGCAGGACAGACAGCACACACAATGCTGTCTCTTGGACTCCTTTGATGTGGCAGGGTTGCCTTTCAGGGTCCATCTTCTGCTTGATATTCTGTTTGCAACTTGGCCTCGGAAGACACTCAGCTGAAGTGGTGTTGACATTAGACTCTCTGATTTGGGTGTGGGGGGAGGGATTGTTAATGAGTCTTTAGAACCCAGTCCTTTAGGGACTGGTCATAGTCAGCTACAGTGTAGAATAAAGTCTTAAACTCATGCATTTCTGCGTGCCAACCCCCCCCCATGCACACACACATGCACACACGCACATATTCATGCCTGCACACATGCAGACACATACCCTCTCCAAATGGCAATGAAAGCTCATCCTGGGCCTCTGGAGACCTTCACAAGGTCATAAATCAGCAGCTTGGTCTTCCCTACACAAGAGGGTCAGGGAAGAAAGAAGCCGGTCGACTGTATGTGCAGATTTATATGAAATTTATAAGGAGAATTCCTAAGGTTCCTATTTCTAGTACTTGTAAGAGATCCTTTCTATCCATTGCAGTAGGTGGGCATGGAGGCAGTGGGGGGCAGGAAAGCGGTCAGGACCGGCACCCTCGCCTCTGGTGAACCACGTTAACTCATCAGTTTGAAGGATGGGCCGGCAGAGGGCCCGCAATGATACAGGAACAGCCTTGGGTCCCAGACCTAATAACCCAGGGGCTTTGGGGGAAAATCACTTACCCTTTCTGAGCCTCACTGTTCATCTCCTATAAACCAGCCTGCATCAAATGAGTCTGTGTTTGAGCCAGTGTTTTGCGAACTGTAAGGTTCTTTACAAAGGCCAGAAGTAAGTGCATAATAAGCACCTGTTGAATGAATGAATAAATGGAACTCTGTGGGGGCCATTAATTTTGATGACATATTGATATCACTAGCAAGCATTTTATCGATCGATGACAATCCTATGAGTACCGGGCAAAACAAAACTGCAAAAACCACAAATTTCATCACTGAGTGACATACGGCTTTATAGTGGTTTTCTTTGTTTCATTTGTCTCTGTCTTGTCTCTGCAATTACGTCGTAAGATCTGGTCCTATAGAGCTCACCCGTAATCAGCAAGCCACATGAGTTGACCTCAGTGAATATTTGAGGTTAGGATCTTGGATCTTCCATGGGCAGAACAGGGGGTGCTGGGAATGTCACACGAGCAGAGGACGGCCATCGGCTGGTTGCACTAGAGGGGTCGGGAAGAAACAGGGCTAGCAGGAGGAAATTCTCGCAGATATGCCTGTAGACCTGTTTATCGCTCATGTTTGACACAGTTTGCCTAGAATGAAAGAAGAGAAGAGTGGGACATTTGAAGCAAGTGAAATTAAGCTGCAAATTTCTTCTGAGCCTTTTAGGTGATGTTCTACCAACTTCTGAGAGGGTTAACCAGGGTTCTGGCTGTGATTTCTCTCATCACCCTTTTAAGTGTTGTGCTCCCTCTCCTTCTGACCAGCCAAGAGCCCTTCCTCAGCACTGCCTGGCTAGGAAGTAGCAGAAGAAGCAAGCGAAGGGAACATCCAAGGCAAGAGAAAGGGAACCTTTCAAAGGAACTTCTGTTTAGTGCTAGCATCAAAATGAAGGCAAGCTCTTTCTTCTCCACCAGGCCCACACCAAGGAAAGGGAAACTGCTCTCCCTCCATTTCATTACTGGGAAGCCTTTTCTGGTTTCCTCCCAAGAGGCTCGATCCCCAAGAAGAGTGTCTCTGTGAACCCCAGTGCCCGCACATTGCTCTTCCCTTATTGTGGTGTGCAGTAGAAACTGGGAACAGAAACGAGGTAACTTAGAGTGGGCCCAGCCATTGATCCAGTACTGGGCAGCTGGCAGAGGACTGGACTCAGCTGATAACCAGGTGCAGACTCTTAGTGAAATGAAAGCCAAAGGGCTAATAGGAAGGAAGAGCGAGTTGAGGACCACAAACAGGCAGAGATAAAGGGTAGAAACAAGGCTGATGGAAGAGCAAGTTGAGGACCACAAACAGGCAGAGATAAAGGGTAGAAACAAGGCTGATGGACGGAGGGAGACAGAGACCATTTCAAACTGGAGCACCTTTTGGAAGACGAAGGGATCATCTCTGTGGGAAAAGCCGGAGCTATTAAAAGTGTGCATTGATGGCTGAGCAGTGCCCACCAAGCTTGTTCCGTGCTCTTTAAATAATTATGTGAAACAGGTAGAAAGTAGCTATTAACAAGGAAAAGAAAACCCAGAGGTCAGGCTTGTTTGTTTAAAGAGAGAACAGCAGTGATTCATCATCATACTTCAGACGGCTAAGTAAATATTTACTGAGTGGGGGCATTAGTAGTGCATGAAGGGGAACCTGGGAGCGGTCTGAGAAGGGGCTTCTGTGCAGCGGGGGTTTTGTAGGATGTTTCTCTGGGACCACAGGGGCTCAGCCTTGAAAGGACACGTTGGGTGGAGGTGCTCAGGTCACCTTCAGCAAGTTCACAGGAGCAACTTGAGAGTTTTTTGGCAGGCTCACGTTATTGCAAATATACCTGCTTACTTGTTAGCATTCCTGGTTTATGGAGATACAATGGAAATCAGGAAATACCCAAACTTACCTTTAAATCATGAATTTCTCCAGTCACTGTATTTCTAGATAGCATTCCTTGATTTTTTTTTTTCAGTTCAACTATAGGAATTTGGGGGACTGGAAGAAAGCCAACAAGAGCTTTCATCCCAGTCCATTTAGATGAAAATATCAGAAGAGTCCTGGAATGGTCAGCTGGGAAGGACTTTGAAATCCCTTGTCCCATCGCCATTTATAACAGAGGCAAACAAGTCCCAGAGTGGCAAGGGGCTCGTCCAAGACACATGGAGGTCTAGTCCCAGGACCCTGCCTACCATGGCCGTGCTCCCTTCACTAGATCAAACTTTCCGTCCCCAGATGGAAGAGTTCATGACGTCCTTTAAATGTCACATAGAGATTTTTCACATGGCTATATTAGACCCACAGAGGCCAACTACTGTTTGGCTTGGAGATGCTTTCAAAAGAGAATGGGACCTAGCAGCTTTGAGGGCCAGCTCAGATTCCCCAGTAAGCAAACTATAGAAGGAGCTCCTGGGCAGGTGCCACAGTCCTATGTGGCCTCCCCAGTGGCTAAGTGACCTTGGCTGTGCTCACACAAGCTTGCAAGCATGGAGTTTGGTCACCACCCAGCTGCCTGCTCTGTGGATAACACAGTGGACACGATTCCCCCAGGACACCTTTCCCTTTCTGGCCCACACATCTCGGTCTCTTCTTTCCTCTTAGGGAATTTAAGCTTAACTATTTTTCTAAACATAATTACACTTACCCACGATCTCTGGGCGAGCTGAGGTTTTAAGTTTTTCATGCTATTGCTTGAGTAGGAGGAGTAATGAGAGGTGAATGGCCAAGGGTCTTGAAGATCTTGAAAGGTCTTGAGAAGAATGCAACTTTGGCTGAGGGAAATAGGACAAAAGATAAAACCTGATGTCACAGCTTTGTGGGAAAGAAAATAAGACCATTGGCTCTGATGGTGGGGAAGATGTACCACGTTTCAAATAGGGGCAGGAGGTTGCAAACACGATTTCATGATGCGATGGGTGATGTCTCCTTTCGTGTTTTTATTCTCCAAAGCATACCTTAGAAAATAACAGTTTAGAGACCACAGTTATCAGAGTCATTTTCTGCTTATGGATCAAAAAAAATGTAGATTTATATTCAAATGCGTAAAGGATAATGGAGAATGTAATAGAGAGTAGCTATAGTGATGACTGGGTCTGGGGAATGGGAACATGAGTAGGGCTCATGGGTCCAGGGAATCAGAACATAAGTCGGGAGCATGGGTCAGGGTCTCTGGTCTTATATCAGGTTATTTGTCTGCAGCCTTGGTGTCACTCAAAGACCTTCCAGGGACAGGAGGGGTCATGTTTCTGAAGCAAAGTCTGGAGTGGTCTCCAGTATAGGAAGATCCCCTTCTGGCTGAATTTTCTTTCTTACTGAAAATCCCAGGAAATCTGCAGTGCAGCACAGGGCTTGGGGCCTACGGCTCTGGGGTCTAAGAGCAGATTCCCTCATTCAGGATGTACACAGTGCTCATCATGGCGGGCCTACTATGTGTCAGACACTGTTCCTGGGACCTCTACTCCAAGCCACCCCAACACCATGTTCGATCCTCCCTGCCTCTACCACCAACCCCAGTCCATCGTTAACAAGTAGCAAAATTGATTCATTTGTATTTTATCTCCTTTTTATTTCCCCTACTCACCCCAATCTGGGGTTGCTAATAAACTACATCATAGGGTAAAAGACTGGCAGCCGGGGGGAAAGAAGGAAAATGTAAGTGCTGAGCTAATGAATTAATTGGATTTTGATGTACTAAGAGTCCATAATGAGCTCTCGATTATTCAGGGATATGCTCCCAACCTAATGTAGTCTTCTTTATTTTCCTCTTGCTCTGCTTGAGGCTGGGTAATTTGGAACTTGTATAAAACAACAAGGATTCTTGCAGAAACAAAACAAAATAACCAACCATAGTCTAATTTTACTTTTTTTTCAAAGCCTTTTCAAGCTTCTGCTTGCCACCCATTCCCTATTAAAATGCATGCTTTTTTGAGGTCCAGGATCTAATTTATATTCACATCCCTCCTGCCCCCACAACCTCACTCAACAATATTTATCGCTATTTTTTCATGCTAACAAATACAATTCATTTTGAGTGGTTTTGTAGTGTTCCATTTTATGATGCTTCATAATTTATTTAACCAGACTCATTACTGGACACTTAGATGACTGTTTATTTTTCAGGATCCCTGTACCTTAATAATAAGCCTTGTGCTCTTTCTTCATAACTCTGTGGGGATAAAGTTCTGGAAAAAACGTCTGGGTCAAAGTGGATGCGTGTTTTTCAGGGTTTTGACTCATGTTGTCAACTATGCTCCAGAAGCATTTTGCCAAGAGTATACGAGAGTTCTTATATCTCCATACCCCTCACTTGGTGTTCCCCGGGAGGAAATTTGCTGGCATGAGAGACCAGTGAGACGTCACTCCTTTACATGGCGTTGCTCCTGGTGGGTAGCATTATTATTCAATGCCTTTATCCTCAGCAACTGGCGTCCAAGTTTAAGCCCTTTCAAATCCAATAGTGTATATTTACAAAGGTCAGTCTGTTGTTTTCACCCTCCACTGGTTTGTCTGACCTCATTTGTAGACTCACCATTTCCACCCCTGGGTAGGTTTTGGGGGTTGAGGAGAGAGGAGGGTAAGACTAAAAAGACAAATACTCCCAAAAGAAGAGTTGTGTCCTCACTGTTCTGAGAAAGACAGCCCCCTCAGAAATAAAATGGCCAGCTGCCCGGGATCCTCCTGTTTCTTCCTGTTTGTAAAATGGACAAGAAAATGAACACTTGTGTGATTCTCTTAAGATCCAGAATTCTTTATGGGATGAAGCATCTAAAACAATGGTTCTCAAAATAGAAAAGTGAGCTCAGCTTTTAGCCTTGGATCTTAGATCATAATTCTGGTTTTATGGCAGTCCCTTGGGTGTTCCTGCCTTCCAGCCAGTCATTATGACAACGAGATAAAGGAAAGACAGATTTTGAAACAAAGGCAGTGATGAGGGAATAGGCCAAGGTAGAGGTGTAGAGCTGAAGGGAAAAGCACTACATAAAGGAGGCAGGAGACGGGCAGCTCAGGAGGTCGAGGGGCGGGGAGAGAAAAGTAGGGAGTGCAGTCGCGAAGTCCTCTGGGTTTGTGGGGTCTGCTTCAGAGCAGCAAGAATGCAAGAGGGCTCAGAGCTCAGTGGAGTTTAAGAGCAGCCCTTATCTCCTCCTGCCTCCCCTCCCCAAAAGCCACCCCAAATAAACATTTAATCTCAATTGTGTTCCTTGAGCCTTCCTTCCAATCAAATGGCAGGCTTAAGCCCCTCCTCTATGGAAATTCTGCAGCTGTCACGGAGAGTTATCTAGAATCACCACCAAAACATGCAACCAATACAAAATTCCTCTTCAATAGTCTAGGCCTCTAGGTACCATTTCATATATTAATTATGTAATTTACTGATTAAGTGGATTAATAAAGAACCACTACTCATGAGATTTTTCTAAGGCTCTTGATACGACGTTTCCCTCCAGTCCTATAAACCGCAAAAGGGCCCCAGAAAGCATAAGAGCTGAATGCTAACGAGCGAGACTGTGGGGCCCAGGTTTGAACCTGGTGGCCCACTTCCCAGCCTTCCACCCCAGCCTTCCACCTCTGCCTGCAGCGGGAAGGTGCCCTGAACAGGGAGAAAGGGCGGGAGGGAGGACAAAGAGCCTCTGATGGGAAAGACACAGGTATATCTCAAGTGTGGTAAGCCGCAGAGTGCCTTGGAGAAGTCAGAGCTGTGGAGAGCAGAGTCAGATCTCTGCTATTTGGCTTGTTATTTACAGGTCCCTTTGAGGGTACTTTTAATGGTAATAATTGTGCCTTTGCTAATCTCTGTCTAAATCAACAACTGCTTTTCGGGTTAGAAAGCCTTACTGTGACTCTCATCTAAGGCACGATTCAGTACACATCAGCCTCTGAAAGGACAGAGGAAAGTAAACAAGCCGAGTTCTTTGGGAGGGTTTTGAGAATTTTGCAAAAGGAGACACAAGCGTTAGAGGAAGCACTTTGCCCAACACATGGGTGTAGGAGAAAACCCTCTATCACTAGCCAAAATGTCAGACAGGGTACACTAGCTCATAGCTGATTAGAAAATAACAGCTCTCCTTCCTGTGACTCAGCAGGGCTGTGCCCTCGTGGGCACAACCAGCACTCATGACCCTTCCTTATGCATTCAGACAGCAATGCATTTTCCCAGCAGAAGCCTCCATGTCGTTTCCTGCCAAAACTGAGCAATGAATTTGGAACTTGGGCCAAAAGAGCTCAGTATATATGTCAACACTGGATAGAGCTTTGTAAAGCTGCCCTCATTTAACTCATAGACGTTCTCTTCGTTAGGGACTTGGGGCCCTCAAAGTAGGCTTTGAGGAGGTTAGCAAAGCAGAAATCATGCTTGTGTTGTCTCTTTTGTCCTTAAGACTAATAAATGGTGTGTCTTTTAATACCCTTGGGTAGGCTACTGATGTGTGTCCTTAAGACTAATAAATGGTGTGTCTTATTTAATACCCTTGGGTAGATCTACTGATGATCTACCCCAATCATGAGGTAAGGGCTGGAGGGCTCACATGGGGGGGCTGCTGGAATGCTGTGTTGATGGACCTTGGCCAGAAAACCCGGCAGGTGATTTCTGTGTCCCAAGAAATGTGTTGGCTAATCAGAAAACTTGTTTAATCCCAGCTTATACTCACCCATGTTTTTTTACTGGCTTTTCCCATTCTGTCTTTCTTTTCTAGTGTGATCAGCCTAAAAGAGAGCGAGTTCCTGCTCTTGTGTGAATTGCAGGAAAACAGACTTTAAAGGAAGGGAAAGTGAGAGCCATGCTGGATGTATTTGAGGTTCAAGCCAGTGCCCTGGGCTCTTTGCAAGGAAAATTCGCAGGAGAGAGAGATTCCCAAGAGATCCCTTTATGCTTTAACACAATGCCTTATTTGGCTGAGGCTCTGTGGGACAATGGGACTGATCATGCTCCCTGACTGGACCTGACCATTTGGTCAAACGAAGGAGTCTATCGATCTCTTGGTGGAAGTTGGCCAGACATTTGATTGAATTAACCCATCTGAGTGGCCGGTTTTTTCTAGTAGACACAGTCAACGCCTCAGGTTATCATTAGACATTTTACTTCTGGTGTTTGGGGCCTGGCAGAGAAAAAGCAATATTGACTCTTCCCAACAATAGCTAAAATCTGGCCGCTTCACATCACCAGGCAAATTCCCCCGTCCCTTGTCAGCCAGTCTGCTCCAGGAGGGAGACAGCCCAGCATCAGCCCCCACAGAGCCCAAGCAGCTCTCCTTTGACTGTGGCGTTCTGTAGCATCCATTCTCTCCTCTGCGGGGTCCACAAGGGACTTGTATTTCTGCAAGAATTCTTTGGGTGTGTTGTGTGTTCTCCCCTGCTTAGTCATTCAGCCATAACCTTTCCATTTAGAATCCTGCCCTGCTGATGGTTCAGCTCCCTAGTTCAATATTTTACATTTATCTCTATTGAATTCCAGTTGTCTTCTGTTACAAGAGGCACTTAAATTATCTGAACCTCGCTCCACAGGCTCAGGCTCCAAGTCCAGGACAAATCTGCTTAGCACTTGGGGATCATTGGCTGTGTGAGGGGCTTGGGCATATAAATGTATCTGAGCTGGGCATCTCTTAATGATGGCGAAGGCAGCAGACTTGGGTGGAAAGCCTAGGAGCTGCTGATATTATAAAACCTTAATCAGGTTTCCTCAGGACTGGGGGAAAACAGACCAGAAGTATTACATGGAGAGTGGGAAAATAAATAACAATCTAGCCTTGTAGTGAAGATGCAGCTAGCAGATTGCAAGTGCCTGTAGACAGAAACATCCTAACGCACATCAGGAATATGATGTAGACTTTTCTTCATCAAGGACATTTATAATATGTTACGCCATTAACTCTCTTGTTGTCCTCCCACTGATGATGGCGATCATATGATTTTTCCCATATTTCAGGGTTGGAAGAGTGGCTCATGAAGGGGAAAGAGCTTGTGACATGCTGGGAGTAGTCCCCAGCTTAGCTCATCTATTCTAATGTTCTTGTCTATGGATTATGGTCCCTGAAGAAGAGAGAAGACAGACACTCAGGATGAGGGTCTACAGAGTGAAGGACTCTGGACTGTGCCACTCTGAATACCAAGCCCTTACAGAAATATCCCAGCTCTGACGTGGGAGAAAATGGATAACGGGTAATTCCGACCAGCTTCTTTCCCTAGACACATCCCTAACACTTTGGAATCCAAATTTTATTAACTCCTTAAGGTCTCAATGCAGCAGTTTGATAGCTTCTATGGTTTCTCCCTTTGGGATCCAGGGAGCATTTCTAGTCCTATAAAATCCTACAAACCATAAGGCCCAAGAGCTCAAGAAAGCTGAAAAATCCCTTGCATTCATACATCCATGGTTTCTTTCTGATTCTTTAAGAAAGTTTTGTCTCCATGAGGGTTAAAGGAATAGAAAAGAATAAGAAAAAACTAACCATGGGGAATGGAACCCGTATGGAAGGAGATATATGGAGGTAATGACCATGCTGTTTCCTAATGGCTTGTCTGTTGGTCCCCTTTTTCCTCTTCAGACGAGATCGGGCGCGTTCAGGGT
>PISX010000293.1:0-35959 GCA_004024625.1 Mellivora capensis
GTGGGCCCTCAGTCTGCTCCAGCAAGGAACGGAGACCTGGGGCCCGCCCTGGTGTGGGCGGGCTGGGGTAGGGCGGGGGTCCGAACTTCATGGCCTGTCTGGGAGCTGGGTCTCTAGGTCCGAGTTTAGCACACTTGCTGTGGCAACCCAACCTGTATTTAAGGATTTATTTTTGCATTTTTTTTCCTGGGCGTTCAATGCTTCGGCTCCAAGGCTCCCCCAGAGCAATGACTTGCTGTGCCCGATCTTTCTGCCACAGCCCTGGCCAGCCCCGGGCGTGTTGGGGGCCAGGCAGCGGAAGCCGGGGTCAGCCTTACGGCGGATGCTCACGGCGCACCCCGCGGAGTCATTTCCCCCCTCCGGCCACCAGTTCCTTGTCTTCTCAAGTAACTACCAGGGCAGAGATGCTGTTTCTGGGGCTGAGGTCCGCATTCCAGGCCCTCCTTCCACTCTCACGTGGGCAGACCCCCTACCCTCTCTGAAAGACAGTTCCTCCACCCGGAAGGCTGTGCACAGTGTCTCAGGTCCCTCTTGGAAGATGTCTCGGGAGCAGACACCTGACCAGCCATGGGCCAGCCACACAGACAGCTCGATGTCAGGGTGAGGGCCCGCCAGGCTGGCAAGGAGGACAGACCACGTGGCCAGGCTTGCGTCTGGGCCTCGGGTCCCTGTTGCTCATGGGGTCCTCAGACTAACGTGACACCCTGACATAGGCCCAGGCTTCCCGGCATGTTCCTCATGTCCCATCATCCTCACCACGGCCCTGGCCACGGTTCTCAGATCACACTAGGGGCCGAGCCACTTTCCATGGTGCCACCGCTCGCTGGGACATGACATGCCGGACCACAAGCTCCTGTCTCTCTCTCTCTCTTGGTCCCTGTCCTCTCGGCTTGCCCCTTCTTCCCATGGCTGTCAGCCCAGCATCTGTCCCCCAGCCTCACGTGGGCCCAGGAACCCTGGAGACAGCCCTTCTGAGCTGGTCTGTGCAGGCTGCTGCCAAGGCCTGGCTGCTGGCCACCCGGCCACCCGATTTCCCCACACTGCCATATGGTGTAGGGCTCTGTTTTGCTAGTAGACGGCGGAGCCAGTGAATGGCCCATTCTGAGCCAGGGACCAGGGCCTGGTTCAATTTAAACCTGCCTGTCCGGGACCTGCCTGGGGGAATAAAGACTGCTCTCTCTGAGAGACAAAGGCAGGAGACGGCCAGAGAGCCCGTAATCAGGTTTGCTGGGGTCAGCCCCAGCCTCCTCCCGGCACCGCGCCCCATTATCCCCAGCCTCTGAGGGGTCAGTGTGGTGACACGCCTGCCCTGTGGCTTCACAAGGCTCTTCTTTCCCCCTTTAATTGAATCAGCCTCCAGCCTGGCATTCCCTGGGCCTGAAGTCATCTCCATCGGGAGGGGAGCCCGGCATAAAGCATGAAGGGCTAGAGGAGGAAGGGCCCCAAGAAATCATTGCTAGCTCAGCGCCACAGACACACGAGGGGTTACAGGGGTGAGCCCAGAGAGGGTTAGCGGGTGGGCCCCTGCGGAGTGGGGAGCAGGAGGCTCAGGACCCAGGACCTGAGCTCAGGCTCAGGAAGGACTCAGCCAGAAAAGGAATTCTTTTTCCCACTGCGCTTTCAATCTGAAGGTTGAAATGAGAATGAACCCTACATCCCACAGCATCGCTGAGCCTCACAACACAGATGAGTCTCGAAACTAGTCTCCACATCTTGATGCTCTTGTAGGGGTAAAGGAGTGGGAGAGGGGTGCCCAGCCCGGGGGCCGCACGCCCCAGTTCCACAGATGTGGGAGCCCAGGGCGTCGCCTAGGAAGCCATACCTGAGAGGATTCCATGTCAGTGAAATAGTCCGGGAACCTGAGCGACCCCTCTGTTATCAACACGTGTCCCCATATCCATCCAGGCCCTGGCAACCACTGCTCAGTTTTCCGTTCCTCTAGTTTTACCTCTTCTAGAATGTCCTATGTTCCATTGTGTGGGTCTACCACAGTTTTTATCTTCCTCCCAGCCAAAGTTCATGGAAGCTGCTTCTGGTATTTGGAGATTACAAATAAAGCCTCATATAAATATTCACATACTAGTTTTTATGGCAGTAGGAACAGTCAGGTTTTATGACAATAGGAAGACTCTAGGTTCTTGGGTAAGAACCTAGGAGGGAGATTATCGGGTCATATGCTAAGCATATGTTTAACTTTCTAAGAAGCTGCCCCGCTGTTTTTGGAAAGTGGCTGTACCATTTTGCGTCCCCCCAGCAAAGCATCAGGAGGGCAGGTCCACGTCCTTGTCAGCACTTGATGTTGTCAGTTCTGCTTTGTTTTTCCCTCTCTTTAGCCATTCTAGTAGGTATTTATATATTCATGGCAGATTATTTAATTTTGACTTGAGACTCCCATAGGATGGCCAGGCATGATCTTCCCCTGCATTTCACAGACAGGGGACTAGAGTTTCTGATCCAGCAGCCAGCAGGTGGCTCGGCACGGTCACACTGAGTGACTGTCAGAATCAAGACCCCAGTGGAGTTCTTCTGACAGGGACCAGGGCGGGGGGGGCGGGGTAAGCATTCTCCCAGACCACGGCGAATCCCAGAGGGATAGAAGAGCGTGGAAGCAATCAGGAAAGCAAAGCCCTGTTCCTTTGGGGGCTCCTCTCCCATACGAGGGAGAGCCAAGCTCGAGCATGGGAAGACAGGATGAGGAAAACATGTCAGGCGGTGGGACAAGTGGGAGCAACGATGCGCAGGTGAGAAAAGATGAGCCATGCCTGGGGGTGAGCTTGCCGAGCAGGGCCCTGGAAGGACAGAAGGTGCGAGATCTCTGTGACCGTGACATAGGAGGCACCATGCTGTGGGCCCGGTGCCTGCATGTAGGGAGCCTTCCACGGTCAGTTACACGAAGGAATTCCTTCGTCCATTGGGCTGTTGTAACACAGCACCACAGACCGGGTAACTTCCAAACAACAGGAGTTTACTTCTCACAGTTCTGGAATGTTCGAGTCTGGGATCAGGTGGACCAAGTCCTGGGTCACAGATTTTCCTTGGGGCCTCACAGGGTGGAAGGGGCTAGAGAGCTTTCTCAAGCCGTTTTCCTAAGGACACTAGTCTCATCACCTTGGGAACTCAACATATGAACTTGGAGAGACACAAACCGTCAGACTACCACCACAGTAAACATCGCTCCCGCAGTGAGGAGCAAATCCTTCCTCCATAATCCGTGTGTGTATATGTGCTTTTCAGGGATGCAGCCATGGCCGTGATTCTAAACCTGAAAAAGCCAACATTCTGGGTATCGCTGTGGATGGACCTTGAGCCGGTCTCAGCAGCAGAGGCCACGGGGAGTGGAAGAGGCACCACCAGCCTGTCCCAGGTGGTGGTGATGACAGATGGGGACGAGGGTCAAGCTGTCACACAGCGTTGCTCCGTGCTGGCATTCTTGGCGTCTGTTTGCTTTGAAGAGGGGTCTCTGTGTCACACAAGCGGCCAGTAGCCCTCCGGTTTGGCCTCAGGTGGAGGTGGGCACTTCTTGGCCTTCAGAGTCCTCCAGAGCCCCCTAGTCCGTCCCTTCCCAGCCTTGTCCCCTTTCAGTCCATCACGTAGACATCACTCCAGCCACAGGGGACTGGGTCTGGCCCTCATCTCCCATCACTCCTCCCCGCCCATCCTCACATGGGCATCCGAATCCATGGCTGTCTCCAGAGCTGCCTGAGGAAATCCACAGACCCTTCAAGACCCAGCTGAATCTCGCTTCTTCCAGGAAGCCTCCCAGGTGTGTCCCGTTGGAGTTCATCTCCCGTCACCCGGGCTCCCACGGGGCTCCGAGCAGAAATCTGCCCTATGCCAGGCCTTTTGTTTTTTAACTGCAGTAAAATACACATCACATACATGTTAGCATTTTAACCATTTTTAAGTGTAAGTTCAGTAACATGACATCAAGGACATTCACGATGTGTATGACCATCTCCACTATCTGCCTCCAGAAAATGTTCATCGTTCCAACTCTAGCCATTTAACAACTCCCCCAATACCCACTACCCAGTCCCTGCTTTCTGTCTGTCTGTCTCTGCCTATTCCAGGCACCATGGATAAGTGGAATCATACAATATTTGTCCTTTTGCGTCTGGCTCATTTCCCTTAGCATAATGTTTTCAAGGTTCATCTGCATTGTAGCAGGTGTGAGAATTTTGTCTCTTTTGATGCCTGAGTAGTACTCATCGTACGCATACGCTGCGTGTGGTTCGCTCATTCACCTGTTGACAGACACATGGGTCGTCTCCACTTTTGGCCATAGTCAGTGTGCAAGATCCGTTTGAGTCCCTTTGGGAATCGCCCTGGGTGGGAAGTTGCTGGATCCTATGGTGATTTTATGTTGACCTTTTTGAGGAACTCTACCGAGCCTTTTCTGGCCACGTGCACACTGACCCAGGAGTATGAGCATAGCAGAGCCCATGCAAACCCTAAAGGGGTCTTTGGGGATCAGACAACCCTGGGTTCAAATCCCAGCTCTACTTCTCACTAGCTGAGCCTCTGTTTTCTTGTTTTTGAAGCAGATCATAATACTTACCTCCCAGGGTTGCTGTAAACTCTTAAGTGTATTAATAATACAAAATGCCTGGCACATTACAGGTGTTCAGTAAATGCTTTGCCCTTTCTCCCCTCGCTCACTTCTGTTTCCTCATCTGTAAAAATGTATCCTATTTACTAAACGCCTTGTAAGCCCCAAATGCTTTCAGGACTACTGGGTGGAAATGTTCTGTGGCAACTTTCTTTAGAAAACATGCCCCCCCTTTTTAAAGAAGCCCATAATTCCTCCACATGCTTCCCCATCTGTTCCCCCAAATGTGATAATTAGGAAATGATGCTGTCACTTTCCAACGTGAGAAATCTGCCCCTCCCATCCCATCTCTGAGCAACATGGCAGAAGGATGAGCAGAGAGATCTTAATGTTCACAGCCGGCCCCATTCCCAGTCCCCAGGATTTTGATGTGGTTCAAAAACCAGGTCACCCTCCCCTAGGAGGCAACCTGAGGTGTGGGGGGAGAAAAGGCTGCTCCCAGGAGATCTGAGTGCAAGGACCTTCAAGACCACCTCAGGGGCCCTCATCCTTCTCTTATGAATCTCCCTCGTGTCCAGAGAGGGGAGCTGCTCCAGCCGTATTTAAGATTAGGGAATAAGCCCCAGGGAAGACAAGCCAGCTTCTGAATAGAGCAAGTTGGTAGGAGAATCAAGACACAACCCCTGATCTCTTCCCACCCTGCTGCTGATGATGTGGGCAGCACAGCTGGCAGCCCGTTCAAAGGGCTAAGAGGATTTGTCTAGTCTTCCCAGGAGAGTGAATGAATCTGAAACTTCAGGCTGTCCAACATGCCAACCAGTCCTGTTTCCCCTTCCCCTCATGGAGTTTTGCATATTCTAGCAGCTAAGACTTGTAACATTGGAGTCCCATGTCTTGGTTTGTGTTCCCTGTTCAAAGCAGAGCCTGAGAAAAGTATTCAAGTGCAGTTTGCTCATTCAGATAATGATCCTGGCAAGCTGGAGGAAGGAGGAGACAGGGTTAGAGGGAAAGTCAAAAAGAGTATGTTGTTGTTTTCACCATGGCAACTGGGGCCCAGTCTCACTGGGAACCCTTTGAATCATGACACAGAATTATTCCTCCAAAAGATGGAAGGCTGAGCCATGTCTTCTTGTCTCCCATTGACTAAGAATTATATTTTTTATCTATTCCTGCGTGACAGTTTTGCAGCCCAGAATTTACTGACTTAAGACAACATACATTTATTGTCTCACAGTTTCTCTGGGTGAGGAATCTGGGAGTGGCTCCGGGGGATGGTTCCAGCTCTGGAACCATCTCTCTCATGAGGTCACAGTCAGGCTGTCTGCTGGGGCTTTCGACCCTGAAGGCTTGGCTGGGGCCGAAGGGTCCACTTCCAAGATGGTACCCTCACCCCGCTGTGGGCAAGAGACCTCAGTTCCTTACCTCATGGGCCTCTCCGTTGGGCCGCTCACAGCATGGCTTTATCCAGAGTGACCTGAGAGGGAGGAAGCAAGGATGAACACCTACGATGGAGTCTGCAGTCTTATCATCTAATCTTGGAAGTGACCTACTGTTACTTTGATTGCTCATGTTTGGTCATGTGATCCACTCTGGTACAACGTTGGGCACAACACAAGGAGGAGGAGGCCACTGGGAGCCATCCTAGAGGCTGCCCACCACAAGGGTTTAACTTTAAACTTTAGCCCCCTTCATACACACACACACACACACACACACACACCCCTGTACCTACCTCTGAGATGAAGAAGCTCACAGTTCCAGAGCTAAGAAACACAGTGGGTGCTAGAGCTAGGAAGCAGGCAGCAGGCACAGGAACTGTCCAGCAGCGGAATGGACAGTAGGCCAAGGGGAGGTGGCACAGGACACTAACAGCATCTATGTCCCATGCTGCAAAGTCTTCTCCTCCTGGCCTTCCCTCTGCCATTCTCCCCTGCTCCAATCACGTGTATCCTTGAAAGCCACCCTCTAGCCACACCCTCACCCTGAAATCCTCCTTGACCACCTGGCTCCCAACCCTTCCCATGGGCTTGCTTTGTGTTTGCACAAATACTATCAGGAACAGCCAGGATGTTTGATCCCAAGGGGGCAGGAAGCATTCTTCACAGTGTTCACTGTAGTCTGAAGGACTTAGAAAAGTCCTAAGGGAGGGCTGTCTACATGGGCTGTAGTGGCTAAAGGTATCATGAGTGCTCAGATCTGTGCTGTCCCTCTACTCTGTTCTTTCAGGGCATCGGCCTTGGCTTTAGATGGTCCCCTTGTGCTCCAGAAATGTCAGCTGCACTTCCAGCCAACACATCCAGACACAGCAATGCCCATAAATAGGAAAGTAGTGCATATTCCTTGCGTTTCCTTTTAAGAGCAAGGACAACTTTCTTAGAAAACCCCAGTGGACTTCTCTTCACATCCAATTGAGAAGATCTTGGTCGCCTGCCAACCCCTAAACCACTCTCTGGCAAGGAGGATAGGGCTGTCATGACCAGCCTACAGGGATTAGGGGCCACCCAAGAGTAAAGGATGTGATCACCTTCCCTGAGCATGTGGCCACAGGGAGGGGTGGATGCTCCCAGACTTGGAACCAAGCAGAGTGGGGTTCAAATCCTTACTTCACCACCTACTTTGTCTGAGCCACAGTTTCCTCCTTTATGAGTTGAGTGAGACCCACTTTGTACAATTTAAGTTAGGCTGTAGCACCTCAACATCTCTCCAATGAACTAGGCCATGGCTCACCATCCCCATTGCCACGAATTTGATCCAGCCCCCTTTCCCCTTCACACACACACACCCCAATCCTTTAAGATTTTTAACTAACATATATCTTATATGCAGAAGATGTAAAAATCTTAAATGCACTGTTTCATCAGTTTTTACATACGTATACCCCCATGTAACCACCACACAAACCAAGATTTAGAACATTTCCAGTACCCCCAGAATCCTCCCTCATGCCCTTTCCCAATTAATACCTCCCCAAGGTAACCTGTGTCTGACCTCTACCATGATATGTTAGTTTTGCCTGTTTTTGAACTTCACAGAAATGGAACAATACAGCATGTATTTTTTTGTGCTGGCTTCTTTGCTCAACATAATGTCTGGGAAATTAATCCATGTTGTTGCACGTCAATTTTTTTTTCACTGTTACATAGTGTACCATTGTATGAATAGGCCACAATTTATTTACCCCATCCACTGTTGATGGAAATTTGAGTTGTTTCCAGTTTTTACATTATAAGGAATGCTTCTGTGAATATTTTTGCCCGAGTCCTTCAGTGAACACAAGCACTTGTATTTATTGAATAACAGCCAGAAGAGGAAGCACTGATCATAAGGGAGGTGTGTATGTGTAGCTTTGGTAGTTACTATGACATGCTTTCCAAAGGAGGTCGACTGATTTACACTCTTACCGGAAACCCTGATCACTCTTTTTTGCAGTTGGAATGCCTTCTCAAAATTATCTGAGCCCTACCCTCTTTCATGCCTGGGATGCTGGAGGCTGGCAGAGCCATCTGGACAGGGCCCCCGGGCTCATTTCTCCCCTTCAGAGTGCTTTCTGACTTTCTAGCCCTTCCTTCCCACCTACCACACACATGGGGTTGACCAGATGCCTTGAAGAACTCTAAGCCTTGCACCCATGAGGATGTTTTGGGCTCCTATGGTTATTGTGAGTCCCGGAAGGGCAGACTGGTGACCAGATCACTCTTATTGCCAACATGGTATTTCTTTTTCTGGAATCGCCTAAGAATGGGCTGCCAACATGGAGGTGACCTGCTGATTTCAGGTGACTCTGACTCACAATAGATATAGGGTGACTTCAGGGTTTTGGGAGATTTTTGCTGATCCTTGGGCTTGAACTTCACATATGGGCCCATGCACCATGTACTCTTGCCCATTCATATTCCCATCACAGTACCTCCCTATCCTAAATACCCTATCCAAGAGAGGTATGGTGGGGGTGAGGGAAGCAGGCAAAAATTACCCCATGTAGCCCAACTGTTGGGACCCCGAAAAACAATCTACTCCCTCCACTGGCTCCACAGCCATCTTTTGTGGATGGCTGTTCACCAAGTCATCTTCTGTAGGTGGCTGCCCTTGTCTTCTCCTGGGTCTTTTCTGTGACCGTTGTTACCCAAATCACTTGGGACCTTCCCATCAATGTCCTCTCTTGCCTCCAGTTAATGTGGGGATGTATTGCTCTCCCCAGGCAATTTTAAGCTGCGAAAGATGAGGACAGACATTTTTTGTGCAAAGCTCTTTTCTGTGACCACAGGTCCTTTGCCTATCCTTCCCATGATAGCTGTGTGTGAAAGGCACGGTCAACTTTGGAAGATATTACATTCCAACAATGCAAGGATAATGGCCTACAGAGCTCAAGAGGTGTCATTGTACATTTGTGTTACAAAATTTAGAACAGTAAATTTAACATGAAAATGAGTTATCAGTCACCACTTCCTGCATGAGACTTACACTGGTGATGATGGAACCAGCCTTCAGTAAATGCTATCAGGGAACCACAGAGATAAGAATTTCTAGATTGTTTCCATACAAGCAGATTCTGAAGAGCCATGGCATTATGAGCACCAATAGCATTTCTTCTTCTCCTTTTTTTTTTTTTTTCTCGAAGTGGGAGATAGGAAACTAACCAGGAGACAGCCATCTGACAGTAAAGACCCCAGTGAAATGATCCCTGGATCTAAGCCATCGTACATGCTGCTTTGACGCTGATTAGGAATCTTCAGAGACACTGACTAGATAAAAAGCAAACATAGAAGAACCTTTTTTCTACCACCGTTTTCAACCTTCACCAAGAAACCACCAGACTGTAGATTCTCATTGCTGACACATGCTTTATTTGCAAATCTGCCTCTTCACTAAATTTAGTGATAACTCCCAAAGGAATACCCAAGGTGGTCTTGCATCCTTCGCTTGTATGTGCAGAGCGGTAAAAACTTGGGTCCCAAACGGGCCCAATGTACACATTCCCAGCTGAGGCTGGATAAGATGATGCTCTGCTTGGTCCCAGTTCTCCTACTGTCCAAAATGTCCTTCTCAATGACACTTAGTGTCACTTTTTTTTCTGAATTTTTGCACTTTTCCTTGGTGATATCCCTGTTTAAGATGGCCCCCCAACCACGGTGCCAAAATGTCTTTGGGTTCCTGAGCCTGAGAAGGCTGTGACGTGCCTAACAGAGAAGACGTGTGTTCAGGTGTGAGTTGCAGTGCCGTTGTCCACGAGCTCGATGTTGATGATTCAACGATGCTTATTAAATAACTTATCCTTAAATAGAAATACGTAAGGCTATGTGTTGATCAGATCAGGTCACAAAAATGTGACCAGAGGCTCTCGAGAACTACCCGTGAATTTTCCCGGGGAGTAATGGTCCAGCATCCACTAATTGGGTGTTTGCGTTCACATTGTAAAACATAATGACCAAGAGCGTAAGAGCCAACTGTGCCTCACGTAGGCCCATGAATTTCAGAATTCACTAGTCATGAGAATTGTTCGTGTAGACAGGACTTTCGTAAACACCATTTGCCGAGGTCCCCAGCCCGGGGCAGTCCCATGCCTGCAGTGGGACTGCTTTCCGGCAGCAATAACATGCTCTAAGGATGACGAGCTTTTAGCACTTTGAGCCATGTGAACCTGCCCCCTCCCTCCCACCCTGCTACCCAGCGGACGCGGTGGAGGGAGGGACATGAAATGACTCCAGTGGGTCCTCTATTAGTCTGCTCGGGCTGCCATGACAAAGTCTCACAGATGGTAGTTTAAACAGCAGAAATATATTCCTCACAGTTCTAGAGGCTGGGAATTCAAGGCCAAGGTGTGCACAGGGTTGGTTTCTCCTGAGGCCTCTCTCCTCGGCGTGTAGATGGCTGTCTTCCTGTTGTGTCCTCACGTGCACTTTTCTTTGCAAGCTCTGTCCCTGATGTCCCTTCCTTTCTTTACAAGGACACCAGCCGTAGTGGATCAGGACCCCACCCTTACTGTGTCACCGAACTGAAATCTACTCTTTAAAGTCTTGTCTCCAAATACAGACATGCGGCGAGGAGGGCTCCCACATGGGAATTTGGGGTGGGAGCAACTCGGGCCATACCAGGCCCCATGTGGATGAACTCCCAGCCATCGTTTTCCAAAGAGCAAGCAGAGACAGAGGGAGTGATGCCAGGGAGGTAGTGGGGAGGGGGAGATAACCTGAGCCCCTCCCTCCACTGCTGCCTCCCTTTGGCGGTCTTCTAGAACCTGACGGCCGGCCTCCTGCGTTGACAGAACAGCTGATGATGATTTGGGCTCAAAAGAGCTAGAGGTGAGTCTGTATGAACGAAGGCTTGAGGAATTCCATGTGGACCTCAGTGGACTCATCTGGAAAGTGGATTTTCAACCACTGACCTGCCGCAACCTCATAAAGCTGTTGTAGGAGCGTCTAGAATCATGGACATGAGAGTGTTTTATCAGCAGAAAAGTCCTAAAGAATGAGAAGAGAAAGAATGCAGGTTTCAAATTTACCCACAAGGATCAGATTTACTCAGTCAAGAGCATACACAACCATACCCTTGAGCATTGACTTTACGTGTTTTGGGAGCCTCGCTCCCAGGGTTCCGTAGGAGGAGTGCACTGGGCAGGGGAAGCGATGGGACACAGTCTCAGTCCCTTGTGGCTACAAAATTAGCAGGGGAGCTGGATGGTCACAATTTTTTAAGTTAAAATTCCCAACCACAGAGCCTGACAAACGAACTCCTAGATTGTTGGAGAAAACAGACATAGTATGCATTTGTCATTCAGACTCTGCCATGGGCCTCAAAGCAATTTATTGAATTTCCTTTAAAGGAAGTGATTTTTTTTTTTTAAGGAAGTGATTTAAATGAAAAAAGTTAAGCATTATGATCAGAGAGCATTGTCAAAAAAAACCCCAAAACAGGAATTTCAGTTTAAAAAAATAATGGAAGAAATATTTAATATAAAATCAATTTATCTCTCTATCTATAAAACAGTGAGGAGATGAAGAGAAGGTAAAACTGACACGGAATCTCTTAATAAATTTCATAAAAGTGCCAATTTGATGGATTTAAAGCACTTTATGAAATGTGGGGAAAAAAAAACACAACCCACGAATACCTAAGGAAACTCGTGAAAACAGCTGATGCAGGAACCACACGGAGTTCCGGAGGAAAAATGTATCGTCCAGTTCTTGCTTCGCGAGGCCGGCCCCCGGCGGGTGCTGGTTCTTTCCTGCTGCTCGGGTCTCGTGTTTGTCCCCAGCAGCCCATCTTAGGAGAAGTCAAACCCTCCATTAATAACCCACAATTGACCAATTAGGTTCAGCTGCAAAGCTGGAATTAGTTGAAATTTTAAATGTTCCAGTTCAGCTTAGGAAACAGATCAGACCAGAAAAGCCCCGCTTTACGTAATCAAGCAAATTTACCATCATTAGTGGCAATTAAGATAAAGTGTTAATGACTCTGTTTACCCTGGTGGGAAAACACGTGGGGTGCGTGCGTTGGAGGCCAGGAGAGCAGCCGAACCCAGGGCTGGGTATGGGGTGTGGAATCTGGGGGACCAGCGAAGGGTCTCTCCTCTCTCCTCCTAGAACATGGGAAGACACGTGTACCCTTAGGGAGCAGCACCAGACACGGGGAAACAAAGGCTCGAAGCCTGCCTGCCCACGGGCCCTCTTCTGCCACATTTCCCAGGTCACCTCCCTGCCTCGTTGCCATCAAGAGTCACTATCAATGAAAGGGGCCGAGAAGTAGCAGGGAGAGGGGGCTATTTAAGACAGCTTGCCTAGGTATCAGCACATAGTTAATTAAAGACGCACGCTGCCTCATTAACTCTTCCCTAACAACCGCCACTTTCCTGCAGAGACCTTCTTCGCCCCATTTACAGATGAGCACACTGAGGCTGAGGAACGTGAAACCGTTTGCCCACGTGACTACTCTCAGTCTCCGCTTGGGTCCATTTCACCCGGCGGCCTGAGGGGTGGTCTGGCTCTGCCGCCTGCCCCCGCTTCCACCGACACAACCAGCTTTATCCTAGACCTCTGGAGGAGGTCTGGGGTGGGGAGACGGGGATCAAAGAGGACTTTGGGCCTGACGGGGCCTGTCCGCCTCTCCTCAGGCTGCCTGCAGTTGTGGGGCAACGGACATGGCTTCCTCTTGTGGCTTCCAGGCTGGGAAAAAGGCAGGGTTGTGGCATTCCTGAGCTCCGGAACGGGAGGCAGCAGGGAGATAATTAAGGGGTAGGGGCCAGTGGGGAATTGAAACAATTACCCAGCTAATTGAGGCCCAGTGGCCCACTTTCCCTGAACATCTGGGTGCCAGGCTGAGAAGGCTGACGGCCCAAACCTTCAGGTGATGGCGGCGAAGCAGCCTCCTGAAGCAGGGGGCTCGGGGAACCTGAAATTCTTCCCGCAGGCCGTGTTTCCAGCCTCGGCTTCTCTGAGGTGAAGGCAGGTTGTGTGTGAGGTTGCTGCCTACGGGATTTACTGAAGGGGAGGCTGCTCGCTTCCAAGGACGTGGGATGAGATCATTTCTCGTCACTGTGGTCGTGACCACAGTGACCCCATTTTACACATGGAGAAACTGAGACCTACCCTGGGGGGGCCATTTGCTCAAAGTCACATTCCCAAACCTGAATTATCTTTCGACTTTGGGCTCCATGATTTCTCTTCCTGTGCCCCCCGGCTCCTGACCGCCCCCCCCCCACTCCACTGCGCCCCGCCCCCAGCCCCGAACATGAGTTCGGACACGCACATGTCTTCCATCCCCACCGTCCCTCCTTCAGCTCCCACCCTCAGAGACAAACCTATTTGCCATCCCTGCAATGAGCGCTGAGGTCATCATTTCAGGAGCCGGAATTCTCCTCGCTGCCGAAAGCCCAGCTTTTGTGTTTGTTGTGTACACAAGGGCAGCCTAAGTTAGCACATGTGTTCCAGAGCCTTCCACCCTTATCCCCTCTCCAGGGACCCACGGGGAATTCTGCTAAGATAATTATCTCCAACTGGGGTTTTGTTCAGTCCTCTGGTACGACAAGCTCCCCGTTTAGAATAATAAGGCTGTGCTATTGAAGGCTAGTTGGGAAATATTTTTCAAACAAGCAATTCACGTATGTGTTTCACATATGCCGCTCATTAAGGTTTATAAGACCTTTTGGTCTTCACAATAAAGTGTGTTTTTTTAAAGGTTAAAGTCAGCACGCCCCGATTACTGCCAGCACCCTGCTTTCCTCTTCAGACGGGACAGGATCCTGGGAAGTGTTGAAAGGGAATCAAAGAAGCTAATGCCTCCCGAGCCAGCGGAGGGAGGAATGGTGACCCCAAGGATGCTCTGGTTGCACCAGGAGCGGGACCTGGAGGGGAGCTCTCCTGCCTGCCCCGCATGTGTGCAGGGCTCTCTGAGTTAGGGAACAGGGATGCATCTTTATCTCAGGGACTCACGACCTGGACGTCCATTAGACTCCCCTTTCGATATGTTTAAGAAACACACCTGCTTGCGTCCCAGCCACCCAGATCCTGATCGAGTTGATCGGATGCAGAGGAGTAGTTTTTAAGCTCCTTGGGTGGTTGTAATGAGCCAAGGTTGACACCATCCAACGACCCCTGGGTCCCTGAAGCTGCCGGCAGGTAGGCGGCCCAGGAATCATTTATTCTCCCTCTTTTAGAGACAAGGAAAACATGGCCCGCAGGCAGACCCAGCACACTTGTAAGTGACAGAGTTGGGACTTGAACCTGGCTATCTCAGACCTTCCTCCAAGACCTCCTTGCAGTCAATCCACGGATCCCCAGGGCTTTGCACACGTTCTCATTCGATCCTAACCACCACTGTTGGTATCAGGCTAACCATTCAGCAGATAAAGAAACTGAGGCTCAGAGAGCTTTGATTGCAAAAGTCCTGCAACAGACAGATAGTGGGGGCCATGGGAGTTTGGTCATTAGGCTTCTACCTCTGGGCAGCGTGACCCCTCGTTCCTGGACCGTATGCAGCAGGAGGAAATGCGAGTTCGTTTTTCGTTCACCTACTCTGGGTCAGACGCTTTGCTGGCTGTCTGACCTACCGTTTCCACATGTGATGAAAAAGACAGGTGCTGCCCTCCCCCCTTTTAAAGGAGTGGGACCCGAGAGCTGGAGGCGTTCGGTGACTTGCTCCAGGTCCCAGAGCTGGCAAGTGTCGGGGTGAAACTCCGCGTCTGGGGCTTCTACCCCCCACGCTGCCTTCCCGCTGTTGTCCCCGCGGCAGGTGTGACCTGCCCAGACATACGGAAGAGTTTCGGGCAAATTTGAAAACAACAAAGATAATTAAAAAGGGGGGAAATAGTTTTATTGTGGCCTTGGCTGCATTTCATTGTTTTTGAAGTCATTGTTAATTTGGTGCCGGGGCATTTTAATCAATTAGGTCTAAGCTTGCTGTTTATGAACCCCCTAAGAGTGTGCGTTTGCTTTTATTATTAATTAAGAACATCATTCTTTTAAAACATTCTTTGATCAAACCTTTTTTTTTTTTTTTTTTTTTTTTTTTTTTTTTTTTTTTTTTTTTTTTTTTTTTTTTTTTTTTTTTTTTTTTTGTCTCCTAGTTTCTTTTACCCGTGGCCATGGGGGCATGTGGAAATAGAAGACGGTGGTGACTTGGGGAGAGTCCAGAGCCAGGAACCAGGAAAGTTGGGTCTGATCCTAATGCAGCCCCTGACCTTCAGCGCTATCCTGGTGGCTTCCAGGAGCCTCGGATCCTTCCCCAAATGCCAAATGATGATCCTGATCCCAGCTCCCTGTCAGAGGCACGATGAAAATGAGCAAATCGAGATAAAACATTAAAAACTGGAAAGGATTATGCCAAGAGGAGGGTTTTTTTGCTAAGGAGAGTATTGCCATTCAAATATAAAACCCATTTCCTTTTTTTTTTTTTTTAAGATTTTTATTTATTTATTTGACAGATGGAGATCACAAGTAGGCAGAGAAGCAGACAGAGAAAGAGGAGGAAGCAGGCTCCCTGCTGAGCAGAAAGCCTGATGCGGGGCTCAATCCCAGGACCCTGAGATCATGACCTGAGCCGAAGGCAGAGGTCTCAACCAACTGAGCCACCCAGGTGCCCCTAAAACCCATTTCCTAACAGTGACGTTTAACATACACACCATGATTCCCATTTGCAGAAACGTCATCCACCCCAGTGGGGGGCCACACACATTTACTCAGTGTCCAGGGACCCAAAGATGTGGATAGTAGAATGAGTCATTCATTCGTTCATTCCTTGCATGACGGGGAGCCCAGCCTGGCCCTGACTGAGCCAGGGAAGGGGCCGAGATGAAGATGCCGCAGAGCCTCCCAGGTCGGCGAGGGAGACCGCCATTCACACGCTTGCACACGAAGCACAGTAAGAAGAAGACGCAGCAGAGGGAAGGAGGAATTCCTGTGGGAGCCCAGAGAAGTGGGAGGTGGAGTGGGGCAGGGTATGCATTCTGAAGGCTGTGGGATTTGGGCCGATCAAGTTTGTGCTCTCTTCCCATGTACCCTTGCTCTCAACCTTCATGTTCCACCCGGATCCCCAGTGGGCATGTGTCCTAAGAGCTCTCAGGAGGACCTCGGGCCATGGCAGCCGAGAAAAAGCCTCTGGTCTGCAGCAGGTGAACACAGAGGGGGCCTAATCTTTGCACATGGAGCATAAAATCTAGGTTCACTTCCCTTTTAGGGTTGGTGGGATTACAGTGACCACCTCCCATTTTCCAGATAGAAGACTAAGGCCCAGAGACGGAGGGTGCACGGCTCAAGGTCACACAGGAGGTTAATTGTGGAATTAAGGCTCTTCTCACCTCATCCAACCACAGTCTCCAACCCTCATCTTAAAATAGGTCTTAGAATACGCCAAATGGGCTTAGGCAAACTCTCTTTTGGTCTCAGTCTTCTTAACCATAAAAAGAAAGTTTGCTGTGGACTTCTAATCAACCTTCCAGCTGTATTTTCTAGATCTCTACCAAAAATATAGACTGGCAGGCAGTCATTCAAGTTTCAGGGAATATAGGTCTGCTTTTCACTTGGAATAGAACGAATGTGTCAATGGATTTTACTTAAACACAGAGCATCGTCCATTACTATTATTAGCCCGTCTGGAGCCCTCGGTGGCCTGGCCGGGGGACCCTTGGGTCAGGCTAAAGGCAGTCTTCTCTAATCCGTAGCTCTGGTTCATGCCCTCTTTAGGCACGTCTGAGTGTGAGCTGTAGTTCAGCAGGGAAGTAGGTAGAACCAGCCCCGCGCTAATCCCCAGCCTCACAGCACACAGGTTCCCATTCCCAGCCCGAGCCCCTTCTGTCTTAGACAGTGGGCACTGGGGGAGCTCGAAGCCTCCCGCGTTCGCTTTTTCATCGAGCCCACCAGCCATCACTCAAGCAGCAGACATCAGCAACCAGACCCTGTCTCGTCCAGTGCAAGTCGCTTTAAGAGACCTACAGAAATTCAGTCTGATAAACTACCAGTGGGCGGGCCACGCTGAGAGCAGGGACCATGTCATTCATTTGGTACCTTAAGTGCCTGCACATTGCACATGCTTCGTAAGCGGTTGTGAGTTGAATGCGCTGTCAGTCGGGGAGCTCCGTACTGGACTGAAGACGGTGGGCAGGATCACCTAACCTCCCTGAGCCTCTCTTTCCTCACATCTAAAATGAGAACACTAATAACAGGAATGTGCAGTGATTCTTAGGAGGCTCCAACCAAAAAAGCCATGTGCAAGAAAGACCTTGCGAGCGACAAAACCCCAAGGAAAACGTTAGCTCTGTGGCAGGCCTGCGGAATGATAGAAGTCCACGGGGCTCCCGGGGTCAGAGGGACCCATTAGGCTGAGCAGAATCTTGGGGGAGGGGGTGGGGAAGAGGGGAGGTGGAAATGCTGGAAGAAATACAGTATTTAGAACCTAAAAGTTAAGACATACTCTAAGAGCTCTGGTAGTTTGTTTGTTTGTTTGCTTTTCACCTAGAAAAAAAAAAATAATGGCCAAGTGAAAGATCCTGTGACCTGAACAAGAATTTTAGTGAAAAACGAGCTTTTATTATTGTGGCTTCGGTTTGGCCAAGATGCGAAGAGGGACCTCACCTCTCTTGAGCCCTTGCGATGTACGGGCATGCTTGGTGCCTTATCCCATTCAATTAGGAATTTGAGGGAGATTCAAAACTGCCTTCCCCGTAGTCATTTGAGTTCTGGAATCCAGGGATCTGGGAGGGCTCAGGTCAAAGGTTTTCCCATTATTAAAGTGTCCAGAATGACAGAAAGATCCAACGCCTGCCGCCTGACCTCCTCCTCCACCTCTGTCCTCCCCTCCCGCAGCCCCAGCCGCGGTCTTATTCAAATAAACAGTCCTGGGTCCCAAGCGGAGTTCCATCGAAGCCAGAGCAGAAATCCTAATTGTGGTTAATGAGGCCCGGGGTTTGCTCTGACTGGGCTGTTTACTGAAGCAATTTCAGTTGGCTCCTTTTGCTCCTTCTGGGCAGAGACCACAGCCACCAGCCAGCCTGTTCAGGATAAATGTCACCACGGGCAGCCGAGGGTCGGGGGCGTTGGACCAGCTCCCACCCCCTCCTGTGTCACCTCACTCTGTAAGGGAGCCTAGGAATGAAGAGCAGGAAAGCGCAAACCTTGTCTCTGAGGTCTGGGAAGGCAACAGTTGGAGAAGGGACAGCACTCGGAAGGCAGGGGGCAGGGGTGCTCTGGGGGCCTGAGCCCAGCTTCCCTCGGTCAAAGGAAGGGCTGGTCCCGGAAGGCTTCCCACCTGGAGGCTGCAAGGCAGGGTGCAGAGCCCTTTCTTGCAGTTGGTGGCCACCCCAGGTGGCTGTCCCTCCCCTCAGCCACGTGCAGGGATGACAGGCACCTCACCGCCCCCCCCTTCTGTAGTCTCTGTGCAGGGGTGGGGTGGGGGCGACTGCAAAAATCAAAAGCTGGTCGCCGAATCACAAAGAAACATACATTCTAGGTGACTATCCGGTGGGCCGGGTGCCCTCTGAAATGAGAAGAGCCCCACACCGGGGGGCTCCGCGCTGACCAGCACCCACGCTGCTTTGTCTTGGCTCCCAGGCCTCAGAGAGGAGCAGCAGAGGAAAGAGAAGGGAGCTAACATCGCCTGAACATGTATAAGCACGTATTTTGAAGGATCAGTCCTTATTCCCAATGTGCAGAGAAAGAAACTGAGGCTTGGAGAAGCAGTGATTTACTCAAGGTCACGCAGCGAGGGGACCAGAATATATTCTGGAATTACTTATTCACCCACCAATTACTGCCTGAGCGCTCGCTACAAGCCAGGCGTGGTTCTAGGTGCTGAGGCTCTATCTGGGAATGATCAGAGACCTGGTTGCACAGAGACGGGATTCCGGGCAGGGAGACGGCCCGTGAACACATTGATCTATAATATAACATCACATCTGTAAGACTCAAACCTGTTCTCTCTCTCCCACAATGCACAGCTCCCCTGCAAGCCCCGAGCATCTGGCCTTGGACGATTCCCCTGATCCCTTTTATTTCCAGGGGCCCGACATCCAGGCTTAATAACGTGCCGCCTATCCACACGCCCTCCATAAACCCTAAATGCTCCTTTGGGGTTTTGTGCCATCCCCACAAAGGCAGTCATGGCATCAAAGAAGAAGTCTGTTCTCTTGATGCCTGCACAGCAGCTGTCCTCAGCAGGCCTGGAATCCTCCCCAAAACAATCGGCCCCTGGGGTTCTCCCGTCCTTCCTGGACGTACCCTCTGAAGTTCCTAGCAAGGAAGTTCTGGTTCAGATAAAGGTTACCCAAATAGCTCCAGCCGCCTGAAATGTGGTGGGAGATTTACAGGAAGCAGGGAGGGGTGGCACTTCCAGGAGCCGTAAATCTCTCCTGCCCGAGGCTGGGGAAGAGAATGCACCGCCGGCACTAAATCAATTTCATTGGCGTGCTCCGGGGTTTCTGCACTTGGAGGCTGGGCCCGGGGTGGGAAGGAAATAGTTGTCAAACATCAGGACTGATGAGGACAGACGCCGGAATCAGAGGTTGTGATTTCCTGTGGACCAGAGAGTTGGCGTGGTCTTGGCCTTTCCTTGGGGGTCTCGTCCCCCCAGTGCCTCTGTCCCTGGGAGTAAGGAGCAAAAGCTCAGTGGCATTGGGTACCAGATGGTGTCAGTTTTCTCTGAGGTCTTCTGGGTCTTTTCACAAAGCCCCCTCCACCTGGGCTTCCTCCTCCCAGCCGCTTGCACAGCTGGTTCCTTCTCACCAGGCACGTCCTAGCTCGGACGGCCCTTTCCAGCAAGAAAGACCTTCTCTGGGCATTATACCCGAAGGAAGCACCTAGATCTGACTATGGTCTCTATATCTTTCTGGTTTAGTGCCTTCACGCACAATCCTATCTTACAGAATCTTGTGTATTTAACCACCGTTAACAATCTGGTTACCCGTACTGTGCCAACTCCATTGAAGACCATCATGTCTGCTACTGTATGCCTAGTCCCTAGCATAGGACTTAGAATATACTAGGTGCTCAGTAAAGACCCACTGAATGACAGAACTAACAAGTAAATTACCATCCACTCTCAGCTTCCTCTCACAACCAAAGTAGCAGAGCTGGTGGGGGCGGTGGGGGGGGATAAAGGTATTTATCTCAAACACGAGGAGTGTTGAAAGCATTCACGGTGTGCACTTGGCTCTGGAAAAGATGTTTCTGTGTGCATCCCGTACAACAGAAAGACCCTCACAGAAGCAGTGAATTCTCTGTTACACCTGATCCCTGAGGCCACGTTCTTAAGCAGGCACAGCTGGGACTGCTGACCCCCCAGCCCATTCCTCCTTCCTTGTGTCTTGCTCTTTCCTCCAAGGGCTTTTTCCAACTCCCAAGGTCACGCGGAGCTGCAGCAGTTCGATCTCTTCTCCTGCTCTTCTGCTCTGACTCTGCCCCCATGCCATGGTCTTCCTATTTCCCAGCCCTCCCTGGTATAGACTGGCCACGGCCTTTGGACCTCTTGGCCTCTCTCTTTCCCATGTAAGAGCACAGCCCTCCCTAGAGGCAGGGATCCTATGTCCATGTAGTCAAAGGCTTTGGAGGTCTTCTGGGCCAAATCTGTAATTTTTCAGAGGGACATGATGAGCCTCAGAGAAGGACTGTTCCAAGGTCATCAGTCAGTCAGAGGCAGCACTGGCCTGGGGCCGGTGTCCCGAGTCCCAGGCTAGGGTTCCTTTAGTGAGGAGAGGAGCCTGGCTGCCCAGGAAGGGACCTAGTGGGAGGAGGAACCCTCTCTCATCTGTAGAGCTGCCCAGTCTTGTGGGTGTGATGAGGGAAAGAGCACAGCGTTGGGTTGGAACAGACCTGGTCTTCCCGCTGTCTGGCCTTGGACATCGGCCCCTTAGGTTCCTGTGCGAAGCCTCCCAGAGGTGAGCCTCTGGAGGGGAAAGAACAAGGGATGGGCCACCACCTGCGCTCACTGTGTACTCAGTCATGGTTACAACTCTCCTCTATTGCTTCCTTTTCCTCCCATTCAGTTTTTCCGTGCTTCTTCTCTCCCTCCCAAAGATCCTATCCCCCGCTCCATGTATACCCCAATTTGCCACCAGTTTCAACTTCCCACATGTCCACCGTGGTCCCTGCTTCAGGGGTGTACTTCCCTGCTATTGATCTGATTGAAAAAATTGTTTTAATGTCCAATTACTTCTTCCAGGAAGCCTTCGAGGATTGCCAGTCCCTTTTTGATGGGAAAAATGTCAAACAACATGTTCAGCTTCTCTTCCTGGTTACAAGTCTAAGTAGTCGGCATTTTTCAGTATCCGTTCATTCCACTGACACACGTTATAGGAACGATCACCCACCGCAAGAATATAGAGTCAGATTGGACCTGGCTCCTTCTCACCGAGAGCTCCCAGTCTAGCGAGAGAGACACAGGAGCAATGACATAATGGAGTGGGGTCGCTGCGTTAGCGTTGGCTGTGGCAACAATAGCCCTAAAATGTCAGCTGCTCGCACAGTAGAAGTTTATTTCACACTCATGAGACATCCAGTGCACGAGCACTGGTTGGCAGGAGGCTAGGCGCGGGCACAGAGCCTGCTGGGGAGTCGGGGAGCTCCCCCAGGAGAGGAAGGAATGAGCAGTTCAAGGGCAGACCAGCTGAGCCGGCTCGGGGGGTGGCCGAAAGCTAGAGTTCAGGCACTGAGTATGTGCTCAGGGTTGCCCATCCAGGCAGACCCTATGAGCGGCTTTCCTTGGGGTGGACACACACAATACTCAAAAAGGATGAGAAGGGACACCAGTTGGGAAAATCTCCGTTTGCCTTTCTTGCCCAACTCTTTGCAGTCTCTCTGAAGACGAAGTCACTTTTTGGAAAAACCACAGTGTCCACTTTCTGTCCTCGCAACAGGGTTAGATGAAATCCCAAAGGAGGGTGTGCTCAGCTCAGATCTGTAACATCCGCCTTGGCAGGCGAGGGGCGGGGGCGGGAGAACTGGAAGAGCCAGAGAGGCACCTGCTGGCAGGTGCAGAAGCCCGTGATTTGCAAGGCGGGGGCCACCCAGCAAAGTCCACCGCTGTTCTGCAACATGGCGTTTGCCTGCCTCAGCTCTCTGGGCCAAACCCTTCACGATTCGGCTCCCTGGTCAGACTGTCCCGTGAGGGTTGCCTGGCCTGGGCCCGGATGATCTCACTAGGCAGACCAGGCGGGCGGGGAGCTCGGAGAGAAAGACTTCCCCAGAGTCAAGTAAAATCCAGCTCTAGGACCTTCCATTCTCAGGCTCTCATTCCTCCTCTTAGACCTACAGATTGTCTTCGTCCCTCAACCTACCCTCCAGGAAACTAGGGGAGGAGGGGCACGCCCATCTCACAGCAAATTCAAGGCAGCTCTGAGATTAAAAGCCAGCTCTCCTCAGATGCGGGCTCAGGCTCTTCCCTCTTGGTTTTGTCAAATCTGTTTACAGAAGAGAAAAACCCAAAGAGCTGTATTTCTTCCAACTTGGTTTCAAGTCTCGAATCTCTCCGAGGTTTTCCTGATGAGACAGAAGGCACGTGGGAGGCTGGAGGAGGGGCCCTGCTTCTCCAGGACCGGAGGTGTCAGGGAAATGTGACACGAGGAAATGCATTTGCACAGAATGAAAATGGGGGAAAGGGAGCAATTTTCAAACCTTCAAGCAATTAGGAAAAAAGGCATCTCAGGAAGTAAAAAATGACCCTTTCAGGAATGTTCTTTCAGAGAGTGAATGAGAAGCCCGCGCATCTATTACATAAAGCAAATAGTCCGGTCACCTGATTTTCTGCGTAACTGATGGGGGTATCAACATAATCACTCTGGCATTCATTAACGGAGCTGGAAAACTAGTTTTAACACTTGCCGCACACAAAAGAAGGAGGAGGAGGAGAAAGAGAGGAAGAGGAAGGAAGGAGGGAGGGAGAGAGGAAGGAAGGAAGGATGGAAGGAAAGAGGGAAGGGGAGCCAGGAAAGAAACCCTCCCCAAAGGATCGGACTTCAGTGCACCACAGCTGGGTGTGCCGGATCAGAGGGGCCTCACTCAGCAAACCGCTCCGCTCACCGGTCCTGCTTCGGTCTGCCCCTCCCCACCCCAGGACACTCCAGAACCCCTCCTCCAGGCCCCTCTGCCTGGTCCCTGCCCCAGGAGGGAGCAAGGAAAGGCGGAGGAGAGGACGGCCAGGCAGCTTGAATTCCGCTCTGCCACTTCCTTGCCATGACCTTGGGCCTTAGTTTCCTCCTCTCCAAAATGGAGTCAAGTTCAATCACAGTCTCAGGAAGTCATCCCCACGGAGAGCTTAGCCACGGGCCAGGCGCGTGCTCAGTGCCCTGTAGAAGTGGCCGCTCCCTCGTTTGTGCCGACACCTGCCGGCCCCCGAAGAAGCCCACGGGCCCTGCAGGGACGGACAACGTGGAGACAGCACCGCGGGCTCCGTAGGAAAAGCTGGCGGTAGAAGCAGAGATGCAGGGGAGAGGGGGAGCGATTCTCTCTGGGAGGGAGGGAGGCCGGTGTGCCTCGCTGAGATGCTTCTGCTCAGGGGGGGCACTCTGCAGGGTAAGTGTGAGGGAAGGGGAAGATACTCCAGGCGGAAGGAATGGCCTGCACAGAGGCTCAGAGGGAGGGCCCAGGAGGGTGTGGGCAGCAGGCTGCGGTGACCCTGGGAGGTGCACGGGAACAAAGGAGGGGCTAGACTCATCTCCTGAGCCAGGACGGACTGAGGCCCACCCTATGCTAGGATCCAAAAGTCACGGCCACCTGAGAAAGGCGGCAAGGAGTCTGGTCTGGAGCCCGAGGGCCTCAGAGGTGGCACTGCCTTCTGTCAGAAGCTCGCCACGTACACCCCCACCCTCCTCTGCGTCGGAAGGGTCAGCCTGCTTTGTAGCTGCCCGGAAACAAGTTCCATTTGCCCAAATTGGAGGCCTGGCCATGTGGCAAAGCAAACAGAACCCTCCTAACATCCAAGAACTTGGAACAGGGCCCAAGGAGAGCCCGAAGGAGCCAGTGCTTTTGAACACAAAGGGGGAGCTAATGCCCAGAGAGGGAGGGACATGAATATGGCCCTGCGGGGAGTTGGCGGCCGACCCTGACCCAGGGGAGCTAGAAGCCAAGTCTCCAGATTCCCAAGCCAGTGCTCTGATGGTGGCACAGTGCTGCCTCCCAGCCAGCACCACTGGGCCACACGGCTCCCTGAGGACGATGGGAAGGGCTCCCCCTGGCTTTGTGCAGGGCACAGCCTATGCAGCCGAATGGGGCAGACCTTCTCCAGCGGGTGATTCTGATGTTGTGTGGACACGGAGCCTGATGCCCTTAACCATGGACAGGAGTTAAGAGCTCATCTAGTCCAGGGTCAGGACCATGACCCGTGCCCCACCCCCACCCTGCCCGTGGCCGACACCATTCATTCATCACCGTACACCGTCCAGCTACACCAGGAAGAAGCCTCCCTCGTCTTCTCAACACAGGGCCTGGGACAGCCACTACCAAGTGGTTCACTCAAAACGGGTTTGTTTATTGGGTGCCAGGCCCCGCTCCAGGTACCGCTCGAAGTTGTGATGACACAAATGCACACGATGCCATAAAGCAGGTCCGTGCCATGCATGAAGATGCTGAGTGGGCTGACCCGTCCTTGGAGACCCCGCGGCCAGCCGGGGCTGAGCCAGGCCCCGCCCACACTCACAGCATCTCTCGGTGCAGACCGAGAAGCCCCAGTGCCGTGGGTCTCCCTGCATCTGCCCTCGGACTTGTCACCGTGGACGTCCACTGTAAACTCAGTCCTTTGAAATATCCTGCTTGCGCTTGGCATTGGCTTCTGCAACTGTGCAGTTTCAGAACAATATGAAAATCAGCATTTCATCAAGATGTAAAGCTGGTTAAGTGAGATCTTGAAATCCCTAAAATTATTCTTCCCAGATCAAGCGGAACAAAGGATGCTTGCGTTTTAAGCATTCCTTTTGGAAAACTAAAATCTGTGCCCGTGAATTTCTAACAAATAAGCCCAAGTGGAGATAGTCAAGAGATCTTCCATCCTGGAGGGGACTTTGCACTCTTCCTGGTGAACAGAGTCCTGTCGCGGTGGGTGGCAGCGAGCACTGCCCAGCGAGGGAACTTGGGAGCAGGAACTCGGAGACCTGTGCCCTTGCTGTGTGTTTCTGGACAGACCCCTGGCCCCGTGTGGGTCCACGTTTCTCCATCAGTCCCATGAAGAATTGAAGTTGGTGTCTCTCAGTTTCCGCCCACCCATGGCCGTCTATGAATGTGGCCTCTACGTCTGCGTAAACATGCACTTGGACCCCAGTTTGATGGCTTGGGACCCTTCAGGAAATTCAGTCCCCTGTGCAACAGCAGGGATGATGTCTGTACCCAGGGTGGTCAGCAAGTTCAGTGCAGACCACACCCACCCTGTCCCAGGCCTTCAGAGAGCTCCGTGCCAGGGGAGAGCCTGGAGGAAGCTCCAGCCCCCTTCTCTGTGAGGTCCCTCCAGCTCCTGGAGGGAGGCACAACCAGACAGGGGCCGCAGTGACAGCAGTGACAGTCGGCTCAGAAGAAGGATTCGGACAGAAGGAAGAAGGAAGATGATTCCTGGAACCTTGCGGAACCTGGAGACCATCGCAGAAATTCAACGAAAAGGCACGCTAGCAACAAATTCTACCTGTCTGGAAGCCAGCGTGGGTTAGAGGAAAAGACACACGCTCTGTGACCTGTCAGGTCTCCTGCTTGCTCCCTGCACAAATGGAGATAACATTGCCTACCACAGGATTGTTCTGAAGATTTAAATTAGGTAATATATATAAGGGATACAACACAGTTGCTAGCACACAGTAAGCACCCCATAAATGTCTGCTCAATTAAAATGGAGGTTTGCACAGTGTTAATGGTTCTTTGGGGAAATGGTGGATTAAAGGAAATTCTCATCATCCTCCACTCCTTTTCTTTTCTCCTTTTTTCTTACGTTAGCACCTGCAACCAAAGAAAAGATTGGGATTTGGGAGAATTGTCTATCTTCTTAGCAGGCTCGGTGTCTGCACAACATCAGAATTACCCACTGGAGAAGGGCTGCCCTGTATGGTTGCACAGGCTGTGCCCAGCACAAATCCAGGGGGCACCCTTCCCATCATCCCCAGGGCACCGTCACCTGTGCCTTTGTGTGACTCCGTGACTCTGTGTGTAAGACCCTGGGTAGTAAAGAGGGGAACTCTTCCCGGGGTTTTCTTAGTCATTATTATTATTGAAGTATAATCAATATACAGTGTTATATCAATTTAAGGTGTACAATACAGTGATTCAACCATTTTCCACATTATTCAGTGCTCCGCACAATAAATGAACCCGTAGTCCCCTTCATCTTTCTCACCTATCCCCCCAACCCCGTCCCGTCTGGCACCCACCAGTTTGCTCTCTGTATTTAAGACTCTGGTTTTTTAGTCTCTTTTTCCTTTGTTTGTTTTGTTTCTTATGTTCCACATACGAGTGAGATCCTATGGTGTTTGTCTTCCTCTGACTGACTTACATCACTTAGCAAAGTACACTCTAGCTCCATCCATGTCATTGCAAATGGCAAGATTTCATTCTTTTCATGACTGAGTAATATTCGTGTGTGCGTGTGTGTGTGTGTGTGTGTGTGTCACATCTTCTTTATCCATTCATCTATAGGTGGACATTTTTCAGGATTTTAAAAAAGATGCAAACAAAATGCATCTTTGCATTGCTTAGGTCTTTGGCTCTTAGCAAACAGAGTGGGTCCATAATACCTGTGCGTTCCCACTTTACTTCTCAGACCGGGGGCCTTTTAGATGTCACTGGAGTCCTTCACATGCTTTCCAAGAAGCATTTCTTCCCTGCCCTCCTCTCCACGGCACTGGGTCCGCTGTGCCTCCCCTGCTCCCCACACCCCTAGTCTTGCTTCTCTAAGATTTTATTTATTTATTTGCGAGAGAGGCAGTGAGAGAGCATGAGCGAGGAGAAGGTCAGAGGGAGAAGCAGACTCCCCGTGGAGCTGGGAGCCCGATGCGGGACTCGATCCCGGGTCTCCAGGATCATGACCTGAGCCGAAGGCAGTCGTCCAACCAACTGAGCCACCCAGGTGTCCCTAGTCTTGCTTCTCTAAAAGTGCTTTCCAAGCTGGCTTGCACAGTCCATCTCCCCGAGGGCAAGGGCCGTGCCCTGTTTCTTTGTCAATGCCCAGCTCCTCCAGCCAAGACCCTGGCCAGGAAGAGTGGTCCATGAATGTTGAACTAAATTCAGCTGACTCGGGTAGATCCCATTCATTTAAAATGTGCACAGTGGCCTGTCAAGATAAAAACGTTGGGTTGACTGTTCAGTGCCCACCGGGAGCCTCTGTGAGCACTAAGAGCTTGGCAGGGCGGTCTCCCTTTCCCCGGCCTGAGGCCAGCTAGCATGAGTCTGAGAAGGAATGACATTCTGGTGGAGTCCTTTGTCCTTGTTCTCTTCTGAAAGGCCAGAGGCAGCCTTCTAGCACAAGGGTCTGAAGCAGTAGTTGGACCAGCCCCCGTCTCCATTGTCAGGGAGCCTCGTGCAAGGATGCTATGTGAAAACTTCAAGACGGAAGAAAGTGTCCAAAAAGGCCACTTAGCTCGTCTTCCTCCTTCTTCTTTAGGATGATGACAGAGGGGACTGCCATTCTTCTTGGAGAGGGAGCAAGACCGTCAGAAAAAGCCTCAGTTTTGGAGTCAGAAAGATCTGAGTTCAAAATCTGGATCTGTCAGGCACCTGGGTGTCTCAGTCGACTGACGGGTCTGCCTCCGGCTCAGGTCATGATCCCAGGATCCTGGGATCAGACCTGAAGATGGCCTCCCTGCTCAGTGGGGAGCCTGCTTCTCCTCCCTCTCCTCCTGGATCTTGCTCTCTTGCCATCTCTGTTTCTGTCTCTCTCTCAAATAAATAAAATCTTTTTTAAAAAATTCAAAATCTGGATCTGTAACAAGTTATGTGACCTTGGGCAATTACACTTACTCTCTCTGAACCTCAGTTTCTTTATCTTTAAAATAACAATAACAGGGGACCCCTGAGTGGCTCAGATGGTTAAGTATCTGCCTTCAGCTCAGGTCATGATCTCCAGGTTCTAGGATCAAGCCCCAGTTTGGAATCCTTGCTCAGCAGGGATCTGCTTCTCTCTCTCCCTCCACCCCTCCCCACAGCTTGTGCTCTCTCTCTCTCAAAAGAATAAATAAAATCCTTTAAAAATAAAATATAACATAACATAACATAACATAACATAACATAACATAACATAACATAACATAAGGATAACATTACCCACCATAGTGTTGTTGAGGATGAGGAAAAGAATGCAGGGGCCTGGTGCACGGTGGATACTCAGCAAGAGGTCACTTTGACTTTGTTGTCTTAAGGTGACTTCAGACAAGTCACATAATTCCAGTTGGAGGGTGCAACCTGCTTCTCGAGTGGATCTTAACCAAGTAAGTTGAGGCCATCCGGACAGTCTGGGACTCTTCCCTGGCTACATAGGACCTGAAAAGAGGTAAGTCAGGAGAAGTCATTTCCCTGTACAGTGCATCTGAACCCCTTCACCCACCCACCCCCAGGCCTGTCCTCTCTGAGGGTACTTGGGTCTCCTGGGAAGGGAGTGAGGAGAGGGGGCAGGGCCATTGCCCTGTAGGATACCCAAAGAGGAGGTATGTTGGGACTTTGGCCCCCCATTGCCAGATCCCCTCCGGTGTTATTTACCCAGAATCTTGTACAGACCCTTAAAGCTCTTTATATGATAATACTTCTCCAACTTTTTGGTAAGTAATTCTCAGATCAGTCCCATTGGCAGACATTTCCCCCCGCTTTGCTCCTGCTCTGTGCCAGGTCTGAAGCAGGAGGACAGCCATGTGGGCCCCCCACCACCACCCAGCACCTCTTGGGACTCTGTCTGCACCCATTGGCCTTATTCATACCCTCCCCAAAGGCATAGTCAAGCCAGGCTTCAGTGTGGAGCCATGTTCTTGTGTTGGACACCTGCAACCTGGCTTTCAAATTCAAGAACTTCGTGGGTTGGGGAATGGGGTGATGTGCCCACAGTAGCTATAGATGGGCAAAGAAATGACTCCAAGCCAAGACCTTCCCTTCACCCTGAAGAGGCAGCCCCCATTAGGGCATCACACGGAGCAAGGAAGCCGAGGGTCGCCAGGCTGAAAACTTGGAAGGACCAAGGCGGCGAGCAGGATTTATACGGGCTGAGACAGGGAGACTCGCGGAAGCCAAGAGAACAGAAAGCTGGTTTTAGGAAGAGATTGCGGTCACTTTATTAAAAAAGGATTTTCAGAAGCTTTGCCCTGTGTTAAAAGTGCAGTCTTCCTTGGATATTCCCTCTAGACCCTGCAGTTATGATTTCTGTTGCTTTTCAAATTATTGTGGATGTTGGATTGTTGTTCATGGGATGAAACATGGGGCAGAGGGAGCAGAGACCAGGCCTCGTGGCCCCTTAGCCTTGGCGACCTTCTGCCTTAGGCTCAGAGTGTAATGAAACGCCTTCTTCCACTCCCACCTCGACCCCTGGGGCCAACCACGAGCTTCTCAAGGGCCTGGTGAGTGTCTTGTTCTGTCCCTGAATCCCCACTAACATTGGGGGCTCGGTATATGGCGTTGAAGAAGCCAGTGCTGAGGACAAAGGTGGAAGAGGGCTGAAGGCATGTCCTCAGCCCCTGCTCATTTTTCCTTCCCCCTGCCTGGTAGGCTTCCAAAGGGCTAGCACGTGCTGGAGACCCCGGTCTAAGAGAGGACTGGGAAGGGCAGAGAGGAATGCCAGTGCCAATGCTCTTTCCAGATCTGTTGGCAGAGTGGAGTTTGAGGGGAAACGGGCCCTCCAGGAAGTGGAGCCACACGGAGCTCGGGACTCAAAGACAAGAGGAAAGAGGAGGACAATGGGCTGGAGGTGGAGAAGGAAGGCGAGAGTGGGAGGACAGGGCAGTCCACAGCAGGACTGAGAAATGTGAGAGATGGAGGAAGGAGGCAAGGCAGGACCCCGGCAGTCGCCGTGACCGAGAAGGCTCAGCCGGGCTCATCTCCGACGTGAAGAGCTCTAGTTGGTTGAACAAATATACGAGAGCTTTCCAAAGAGGGCCGGTACTTCAGTCAATGGTTCCCCTCCAACTTCCTCTCTTTTTCTGACACAGTCATGAGGCTTTATCTCCATCCGTTTACACAGCATTCCAAATGGATCTGCCTGATAAGGCCTAGTTGGGACAAGACCCTTCTCGCCAGGTGACTCCCTCCTCCTCTCCCGGGGTCCCCTCCCACTTCCCCCCACTCTGGGTGAGAGACAGCCGGAGCCATGTTCTGAGGATGGCTGGAGGCCCACTTTCGTGAACAAAGCAGTGATTTCCTCCAGCACCACCATGGCTCACCCCCTCCCCAAGTCCTCAGGGAAGGGCAATTTGTGGAAACGGAGCTGCTGGGTAATAGATTTCTCTGTCAACATGATGAGTGAAAGAAAGAACGAGGTAATTACCAGTAATGCACTTCAATTATGGCTCTGCCTCCCATCCCCCAACCCCAGCTTCATGTCCCCATTTAATTTTCATTTAAAACAAAACAGTTGCCACAGACCCAAAGCTAAAAACAGAAATCCCTTTCAGCTCCTGGCAAATTAGCAGGAATGTCTTATTATGGAAGCCGTGGGCGACGAACTTCTTCTAGAGCAATACAGGAAGCGGGCCTCCCGGTCACCCGGCATCCCCTCCACTCTCCACGCCATTCTCCAATGCTCCAAGCAATTAACCTTGTCCCTCAGGACCTCAGATCTCCCTCCCCTTGCAGGCCCAGCTTAGCCTCTTTCAAAGTCCTTGCCTGAGGAATTCTGTCAAAAATCAGTAGCACCTTGAGGCGGCCTGAGGTCAGGGGACTTCCTTGCTACACAGGAAGCCATGTTCTATCAGAAAAGGGAAATGTTCTCAGTCCCTCAGATCTTGGGCGACTAAAAATAAACTAATAGGCCTTAAATTAACGTTTTCTTTTCTCCCCCCCCCCACCCCCCACTCTCCACCAAGACTTTTCAGCTTGAAGGAAAAGCATTTATTATCTGAGAGTGACACACAGGAAATTAGACTTATAAATTGTGCTTAAAATGTTAGAGTTTCCAACTTTCTTTAATGCTAATCTCAATGCTAATAGGTTGTGAGATATGTGTTTTGACTTGAGAGAATTTTTTTCTTTTCTAATTAATTCTCGGCTACACCACATGAAACATTTGTGTGGAGGGGTTCCAGGAGTTCGCACACTGTTGGAGAAAGGGACTCTTGGCGGGGTTCGAATGGCCACTGTCCTCGAGGGGCTTCAGGAAAAATTCTTCTCGGTAGTGGGAGTTTAGTCCATTCATAGAGTCAAGGGCACTCACTCACTAGTGGCAAAACACAAAATGAAGTTTTGGTGTTGACATTCCATTATGACCTCAAGTTATCCACACAACGCTGGTCTTCCCCATCCTCTCTCGGGTAATTTCTGAAAGCTCCTCTGCTTCCCGTGAGTACCAGGCTCACCCAGCACCCCACAGTTTTCTTCACACCAGTTCCCCACTTGGAATCCCACAGATGCCCCCATTTCCATGTAGATTTTTACCCCCGTGGCTCTTGTTGAATTATTTTTGATATTTGTACATATCTATTCTTCAGTGCCATTGTTAACGTGATCAAGGCTCAGGCTACAGCTGGGAAACACCTTCCTCCAGGGCAGGGACTGACATCCCTGGGTCCAGCAGCCCTCCAAGATGCCACGGTCACACATTAGACACAAAATCCATGCAGTGGCTACAGGGCGCCAAGAATCCTGGGTGTCACTAAGTTGACATCGGTCATCCAAGACAGGAGGATGGTGTGAGATGCGAGAAGAGACTGTTTTCATGGCTTCCCAGATAAGCCATGACCTTCTAGAAGGTTTGGTTGGATGGGTTGAGAAACTTTCTAAGCCCCCATTGATGATTTGGGAAAAAAACGTTTTTGCATTTTCTTACCCTCAAAAATGAAAATAAAATACATGAACTCTAAGAGTAGAAGGGTTTAGTTCATTTTTCCCCAAACTACTTCCCCTTTCCTCCCAGACACAGTTATGCTACTTTTCCCAGACTCCCTTACAATTAGTCATACTCACGTGACTGATGCTACCCAACAGAATGGGAGGAGTCATGTTACACATCCCCTTCAGTCCCGGCCCTCAGTGGGCTTCCCCTTTACTCCTCTGCTGGGTGGACTTGTGGGATCCAGAGGAACACTCCAGACTCTAGAGGAGGGTCGAGCCCCTACATGAGCGATTCTCAGCTGGGGATGATTTTGCCACCCAGGGGACACTGTCATAACCATGAGTGTGGGTGTCCTGCTGGATCTACTGGATGGCAGCCAGGAATGCTGCCAAGTGTCCTGCAGAGCACAGGACAGCCTCCTACAGCAAAGAATCCTGGGGGTCCACAGGGTCGGTAAGCCACTGTTGAGAAACCCAGCTCTACGTGGAAAGAACCTGGGTCTCTGAATGATCATGTGGATCCCTGCCAGCCTGTGCTGTCCTTGGATGGAAGCAAGACATGAACTTTATCAGCTGAGTCACTGAGAATCGGTAGCAGTTTGTTAGGGAGTCAGCCCCCCTTGGATGAACACCTTGCTCACTGACACTGGGTACACACCTTGAGACAGGAGGCATACTTGTCCCTTCCAGGCAGCCCTCCACGCTCCCCCAAATCCAAACCAAAGAGCACTCCACCATGATTGCCAGCAATCCCAACGCTTTAGATATCTATAGCCAACCCCCGCTCTGAAGAGTCATTCGTGTCCACAGAGCCTCTGAAACTCGCTGTGAGCCCTTTAAAGCCAGGAACTGAATCTCAGCCAAACTCAGATGAATGCGGTCAGCTTTTCCAGGGAGTCTGCTGCGTACGGCGCCCTGCAGACAGCTGGGCTTGGAGACCTTGATATGCTCTAGTCCTTCCCTCAAGGACACTTTAGTCTAGCAGGAGAGGAGCTTAGAGACATGATGGAAGAAGGCTAGATGGTGAATATTGTCCTGGACATGTGTGTAAGGAGGAATGATTTTATAATCTGTCACATGACCTTATGGTTTCCTCCCATCAGGACACACTCCCGGAAGACAGGCCTCCTGGGGCACACCTGATGGGAGTGGTAGGGAAAGCTGAAGAGTAGCTAGATCCCACCCACCCACTGGTCAAGGTCTTCAGCAAGGCCCGTGACTCCTGTTCTTTTCTCCATCCCCTTGGCCCCATGCTGGTCCATGCACCCTCTGCTCTGTGTACCTGGGTGACCATGAGGGGGTGTCCTGCCTGCAGTCACGCACTCAGTAAAGACCTGTGTAAATGTGTCTGTTGCAGATCACACACATCGCTAGAGTGGAACTGTCACCAAGAGAGGCCTGCTTTTCCGGGTGCATCTTCCCGTTGCCATGATCTGGTGGGAGCACAGGCTCTCAGGAGGCAAGCTCCGAAACAGTGTAGGCTGCGTGGGAAACTCAGGGTGGGAGCAGCTCCCCTGGCCCCGGGGGACAGAAACACTTTCCAAATAGAAGGGACCCTAGATTAAGATTTTCAGGAGGAGTGGCATTGGGAGGGCTGGGGTTAGGAAGTGAAGAGAAACAGGAAACTCCATGTTTGTGGGCCCAGAAGAGAGCAAGAACGTGCTATTTGGAGGAACAATGGGTTTGTTGGTACACAGAGGTTGAGAGAAGAGTGGCAAAGGCTGGGGTTGGCAGGTGACCGATGACCGAACCACTCACGGACTCTCTGGAGGCATGGCAAACTCCAGACGGCCTTCAGCAGGAGCAGTCACCTGACCTCTTGGGGCAAAGCTGGAGGTGAGAGATGACGGCCACCAGACCACTGTGCCAAGAGGGGGGTCCACAAAGAACACTGGTTCCAGCCCAGTCTCCAGCCTCATCCTCCCGGCAGCTGGTAGAGAGACACGTTGAGACACTCATCCATCATGGTGCTCTCCCGCTCCGAGTTCTTCCGTGGCTCCCATTGCCTACAGGACCGAGTACTCACTCTCTACAGTCAAGGTCCCGCAGAATCTGCTTTGCTGTGTCTTCCTACACAGCATCGTCTCTCATTATCACGAAGCCCAATCCTTGCTCCGGACAATTATGAACGATCACCTTCTTTACAAAATAAGTCCTCTTTATTTCTGCCCACACCGATCTGTGCCTTCCCTCTGTGAGTACTTGTATCCTGACCGGCGATCAGACCCACAAAATGGGGAGCTTCCTGAGGACAGGACCTCCTCACTCACGTTGATGTGCCCAGGAACCAGCGCAGCGCCTGAGGACCCACACGTGGGCTCAGTAAGTACCTGTTGGAAGAAGAAAAGGATGGATGGATATATCTCTCTACGTGTTTACACATCAAGTTCCTTTCAACTAGAAAGATTTCTTTCCCTTTCTTCCTCCGGGAAGCTTATCTGGCCTTCAAGGCTATGTTAGAGCCATCTACACTGTTTCAGTAAACTGCCCCCAGGAGTTTTTGGATTTAAGAACCAGAGGTTAGTTCCTTTCTCATGTAGTCCCGGAGTGTGGGTGAGCTTTCAGGTGGGTGGTGACTCCAGCCGATCCCGTGATCAGGAGGCCACGCTGACCGAGACTGGCCATCGTTCAGCATCAGAGGGTCCCATCGCTTGCAGCTGACATGGTGGAGATCACATGCTCCCTTGTTCCGTGTGCCTACGTCATTTAGCTTCTCTCCTTTTCTGAATGACCAAGAAAATGGTCTCTCCCTCGTTTTCTCCCGTCTGACTTGGCAACAGAGCAGCAGGAGAAACACTGCAGTAGGAACCAGGAAAGCCAGGCGACTAGCTACAAGCTCGCTGTGCTCTTAGGCAACTCACTTCCCCGTTTTGGGTCTCAGCTTCCCCAAGCACAACGAGGAAGAGGTCGGGTAAAATGCCTCCTGCAGTGTCTCACACTCCTTTTAGTCTTCGATCCTAGATGAGCAGCCTTCGCCCCTCTGGCCCAGCCAACCCCCCATCTCAGCCGCACAAGAAATCCAGCGGGGGGCTGAGCGAGGAATAAAGCAGTGAGGAGAGTGGGGGACTGGAGTTCCAGGCCTGACTCCCTCATCCATACCTTGGGAAATGGGTGTGTGCTTCTGAAGGCCAGGCTTCTCTCTTATAAATGAAAATCCACCATCTGCCCCCTGGGGCTGTTGGGAAGCTCAAGGGAGGTCACATGTGAAAGGCATTTGGAAATAGTAAAGGGCTAGATTTCATTTTACCCTAAAAATGTGTATTTCCCAGAATACTTGATGTTCTGTGGTCTGATGTGTCTACATTACCACATTCCCTCCCCAGCCCCCCAGGAAGGGTGGGGAAGAACAGAGTAGGGGTGAAAGATATCTTGCAATGCTCATTTCAGGCCAGGGCACCCCTATCTGGCCCACCTCTCCTTCCTGGGCACCTGGCAGGAAACCTGGGCTGGGAAGTGAGGCCATGAGACCAGTCTAGCCAACAAAATGGGGGCAGAATGGTGACAGGAGTCACTTCTGGGCTGTGGAAATTAACGGCCCATTGTGCTGGGATGACCTTGAATGTCACATGTAGAGATGGTGGCCTCAAGGGATGGAGGGAGTCGGGCTCCCTGATCTTGAGAGCTCACATAATTTATCACCCAAACTAAGACACTTTTGAGAATGAAGGAGAGGGCCATGATCATTTAGGTGGGATCGCAATTGTAAAACAACATGGCCCCAGGCAATCCTTATATACGTGGTCCTCCTACTTCGGTTGGAGGGTAACGGAGAGCCCCTGCTCTCCCGCACCGGTGTCAGAGCTGACAATTTGTGCTGTACTATGCCACCGAGTGTTCAAGGTTCATCCGTTGGTGGCAGTTAGTGAATATTTACCCTGATTAATAGATTCACACCATCAGATTCCGTTTCCACAAACATCTGGGAGGCAGGCATTATTTTCCCCAGGTGACACAAAACCAACAGGAGGAACTTGCCCGAGGAACTTGCTAAGATCACACA